>VXAD01003438.1:291708-317159 GCA_013399195.1 Dicrurus megarhynchus
CAAGCCCCACCAAAACAATCAACCAACTAAATAAACAAACCGTAAAAAAAATTTATTAACAAACCCAGAGAACTCATTTCCATGAACAGTGATGTCAGTCAAATGGCTGGACATTAACAGGATGAAAACCAGCCTCCAAGACTCAGGAGAAAAATGTTTTAACTAGCATATGTAAAATTAGTAAGAGATACTTATTTGTGAGAATAGATTATTTCTAATAAGCAGAGAGTAGCTGAACTACGAAGCAGAAACCTTACCTTCTTTAATTAGACTAAGTCTGGATATTCTTGATACCAGTAACTCCAGAAAAATAATTAGAAATTTGTGATTTCCTCTTTGTATTAACTTCTGGCAGCAATTCTTTTCAGCCTCACCTCCTTTAGCACTGCTGAACTGAAGAAGGAGCATGACACTATTCTTTTCTTCTCTAGTTGAGTTTCTGATATCTTTGAAAAAATGTGGGGCAAATCCACAGTATAGGAATGAGTACATTCAATGAGAATGCAGAGATTTCACTTAACACAGCCACAATTTACACTTCAAGTTTTCTACAGTCCATAACTGATCCATTTGCAGAAATTTTCTGTGATCCATCGGAAACCAAGAAAAACATGGCTCCCCTTGAAAGACCAATAAAACAATCCACGAGTCTCGTTATGAATTAATACTATTACAGCTATTTAAGCATAACCCCAGTAAAACACCATCTCAGGGCACAATCATTTCACCCAGTTTTCAGGAAATGAAAGCCTCCCACAGATTTCACTGTCATGAGCCACATCTGCAGAACACTGTTGTAACACAGGCAGAAAAAAATACGTATCTCTTGCTACTAAGAGTAGTAGCAGATTTGGAGATACTTGCCATGCAAAGCCATCTGCCTTCTGTGGACTCTCCATCAGAAGTGACTGACATCTATCAATACATTGGCCCAGCTGAAACATCATTATGTCAAAGAGCAGTTTTGATGAACCTTAGGAAATTCCTGGGTTAGTGTTTCAGAATTAAAAGAGCTTCTGAAATGCCTAGCATGACAAGGAAAGGCAGTCATGGATCCGTCTTGCAGTGGCAAAAAGGCTAAGGAAAAAAACAACCAAGATGAAAGGCCAGACAAGTTCCTTTTGTGTGCTGGGTTCCAAGGGGTACAGTCAGTATTATCTCCTTTAAGAAAGAAGCATGAGGAGGAAAACTGTATTAATAGTATTTTATATCTTACTGGGTTCAGTTGTCTTTTTTCCCTACTGTACCAAGCAAAGTTTCCAAGCTGACCATTAGTCTGTGAAGAAGCAGAGAAACACCAAAGTCCAGAGGCAAAAATATGGACCTTGTAACCTTGACAGATAGCTGGGAGGAAAACACACCTTGTGCTAACACTCATCACAATTTTGGATGTTCAACAGCATGTCTCTAGAAAAAGACAACTGTGCAAACTGTAAAAGGAAAAAAATATTAATTCTGCTACCTTTTCTGGCTATTTCCCCTTGCTAATACACTGATATTAAACAAGCACGCTGCTGTCTCCTGCTGCCCTAGTACTACAATCAACACTTACACAGAATTTCAAATGTTACAGCTGAAATGAAAAAAACCCAAACAAAACCTAAAGAAACGCCAGTACGTACACCCCCCCAAAGAAACTGTGAAATACCATTATAAGAACAACCTAACTAACAAGAGTATACTGAAAACTTAAATACATTAGACTGGAGAGGAAAAAAACAACTTTAAAAAATCATTGGTTTCTAACAAATTATTGTTCTTTTATTCACCAAAGAGACACCCTATTATAAGATATAGTTATTTTTAACCTTTCAAGCAAGGCTGTTTAATGAAAATAATATATATATGTGTGTTATTATGCCAGAAACATGTACACATACAAAAAGGAAAGCAAGCATTTACTACCCTTGAATTAGTCAAAAATATGTTGTACCTACCATATGTCGTAGTAAGGCTGAATTTTACAAGCCTAACTGTGGCAATGTTTACACAAACTTATCTGATCCTTACTTTGAAAACTTCTCAACGACTGTTCCTATTGTTCTATTCCTTAAATTACAAACTCCAAGGTGCCTGTCAAGAGCATGAAGGCATGGTTCTGTTTTGCTTCAGGGAAATAATTGAGAAAATAACATGTGGCACCACAGCAAATGCCAAGTATCGTCGGGGTGCAGGAGGGAAATACTTATTTGCCAGCATATATGTTATTAAGACAGGTTAAGAAATCTGTCATCAAACTATAAAACACCACTGCAGTAGTCAGCATCTGATTCAAAACTAAATTTGTTAAGAGCTACAGTAAAAATAAAAAACTGCTGACAAGGCCAACTACTGTAGGACTAAGGGCCTACCTAAACCCAAGCTGCTTTGAGACAAAGTAAATCCTACACAGAGAACAACTATCATTACTCAAACCTTCTGCTCTGGGAGATAAAGGCTAAATAGCTTTTCTACCAAGTTTTATAGTATTAATACATGATTTAAATACAAATTGGAAGAACAGGATCATCTGTTTTCCACTGCCAACATGTGTTGCAAAACAAACATGAGGAAAGCTGGAAAGAAGGTTTTGTATTACATGTTCAAGGAAATTGTAGCACAGGGAGGACACTGTTCTTCCTTGCCCTGTAGACTAAGGATCTCCTGAGCACCCCAATCCAGAAGTTACTGCTCTTGGATATCTGGAGGGGAAAAAAATAATAAAATTACATCCTGATTTCATTAGAAAACCAAATGGCACAGTTTTTACCTTTGTTTTTGTTTTCTCTGCTTTTAAACAGAACTTTTTTTAAACCAGGTTTATTTTTACAGATACACATTTCTTTTTTCAAACCTAAACACTGTGTAAATTCTGTACACATTAAGTTATCCAGCCCATTCTGCAGCACTGCATAACCAACCACTCCACGACACTCAGCTGTTTTTAACTTTCCTGTTTTCAACTGCAAGGAAAACAGGCTGTCAGATGCTGACTGATGATGTATTTTTGCCATTAAAAGCAGTATCATGCATGAAATGCTGCATCAATGAACTTCTAAAAGCTTTTTTTTAAGTAGCTATTAAATTTCCATTAGTATTTTCTATTAATACTGTCATTTCACATCGTGAGGAGCTCTTAGATATATATACACATAAAGCCATGTGCATTTGAACTTCAGAAACATGTTTTTAATATACAACACAACTGATTTTGTTACAGGAACTCTGCTTTTGGTAAAACTTCAGAGACTAAAACACCAGCAACTGCAACTGTCAAGGTGTTTGGGTGGTGGTGGAGGGCAAAAATCTGTGTATTTGGCTGTTAATGATGTCTTTTGGTAACTAATTGCACTAATTGCAGATACATTTTTCCTGATAAATTCTGAAGTTAAATGTAATGGCTGCATAATTTAAGAGTTTCCAGAATGAGACTTTTTGCAGCGAACACTCTCAGTTTAAAACCGCAGATGATGCCCTGTATCTGATGAACTATTTTCAACTACTGACAATCTCATTTAAAAATAAATCTAGCTTCTTTTCTCAGCATCTCTCAACTGTTTTTCTTACAGTCCCAATTTGACTAAAGCTCTGTTACACTAAACAGTATGGAAATGCCCAACTTAAAAAAAAAAAAAAGGCCTTATAGATTCCTCCTCGCCAAAAGAAGTAGATGCTTATTATTTCCATTTGAAATTTATTCTTAACAACATTAAGAGGCAATAAAGTTCAAGCAGGTACAGTAAGCTTGATCACCTGAGAGCAAGCATAAGTCACAAGATGGAAAGAAACTAATTTTTGGTTTTATCAAAATTGTCCAGAAATACTGAAAGTTTTCAATCGGGTTGTTTTCCTTCCTCCACTGGCTTTTATGTCTAGTCTTTCTGTATACCTACAGCAGAATCCTGAACTTCTTATTTCTTAAACAAGTCCTCCTTCTCATGCACCTGAATTCCCATTTTTAGTTTCCCAAATTCTGGATATTCACTCATTTTAAGACCAGACAGAAGGGGGTTTTGCCATTTATTCTGTATCCACTTTGAAGGTCTGAGCCACCACACTTCCTACAAACTTCCTATAAATTTGTCATGCCTCAGTATGGTAAATTTCTATTCAAGAAAGTATTTTTAAATCATGTGCATTAACTGTAAAGGCTGATTGAACACATGCAGCAAAAAGCAATAGGGAAACAGTATGGTTGAAGAAGAGCCCAGTAACAGCCCCTTCCATCCAGACTCTCAAAGCCCTTCACCACACACAGTAATCCTGTGTTGTGAGCCATTAAAAGACAGATTGAAACAGCCATCAAAAAATAAACCCTATGCTAAAAGGCCACAAGGACCTAAAGAGGTTTTAAGAGGAAGAAATGTTCTTTCTCACTATGCCAAAAAATCAGAGATAATCTAGAAGTTGCACATTAAGATGCTCAGTTTTCTCCTTTCATGTCTGCACAGCTCCATCATTATGCATTGACCTCAAATATTTTCTCTCAGGTATCTACACCAAGCAGCACATTTACAGACCAGGACACTTTAGAGAGTCAGTGGACAAAATACACGCAGAAAAAAAGGGAACTGATAAACTCCTTTTCTGGTTATTTTACCTACATTTCCTGATTTTTTTTTTCCCCAAAGAAAGATTTTAAAAAATTAAAAGACAGATTAGAAAGTATTCAAAGATGTTAAGATGTGCCACGACAGCTGCCCCATGGTAAGGTTCCCCTTCACGTCTTGACTAGTGCTGACTACCCCTCCACCCCCACATTCCCAATGAGCCTATGCAGTTTGATCTCATCCCTTTCAATAATTTTTAGCACTGATGAAAAGTTAAATATGTACAAAATAAAATGTAGCTGTGTGCGTATGCACAGCTGTCAAAGCATTCTTCTGGAGACAAATTTGATATGGACACAAAAACACATTGTGAGAGAGGACTCACAGGTGTACAGACCTGAAACAGTTCACCGATCCACCAGAACAGATAACACCCCTTGTTTAGCCAAACTAATTTTACTTAGTATATCAACAGACTAGGTCAGTCACAATACCTTGGTTGAAGAGGGCTGCCATTTCATAGTACTAATTTATTGCGGTTTTTAGGTCATCTGACTATATCCTTAAAAGGTTTCAGGAATAAAGAGTATTAACATTAAGAAGGAACATCATATTACAAACAAGACAGATGGCTGACAAACCTTCAGATAAGTTCTGTATGACAAATAATCTCATAGATAATTATCTCTTCTGCAGAACAAACTGCTCAAGTATTTAAACTAAAAACAAAGACTTTCTTGGCCCAAAGCACTGCAGAAGCTCACTGAGTTTACAGCTGTATACAAATAAGGTGAGAAAGCATTTAAGCACTGGAAGGACATCAGAAAAAAATTTCCATACAGAGATTTTTTTTGACTGTGAGGGTGACTAAGCACTGACACAGGTTGCCTGGAGTTTGTGGAGTTTTGTGGAGTCTCCAAACTAAGTGAACCCTTTCCAAGATGGCCATGGCTTCGCTAATGCGGCAAAGGCAGAAGGCACCATCGGAGAACAATTCAATCGCTGCTTGACTTCAGCATTCTCATCAGGTAAATGCTCTCCCATTCCTGCTTAACATACCTGAAAGTATTTACCCTCCAGATTTCTATTACAAGGCTTTCCCACTGGCCTTCACTGATGCTCCAATTCAACTGTTTTGCTATAAAATATAAGTTTGTAGTACTTCAGCATCTCAAAAACCTCAGCCCATTTTAACTCTGCTGAGTACTCCACACTTCTAAAAACCCCAGACATTGTGACATTAGGACAGGAAGACAGACTGCAGTATTTTCAACCATGCCCATGTAAAACTACATTGCTGCATGAATGTGAATATTTTCCACACCAGTGTTGCTATGTTAAGTTGTCAAATAATCTGTATCAAAATATATTTTGTCAGCAAAAATCTATTATGAAGAAATACTATTTTAGGCTAAGTCAAAGCATCCTCAGCACAACAATCTAAAGATTTGATTAGAAGTACTAAAATAGAACTTGTTGAAGTTATAGAAACTCCCTCCTTCTCTTAGATTTCCATAATACATACATTACATCATTCCTTCCTGACTGTCAGACACAGTTTCATTTCATCATCTTCCTGGTCCAGAGGTTTGAGAGGAGAAAAACACCACTACTGTGCATTTTGATCCAGAGTTAGGCTGTAAAACATCCCAGGGCCCTTCTATGCACTTGACCAGGCAAGTGGAACATTACCAAGTCTTTATCTGTTTGTTTTTAAATAAACAGTGTTTTCATAGAGGGAGAGCAACTGATAAGGTATTTGTAACAGAAAGCTGTTTTAGAGAAGCAGCAACGTTTTTACAAAATTGAATGCCGATGAGTAACTGATAGAAACATCCTTCCTTTTCAATTTCTTTAATTATATTTACAAAAAAAAAAATCCAAAGAGGTTAGTCTCAAAGGCAATTTGCAGAAATTTTAAACAGGAGGACTCAAGCTGCTTCTCTCCTCACCTTTCCACATTAAAGACCAAAAGGTAATGAGGTATTTGTGTTTACCTGGACAACCAGCATGAAGAAGTAAACAAACCACTGCCTGACTGTGTCATCTTGTTTACACTGCTCAAACGTGGTTATAACTGAAATAAAAGCTTTGATTACAGAGCTACAGGAGAAGATTTATCCCTTACTGCTAGAGCTGAGAAAGAAGGGAAGACAAACTCCAAGACATCCATCAGACCTTAAAGAGAATTAAGATTTCAAAATCCGCACTGCTAGGGTGGTAGCAGAGCAGGGGTAACCTCCATCTCTGTTCGGAAGTGAAGCCCTCCCAGGCACAGTGAGCTGAGCAGAGGCCACGGCTCTGCCAGGCAGGTACCCCTGGGCTGTGCCTGGTGAGCTCTCTCACGGCTCAGAAAGCTCAGAAAGGACTCCTGGGTATCTGTAGCAAGCTACATTCTTTCCTGCTCTTCCTCTCCCCAGCTCATGCTCTTCCAGCCATTTCTGTTCATGCCAGGATGAATGACATACAAGTGTCACCTACTTAAGGGCGATCTTCAAAATAGTATCTACCCCCTCAGCCCCATGTCTTTCACCTGGAATGAGGTAATACTTACACTATTACTGTACACCATCTTTGCACAAATCTGTGAATGTCCTGCTGGTACAGAAAGATAAACCATTCTTTCTCCATATTATTAAGCTCTCAGCATTTACAAAAATAAAATTTAAAAAAAAAAATCACGAAGTGCTACTGTGCCAATTCATGGTTTCAAGGATCTTTGCAGCTGTAAACACAAGTATGCTGGAACACATGCTGGCTGAACACACTGAAAAACTCACCTGCTAGACAAGATCACACCAGCTAGAAAGTCAGAGTAATAATATATTCTGCCTCCTACACCTTCACTCTAAATTACAGTCAATTTGCTAAAAGCAAAGCCACACACAGTCACTCTCCCTTACAAAGTATGTTCTCAAACTAATGAATCTACAGGCTCCACTGAGATGGTTATATAACATCACCAAATTGAATTTATTTTCCGGGCCCTATTTTCTGTCAGTCTTTGTAATCATCACCTCAGTTTCACTTTCCTTCATCAAGTCATCCTGTCACAGTTTCACCTGTTCTGAATTTACCAATCTGACACACCTGCAAACTACTCAATTGTTCCACTGTTATTAATGTGCAGCAGCACCTGGAGACGCAGCCAAGTCAGTCACTTCAAACACTTGCAGCAGGGGGGGAAAAACCCAAACTTATCTTGAAGAGCTCATGCACACGGGTGCAAGCAAGACTAGAACAGGAGAAAGTAAGACAACAAGGAGGCACGGTGAGTTTGTTTTCATACAGGCTTAGACTGGTGTGTTGACCAGGCAGCGTTTTGGGGTTACATGAACAACATTCACATCTCCGTCCCTGCTGGTTTGCTTACAGACATTCCTTCTCCCAAGTGATAATCTGGGAAGAGATGATGGCACATTGTTTAAGAACTCTACGCTCAAAAACTTGCTTGAAACTGCTGGAGCCAAATGAGAAGTGGCTGCTGCCATCTTGGCACACTTCACGTGATTCATGAGTTGAAGGATTAACATCTTTCAAAAGGAGGCAATGAGGATTTAAAAGACATTGCTGCTTATATTCTTTCACACATCACTACTGTAAAGCAAGGGTAGGAAAAGTATTTTCTACAAACTCATTTGAATTTAAATACTACTGAAAATTGCTGGTGAAAATAAAGGAGGATCTAGTGAACCACAGTTTCCAATGTTTGATCTGAATTACTTTACCTTGTGTTAGCACTTAGGAGATCAGTTCAGTACCAAAAGTCCTTAATTTCATTAACCACATTTATCCCACATTTTTCTTTACTGAACTTGATAACTATACAGACACGCTCATTACAGTGCAACTGAAATTTTCATAGAGCAGCCACCTCCTCCCTCCAATCCAAAGCTACCAAAACCATCTCAGTGCCACTCCTGTGCTTGTGAAACACCACCCCCAAATGGGCTTTGGGCAGCAGTTAAACCGGGAAGAAAACACACAGCCCATGGCTTCTACACTCCCAGTTAATGGCCAGACAAGTGGGCATTATCCAAACCCTGTGAACCCAAAAGCTTGCAGCCAGCACAGCTAGAAGGTAGGCTACAGAGAAATACACCTTCAAGAACCCTGTCACTGTACAGTAGCTGCTTGACAATACTTTTTTTCCTTAGATGTCAGAGCACATGCCACCACTGATGACTAACAAATAAGGAACACAAAGAAATTCTGGTGCATCAGTCAAACCATGGCTGAAAAACCACGAAGCCTGACATCAAATCAGGCCGCTATCTTTGAAGTGTAGTACTTAACAATCAGTGAATTATTTCATGCCAGTGCTGTGTGCGTTTCTGATACTGGCACAAGATGAGAAACAGGCCAGTGACTGAACTATGATGGAATGAATTTTTACTTCCATTTGATAAACAGTAGACACTAGTAGCAGATGGATGCATTGCACTGTCTACAGTGATATTCTAGGGGAATATTATGGTAGTTGGACTGTCCAGTTATAACCAGAAATCAACAACTAAACAAAGCTGAGACATCACTGTAGAGATTAATATCCCTTAACAGATGCCTCTCATTTACCACATGTAGAAAAATATTTCCAGAAAAAAAATATTCTACTTTATATCTCAGATTCTCAAAGGACTTACAGGAGGTCCTGTCTTTGGTGGAGGAAAGTTCAAGACTCTTGTCACATAGCAAGAGCTATGCATGTACGCATACATATACTAGCTAATTAAAAACAAAGTAAGAACCAACCCTAAATACGTAGAAGAAGAAGAGTCAGAGCCACTTCATTCTGCTCCTATCTTTTCACATTTCCTGTATAATTTAATCCTGGAGAACTGCAGTGCTTCAGGGAACACGGGTCAATGCCAACAATTCAGCACCAATCTAATACTAACCATCACTTCTAGAGACAAGAGGTTTTTTATTGACTATCTAGCATCTTTACCTTGAAGGGAGCCTCTGAAGTGTCTGAGCGTTCCTAGAGGAAAACCTTGCATGCAAAGCATCTACAGACTAATGATCCCATCTTGACACAGTCACTCCACATCCACCTTCTTGGCAGACCAATGCCTATCATGGGAGAGCAAGACTATAGATGCAAACTCAGAACAATGTATCACAGCAAGTTTCAAACCCTACAGAGGCAGAATGTGCAAGACCCTGTCCATTTGGAAGCACAAAAAGCCCCCCATTACACAACTAAATTTATCTAGTCTGTGAGATTTGAAGCGCCAACACAGACACAAGCAGATTCAGTATCGCTACAGACTCAAAAGAAAAGAATCCTTCATGAGTTGCGCTTAAATCACGAGCATTCAAAACATTTCTAGCAAGTGAACATATTTTGTGCACTCAACTTCAAGTATGCCACAAGGGTCACGAACACAGTTAAATCCAGCCTACTAAATAAATGGATATCTCGCCCCACTGAACTAAAATATACAATACTTGTCAACTATTAATTATACTGCATCAAGCACAGCATTCTTACATCTCTGTTCACTGTTTTTCTAGAGGCAAAACTGGGATATTCTCCATGTTCTAATAGGTATCAAAGATGGTTTACAAGTGCACTGAGCTTTGCCATGTTCCCCCCTGTACTTTGGTTGAGCACACAGAGTATTAGTCATCTTTGTTATATTCATGCTCAACATGACTAAAAAATTGTCTTAAGATGTATTCTAAGCAACTGTCAGATTGAATTCTTGACATGTTTCTTCTCAAACTATGGCTAATTTAAAAAACAAACTGTTCACATTCTATAGGTTGAACAAATAAACTTATATGAAAAAAGCTAGTATATTTATTGAAATAATTTGTTCATATGTATGACTGTTTTACAGAGAATACCTGTTTTAAGAATAATTCTTTAAAATATTGCATTATGTCTCACTCTTCTGTAGTTAATCAAGAAGTTACCTACAGCAACCTTTACTCATTTTCCTCCACATATACCAACATCCATCCTACATCCAGATGCTGTAAATACTGTGTTTTGGGTTCACTTTCTGAGGTTTACGTGATTACTGAGGTTTTGTTCACAACTTCAAAAACTAGTATTTTGTTCCTACAAGTGCTGCTTCCGAGAATTTTTACCTTAATTGACATGGGCAATCCAGCAATCCATACTCCTCAGAAAACAAATGTAAGTACTCTCTAGAAGGAACAGTCCCGAGGCAACCCCAGGCCTTGCATACAAGAGAGGCAAGAGGCTGTTGGCACCTATAGGCAACATACACCTGTTCCTTTTAATTAAACATATAGAGAAGTACATCATGCAGGACCAGCTTGAGCCCCGGCAGAAATACCATGTACAGAAATAACAAATTAGATACTTTCTGATCAAGTGCACTAGTCAAATGCAGTCACCAGAACGAAAAAAATTAAACATTTATAACAACCTAGACTGGGAGAGTAAAAGTCATATTTAGAGCTCAGACTAGATTTATTGCCAGGCAGTAAACTGCTGAATACACATAATTAAGCACACAAAATCAGTATTATGCTAACAAGACTTTAAGAGCAGCACTTAGGTGAAAGACTAAAACCATCTTTCATTGCAGCAGTCTTCTATGTTTCAAGGGCAAGAACCATTTATGCTATACATAGTGCCATCTATTAGTCAGAAAATGTCATCATTCCTGGGAACAAAGTGAAGAGCTATGAAATAACAGGTTTTGAAAAGTTTGTTAATAACATTTCACACTTGAGAACCAGTGCCTTCAAACTTAAGAAGAAAAATAAAAGAAGCCATGTGCATCTCAAAACCAAAATCCAGTTTGGCTACTTGAGCTTAGATTTTAAGACAAAAGAAAAACCCTTACGAAAATATCTTATGTCCTTTAGGAAACAAATGCAAAAGGAGAGAGGTTTTCCCTTAATGAAAAGTAATAAATTGTGGCTGAAGACCTGAAAACACCTTCAGCTATGACAGCATTGTGAAGAAAATCTTACAAAGTGAAAACTTCTAGAACAAATGCAGCAATAAAATTGTCAATGACACAAATGCCAAAAAGATCTGTTTTGTGCCCTTAGTGGACAAATACAGAACTACACTCATCTTCAGTAAAGAGCAGTTCAAAATTAATTTTCATCTTTTATAAAGCCAAACCTTACTGTCAACTTGCTCACTGTAAACACAGACGACTTCTGGTGTCCCAACAAAAAAGAGACCTGAGATAAAAGGAGGGACCAAGTACCACCAACCACCCCATTCCTCCCCACTCGATCACAAATGACACTGGAGACTGGAGGCACATGTGGATTAAAACACAAGCTAAAAACCATTTTAACAAAATACTAATACCAGGAGTCCCCCCTGCAACGGGACAGCTCCAGACAGGAATTGCCAACATACCATTGTCTCTGATGTGTATCTATTCGGGAGCATGGTGCCTGAGTAAAGATCAAAAGCAAGGCAACTAAGTCATGGACTTGAACACCTCAAAATACAGACAATATCAGGCAAGTTCTTTATCAGAAATAATTACACTTTAAGTAATTTTGGAAGAGCCAC
This sequence comes from Dicrurus megarhynchus, assembly GCA_013399195.1. Lineage (NCBI taxonomy): Eukaryota > Metazoa > Chordata > Aves > Passeriformes > Dicruridae > Dicrurus > Dicrurus megarhynchus. The sequence goes on from VXAD01003438.1 coordinate 303,757, forward strand.
TGAACTTCATTTTGCCACTACAAATGAGTACAGTACTTTGTCAGTGCCCTTTCTGAACGGTTGTAACATTTTATTCCAAGTCATTACAACTTTATTTTTTAAATCAGCTTTGGAAAGTAGAGAGAACTAAATATAATTTCCTGCAAATTTGAAGCAATTATTAAAGTCAAACGTTTCCACCACATCTACAAGCAAAAAAAAATTGCCATCAAAGATTTGCTTTCCTGTAGCAAACAACGTAATTTAGAAGGACAGATCTAAAGAAAATTTTAATTCCAGACTGTTCTCTGAGCTACGTATAGCAATGAGGGGATGTCTCAGACATGTTCTATTGCATGTTCATAGGACTCCAACCTTAATAGCCTGGAAGCCCTACCACTTACTCCTAGACATGATTGTGAAAGGCACAACCAACACTGTGACAGATTCTGAGACCAAACTATGGACTCATACCAGAGCAAAGTCAATAAATGCATGTTGCACATATTCCCTTTAACAATCTCTGGTCTAACGGATGGAGAAGTGGAGAGAAGTACATAAAGCACCCATATGCCAGGTATCATCTTTTTAAAGGTCATTTTAGGGCAGCCAGTAGCAGGTTCAAGTTAGAACAGAGTATCATCTGTACCAGTTCAGATTATCACTGAATACTAGGAATCCATTATTTAAATTATGTTGCTTCCTACCACCTCCCCCCAGCACATCAGCTGGCTGTATGGGATGACCAAGTTATAGCAGTTAGACTTATGCAAGAGCCACTTGCTAGACTCCCTAAGAGTTTCCAGAACCACTAAACTATTAACTCATGGCTAGTCTTGAAAAAACAAAAAAGCCAACCACCAAACAAAAAGAGAGGGAGCAGTACTTCCCCTTCTGATAAAATATTCAAAGCATTTCAAATTAAAAGCCACATACTGTTTTGACGGCAAACTGCAGCGTTTTCTCCAACTACTTATTTTCCCAACAATTACCTTTTATAAACTCACACAATCTTCCTCAGATAAAAAGTTACCAATGTTTTTTTCTCTTTCTGTTCACAGCAATGTGCCAATATGATCAATACCATTAGGAGCTCCCACATCCCTACTCAGAAACCTATGATAAAGCTTCTAAAGAACCAGTGCAAGATCTCACTGTTTAGATCTTCCACATGAGCTGTAGGTTGTCTCTCAATGCAATTCCTTCAGTATTTGTGCTTTCACAATGTCACACTGCATTTTAGTATGAATGTGTAATTTTCTTGTGCCATACGTATGGTTCAGTGCACCCACAGGCACACCTATGGCTTCACAACTGTCACGATGTTATATCTCAAAAGCACAAAAAAAGAATCTGTAAGGGCACAGAATGCAAGTTATAAGAACATTATTTATTCTCACAGAAATGCCCACTGTTCCTCTTGGGATTTTTTAAAGTTAATTGCACAAACAATTAAAACAACCCCTACTCTCTGCCTTACCCACAAATAAGGGCTCTGACTGACACACACTGGCAAATAAAGAAAAAAAAAGTCTGCCAGGCAAAGCAAGCCTCAACCCTGCCAGCTGCCCCTTAGAATATAAGTTGTTGCCCCAATGACAGATGGCTGTACAGCTCACGTGGCAGTGCAAGAGCGGCTCCAGTTTTCAGCCCAGCATAATTAAGCCAACCAACTGCAATTCCCCTTTACCTTCATATGCTGCCCTGAAAGATTAAAGCACCACCACAGCCATATTCTGAGCCATTCAGTGATCCTTGTCTTCAACAAGGATCAGCTGGGAGCACAGGACAAAGGACAACTGAGAGCAACAACTCCCAGTACACCCATCCAGATTTTAGCCTGGGACAAGCTGAGCACTAATGTAAGTCCAGAAAGAAAACAGGTATTGTACCAAGAGACACCATGTGGTCCACAACTATACTAACAACCACAGGAACCCAAGGACATCACGTTCAATTCTGTGCTGTGCCACAGGTTCCACGATAAAGATAAACCAATTTAAGAGTATAATACTGCCAGAAAGGAGAGTGCAGACCTTTTCTCACCAGCTCCCACACACAATACCCAGTGATCGTACAGGTACACGGTCATTAAAACAAAGAAAGGAAGAAGCAAACCACTGAGAAAATCCCTTTTGGTGGCCATTTGCAATCACACTGCTTAAAATATCAGTGAAACTGTGCCTACAGACTTCCCTGGTGACTTTGGGCAAGTTATGCCATTTCTTCATGCTTTCGTTTCCCACTGCTGATGTCAGAACAATGGTACATCAGTACATCCCAGGTGTGCAATGATGACAGCTACAGACATGACTGAAGGCCTGCAAGACACGAGTTCTGCAATACAAACACCCAAATTAGTAAAACAAAGCTGATCCTTTAGCAGTATCTGAAATTACTCTAGGCAATCACTACAGTCGCTGCAAGAAGTGGTGGAATAACAGATATTTCTCTGTGTTTACTGCAACTCCAACACAAGACCTTCAGGCAGAAGGGAAGGACTGAAGTTGAGTGCACTGATTAGTATTCTTTTTACATCGCTGAATGCTTGAACAGCTCTTTCCCAAGTAAATTCTTAGCATATACAAGAGTAAGGATTTCTGTGAAAAGATCAGTAAGTCAGGAACCTTCTGGACTAGAAACTGCTCATTAGTCTTACTCCACCCACTGCAGTGCTGTTACTAGAAACACTAAAAGAGCAAACAGAACCACTGAATTGTTCCTCTCACTTTAAAAATTAAATATGCACACATATACACAATTCTACTCTTAAAAGAAAAAAAAATCTTATTTAAACTCTTAAGGTCATTAAGTCTACTACAGTGATTCTCTCTAAGAGAAATTTTATCTAGATGGGGAGATTTTTGCCAGCTAGGTTTGCAGAAAGGGATACTTAAGAATTGTCTCCATAAATATAGCAAAAAATACCTGACAGAGGGGAGAAAGAGGCAAGCCTTGGGAAGAAATATATCACTTACCTGTTTTAATAAAAAAGGAGCATGGTGATTTTTTTTTAAGCTGAGCAAAAAACCCAACACAAGCAGGATACCACATTCCCAAACCTTGCTCTTCTGATCCCTTTGTCCTTTCTCAAATCATATGCTGATTTCAAAAGCTAGACAAATTAAAATTCATTTTCTGTAACATATTGGGCCATTTCTGTAGTACTAATGAATTTGGGAAAATTCAAAATATGTCCCAGAAATCTCAAGGAAATCTTAACCAGGCTCAAGCAGTTTCCCCAGCCACCATAATGCACACACAGCATTCATTTTACTGCAAAATATAAACTTTCTGCCAACAGGACCCTACATACATGTTACCAAAAACAAATCACAGGTAATGTTTAATACTCAGTATATATACATAATTTTAGCGACTACCTCTGCAACAAAACATCATAAAGACAATAACAAATAGTCTGTTTTATTATTTAAAACTTGCTTATTATGAAAGTGGTAATCATTTCCACCATGCAGGTGACAAAGAGTTGAAAATTTCTGCCTTTCACAGTCATTATAGCACCACTTCACCAGACTGTCTGTTTGCTAACAGTGGTAGCCCAGCGGAATGCTCAGGGCCAACCTTGCTGCTAGGGAAGAAACATTGGGATGACAACTACAGCGTATTTAGTCTGAAAAATCACTGTGCCCAACTCACTACCATTCAGGTAATGTTCTTGATTCCACACAATTGCGCAACATTTCTAGATCTTACACACACACACAAAAATACACTGGCAGCTCATAGCACTCTTTGTGATACTGGTCATTGAGTCAACTGAAATAAATTAAAAACTAAGCAGTCAGTCTGCTAGGATTTACCCAAGAACATGGCAATGAATCCGCTCTGATCACCAATGGATAACAGCTACTGTTTGGCAGGCCTTTAAAAGAGAGGAGTTAAAAATTATGCTTTTTCCACACACTACCTACTTTTAACTTCCATTGTATTAATCGGCATAAGAGCAACCCACAGCAGAGAGAACGCTCAAATCTTCAGTTTCTCAAAAAAGTTATCCAGAAAAACAAAGGCTGAAAAATTAATGAATATGAAAACTGATCTTGATCTGGAACACCACATACTATTGTGATTGAAATTTTCAAATAAAAATTTGTTTGAAATTAATTCTGTTCTCTTTCTTTTCCCCACATTTTTACAAATTTAAAGATTTCAACATTAGTATGACCAATACATTTTCCTTTAAACTTACATATTAAAGTTAGGTTGCCTGTAACTGAAAAAACAGAATAATTTCACCTCCTCTTCTTTTCTGGCATTTAAAAAATAGGTTTAGAGGAGATGGCGCTGTTAGTAAATGTTATTTCCTGTTTAGACTTTTAAAGTTAACAACCTCAGATGTTCAAGCATTATTTAGACAAAATGGGAGATCCAACATCACATTGACAAGTCCTGTGTGATCTTCAGAACAGAGCTTCATTAGACAGACACCCACTGAACCTAGTGGGATATGCCTTTTTCACCTACTTAAACCTTTCAAATTAAGGTAAAATGTGACAATGACAAACATCCATACTGTCAAATGTATCAGCAGATTATTGATCACAAGCTGCTGATCAATAAGAAGAAATTTGGCAAGATACGAAAGGTTCTAACCTTGTTATCAAAGGCCATTTAAAGTTGCTCAAATACCACCCATTATCACAATCACGCCCATTCTTCTTCTAATCATCCAGACAGCAACAGTAGCCCAAAGCACTAATCCTCTCTCCTCCCACTGATGCTTAGCTGGCCAAACAACTCTTGTGCTGAAGGAGCTTCTCTCAACAGCAATCCAAGGCATGTACCTTAGAGGCTCAATTATTATAGACCTTTGCAGAGACTTAAAAATGGAACCAGAGGAAGCTCCAAATGGATCTCAATACAAGAGGCGTTGAAATTAGAGGATTTTTAAGGTCTCTTCCAACCCAAACCAGTCTGTGATTCCATGAAAAGGGGTTCTTCTGTGATGGAAAAACCATTACTCATTTTCATACACACTGCAATCGCCCCAGACCTTCGGTCCTCCAAAGTCTTAAGAGATGGAGCTCAGCTGTCTCTTGTCCCTACCCATGGTCTCAACTTGGGCAGTTGCAGCCAACACAGGTCAAAACAGAGCAAATGAATATGAAACCAGAGTAAACTCTGGTTTATTTTGAATAACTGCACTTCAAAGACTGTGGATGAATGTCCAAGAAAATGGTCACAGATCTTACCACCTTCAGAGAAAGGTGAGGCTACACATAGTGACAATTAATGTAACAACTATCTAACAGCTGCAGTCCTTCCTTCAACAGACAGCAACAACTGAAGGAAATAGTAAACATTAATTTGAGCAGCCACTACATACAATTTACACTGATGACCCAACAGCATTTGGGTCACCGCTCTTGCCTCTTGCTTTCCTAACCATCAGGAAAGGCTTGTTTAGCCAAAAAAGCATTCCATTTTGTCCTCAGCTTTTAGAAATGATTGAAATCTGAAGTTTTCCTATGCTTCTGCAGCTTAATGTTCTTTCTAAAGGTATGCTGACAAACTAAACTTTTGTCTAAAGGTATGTTGACAAACTTTCCAACTATTTATTTCTCATAGGACTATATCAAGTCTGCACCAAGACCTGTGTCTCAGATTCCAATTAGAGAAAGAAATTTACACATTTCCAAGTACAAGAAGCTTGGGAACTGCAAATTTTACCCAATTACCTCCTAGAAAAACACTTATTGACCAATAAGAACAAAAAAATAGGGAGGATACTTTATATATGCATAGGATCAGTAATGTGGTAATCAAGGAAGGAGATTAATCTGTGTAATTAGATGAAATGGAATACATTCAAGAGGCAGTTCTGAGCTTCTCTTTGGGAGCCTTAAGAATTCAGTAAGGCAGCAAGACAGGGTGGCTGTATCAGACTACTGAAAAAATTTTCCCATAAGCATTTCAGCAGTATTTTGGATTTTTAACAATTATTGATGAACCAGACTGGACTGGATTTTCTGTTGCAAAATCAAATTTCACGTAAGAACTAAGCACTACAAAGAAAATCAATTGATTTACCTTTCACGTCATTTCAGATCAAATTCAAGTGCCATTTGTAGTAAATGGGAATCTTTCAGTTAGCCAGGATTTCAGTAGGCTTTGAATGAGAACATCGACAATTGTTACTGCAGTGTTAGAATTATTTCAATTACCAAGCATTGTCTGAAAGAAATCAAGGTAAAATGTACTTATTCAAAAACAAGAAAGAAGCATACCAGGATGCTGTGAAATAAACAACTTGTTTGTCGTGTTTCAAAATGCACTAATAAAGCTTTGTATGTTCTGCTAAAGACACACCTGGCAGTTGTAACATCTGACTGGTTTTCAGGGTAGCATCTCTGCAGGATTTATTTCTTCAGCAAGGTATGGTCTCAAAACAGCAACAATACAGGAAATTGGTGAAGTCCTCATCCTGCTGTTGTACAGATAAAGCCAAACTAGCTGAGAGACAGAAACTGCATCATAGTTTTAGCCAAGGCTCTCCAGCAGGTCTAACAATCCACACGGAGAAGGGAGTGCCTTGCAAGAGCATAATGAAAGAGGGTCAAGCTAACTCAAATTACCTTCCATTTGCCACAGCCTAAGAGCATACACATGAACAATTACTGTGAATCAGATACCACAGATCAGCTGACATATGGTAACTTGTCATCCTACAATAACCTGCCCAAACACAAAGATAGCTTGAAATTTAGACCTGTTGTGGAGCTACAACTCTCCCTATTCAGAAAACAAGACACTAACCCCTGAACCTTTGCTTCTGGATGTGTAAAAGCTGAAAACAAGCAGAAGAAGAGAACCCACAAATGAGAGCCCTTAAGGTAAACAGGCTGTTTCCAAATACTACGAACTGGGATTACCAAAAGGAAATAGTTACTGTAACATGACCTATTCATGCTAAACAGCCCTTCGGTATAAAAGCATGCACACAGCATGATGACCATGAGACTGCAAATTCAGCTCTTCTGCTGGTGTGGCCAGTGGTTATTTAAAGTAAGTATATGAATTCCAAGTACAGTTGTTGATTTGGCCTGGTTGCCGTGAAATGGCAATTCAAAGCAGGACAAAACCCAAGCTTTTGCTTCCCACCCTCATTCCCAGGAGTGCTTGTTTCTCTATGCTGTGTGTACATACCAAGCTCAATGCAGTCAATCAGCGCAGAAAAAGTGACGTAAAAGCTTTAGATGCTCTACCAGCACTAGACTGGCACTCACATGATACAGCTGAATCAGTTTTTTGGAACACAGAACTGGTTGCGCAAGGAGATAAACACTACTATTATTTTGATACTGGAGTATCAGTGATATCCAGTATGTATGGGAAGCCTATCTCTACAGGCTTCTGTGGAATAACCTACATAGAATCAAGAAGGTACAGCTGCTCAACAGAAACAAACCTAGGAGCCTGAGTGACAAGGTTTCCAGGCAGAGCTCAACTATGCAGCAGTTTGAGCTCCCAGAACAAAGCAGTGCCTGAACTCTCACATATAAGACATCAGAGGGACCTGACAAACCTGGCAACGGAATGGAAACTGCAGGTTTCTGTTACAACGAACAGTAGGTTTCATTGTACGTCCCACAGCATGGAGCAGAGCACAGAGCCCTAGCAGCACTGCAACAGCTCCTCTCAAATACAGGACTGGCACCAGGAGATGGGGAAGGCTAAGGGTGACCTGTGAGGGCAAGGGCCAGTCCCACTAATCAGCAATTCTCTTACGCACTCACCCAACCCTGCAGTTAGATAGCTCCAACAGCTAAACCAGCAGGTAACTACTCAGAGTGTTCTGGAGGCTTAGTTTCCGTGGTGATATGGTTCAGGGAGCTAAGAGTGTCAAAGCAAGGCAAAGGCTAAGAGCATGGAGTTAGAAGCAGGAGTTAACAGGACAAACCCTTTTCTCTAACAACCAGGCTCTACAATTACTTAGTTCTCCTGTAAAAATGCAACTAAACGAAGTATCTCAGAGGAGAGCACAAAAAATAGTCCCCAAAAACCTACTGAAAGAACTCCAGGTTTTATAAGTATTCATTGCTTGTCTATGTCCTCCCAGCTTCTACCCACAGATGAATAATAATTTTAAGAATAAGCAGTAGTATAATCAGGAAAATTGTTATTGAGAGGAACCACAATAACCACTACTCAAGCTATCTTTTAAGAAGGATTCCAGATTCATAGATTTTAATCACCTCAAGAAAAGTTCACTACACTTTCTAACAGGAAGTATAATGCACATAATAGAAGATACCTCTGGAGCATCTTTACTTAGAAACCCACATCTAGAACTTACCCTTTTCTTCTACAAAAATTTAAAAGTAGTAGTATACCATAATAGCAGAATTTTGATGTTCTGTAATTTCACTGCATGTTTTACTTTACTTTCTTTCCCTCCCCCCTCCTTGGCCCCTGTTTCACAAGAACTGAAGAACTCAGACTAAAATCCTAGATTATATTCAGATACTACAGCTTAGTACCATGAACAAGAATCACCAGGTTTTGCCCCCCTTCCAATCCAAGTGCTGAATGCAGAAACACCACATAAGTAAGAAACAAAAACAAATACCTACTCTGAAAACATGAAGGGATTAGGTAATGACAAAGTCAACTGAACAAACCTTCCATTTTCTCAATTCCTGTTAGTTCAGTCAGTTCACCTCTGCTTCTGTTGTCCATACGTTGCACAGCTCTGGATTAATTTTCTTATTGCATCTGCTGTAACGTGTAAGGCTAAATATATTTAATCACTAACCAATACAATTTAGAAATCTTACAGAAGCACACTACCTCCTCTTCCTAGCAGACCAAACAGTTTACAGGCACAGCCTGCAAGAGGATGTTTAAGTGTTGCCACAGGTGATGCACATTAACAATGCACCCGGTGCATCCTCCTTCCAATTACACCAGGGACCCAGAAGAGAGTGTGGGTCAAAGGAGCTGTCCTGGCTGCAGTAGCAGCCCCTGGGATGCCACCCCCATGTGTGTACTCGGTGTGCCAAGCAAACGTGGCACAGCAGCGGCTCTGCACAGGCGCTGCACATTCAGCACTCGTGAGGCACACCAGGCTCACCACGCTTCTGAGGGAGTTGCCCATGGAAAGCAGATTGCCAGCCTGACCTTCCCAGGCAGCTGCTGGGAAGACAGAGCGTTCCTAGTGCTCCAATTCTATGCCTATACATTAAAGCCTCATATCCAGTGCACAGAATTTGTTTATGCTTAACAAATGAGACGCTTCATGCCTGCACACCTGCAGCAAAAGCTTGACATACATTGTACAGCTTTGGTCTACACTCTAACTGTGATTGTAGCAGGAAGCACCAGAGCAAGGAGGGGATGCAGAGCATAACCTTCCCCCAAAGCACAAAGATATAAAATAGACCCATGGAGGAGACTCCATTATCTCTTAAACCACTGGTCTCCAAGTTTTTGTAACACAGAAAGTAAAAAAAAAAATTTGGTATTTCTGGGAAACTATAACTGATGTTAACAGTCTTATGATCGACTAAAATCTACCAAAACTATAGGCAATGAATACTAGTGTGCATGCCAAGAACAAATACATTTGATTTTCATCTCTCCAAATGAAATAGAAAGCTTTAGCATAGGTTTAGGCACTTGTCCTACATGAAGGACAACAGAGGTACACAGATATTCCTTTGTTCTCATAATGCAGAACAAGGCTTTGGGAAACAAAAGCTGTACTTGAAGAAGCAAGTTTATAGATTCTAAACTTTTATCTGTAAGGTAGACTTTGGAAACTTTTCATTGCAAAAACAAGAATTACATTTCCATATGTGACTATATCTTTTCCCAGCCCAAGACTCACTTTCAAGAAATAGAGAAAAGCCTTAACAAGATTTCTTTCCACATGGAGCAACTGATGCCCGACTTGACTTCTTGCTCTAAGGGATGACCCCACAAAAACTGAAACCCATTTAGGTGCTTTGATGCAAGTCTGTGCATTTGCTTCAGAATAAGAGTAATTTAATTCAGTTACTGTTACTGCCCTGCACTCACCCAAATAAGCCTTTTGGTGCATATACTAAAAAAAAAAATCGTATCTTATCATGCACATGCTTACACACATACACTTGAAACAGAGCCAAATAAAGACTCCTTACCATTCCTGAGATATTTATCTCAACATTACAAAATTCAAACGTTGTGAGCAAGGACTCTACTGGAGCTGAGTTTCTACATGTTTGCTTTACACAGCCTAACCTACTCTTTTTCCCAGTACGTCAAGCCCTCGTGTCCCCTATACAGACAAATGACTAATTCAATTACCTTATGTGCTGACAGGCCAGCTGGTTGCTGCTTCTTGGCATGGGCAGAGAGTGTGAGTTATAAATGTCTTTCCCTCATTGTCTTCATCCTCTGCCCAGCCAATAGTTTCCACAAAACTTAACCTCATACCCCTTTGTCAACTTTGGTTGAAATGAGCTAACAAGTTCAGAAGTTGCAGAGTGACACACAGACTGCATGGGTGTACGTATCTTGTTTTCACTGGCAAATAGATTGGTGCGAGGAGGGGAAGCAAACTTGCAAGGTAGGTTTACAGGCTGCATGTATTAAATTTGCCTCAGCTCCAAAAGTATTGACCCAGCTTAACCCAATCTAAATTGGAGCTGCCACAGTCCCACCACACCCACAGGCGTTCAGTGTTATCCCTTCCCTTGTAGCAGCACTCGTGCCAAAAATCAACCTGGGGAAAAAAAAAGGCAGTTAGCGTTTGGCGCAGGCAGCTCTGGAGCCAGCTCCCTGCCTTGTCACATGGACACCGCCACCACGTAACAGCAGCGCCCAGCACTGAGGCAGATGCAGCTGCCACGGCGCTACATGCTGGGTACTTATCAGCACACAGGAGCCGATCCTAAGAGCACTTAATTCTGGACATGCAGCTCAGAACCTCATTAGTACCATATCCAGTGATGTGCTGGTTTTACGGAGGCACATAGGCACTAATGGAGTTATTATTTTGAGAAGAGCAGAAACAAGAAAAAATATTCATATGATAGCTCTGGGGTTGAAAATTTCAATTGCATTCTGGACAAGATCTTTTTGTTTTTTAAAATAAGTGTCTAACCTTGTCTTCTTCCTATAACTAGCCAAACCTATACACTCAAGGGAGAAAAAACCAGCACTATAAGCAAACACGTGAATATTTAAACACAGACATTACCCAGTCCAGATTTCCTTCTGGGTAGACCTTTGTCCTAAAGAAAATAAAAAGACACATCTATTCTATATCCTTCATGCAGAATCACAAAACCACTGGTGACTGGGGAGAGATCAGGAAGGAGAAGGTAAAACAGAAGTAGCATAGTGTAGCCAGAGTGGCTAATTTAGATGGAGGGAGGTGTGAACAGCAGAGCATAAGGCAAAACATCTTGGGAAGTATATCTGGATGACATCTTATCTTGGCTGTACAACACAGTGAGTCTGGGGGAGAAAACATTTTCATCTGCAATCATTTATGATCTCCCTTCCCCACTAATCAGAACACAGGTACACAGGTCTTGTTTATCAGTGTATAATATAGACAGTACAGTTATATATTCATTAGAGCTATTTCTACTACAAACATAAAATGAGAATCGCTTCGGTATAAAGCACAGCTTTGTATCATTTTTAAATTCTTATAAGAAACCTTTGAGGGAGGATTTTTATAAAAGCATTTTTTCCCAGTGATCTATTTATTAACAATAGGTGTCATAACTTGATTTTTACCCAGTAGTGAACATGTAACAGCTGTTACTCAGTTGTAAAACACTGTCTACTTAAACAGTATTAAATAATAAATAAAGCTCAAGACCTAGTACATGTTTTACTAAGCAATCTAATGATATGAAACAAAAAGTTCCAAAGATTAACTGTGAGCTATATTATCAACTCTGCCCCATGATATCTGCGCTTATAAGTACACTGCTGTAATAGGAAGGAGGAAAGAAATCAACAATAACAAAAAATAATTTTTGTTCAGTCACAGCTGCACTCACAGTATCCAGCAAGAGTTTTTTTTTAACAAATTTAAATCTGAGTTCAGTAGAAACCCTTTCCTAATAACTTATGCCGAATTCTTTTGCACAGCCTTTTTTAGGATGACCTACATTGCTTGGGAATAAAGGTGAAAAAAGTCAACACTGATTTGCATGTCATAGTCTTACCCCAGTATATTGGCTTTTAATTTAGTAGCATTATTCATCAGCCTTTACTGCAATAGCCCTGCACAAAGCGATCAAAGTCACAGGTAAAACTGAAATTACCTTCCAGATATAGTGTATCAGACCCTGCAAGTCCTGAGACAGAACAGAAACTGCACTAGAGACACCCCAAATGTAGATGGAACACTAATGACAAAAAAACCTTAATGCTGTTGATACATTTTTGGGAAAGTGAGACCTAGCACAACTGACCTTCAAAAATGCAAGGAAAAACCTAGCAGTAATCCATATGGAACGGTAATTTCCACAAACTGTAGAACTTGATTTTGTTATAATTTCATCACCGAGTGGTCAACAGCACAGAACAATGAAAAAAAAATAAAATTAGGTGAATCCAGGGCTCCAGAAATGTCAGAGTAATACAAATACATTGCAGCCTCACATTTTAATAGAGAAAGTTTCTGCCTGTATCTTTAGCAAATTAGTAACATATGAACAGTGGCAGTCCAATGTAAAACTGAATAATCACTGCATTTAATCCATAAGCACATCACTCTGGATGCCTTTTAGAAGTTGTGTTTTCATCTGTTTAAAAGGCAAATTAAACCATGGGGTTGAAAAAAAAATCTATATTCTGCATATGGAACATCGATGATGAAAACGCTCAGCGCGTATCTTTGAGAGGAAGAAGTTCTTTTTTTTTCGCTGTTTTGCATTTTTTTCCGTGTTGTTGTTTTTCTTTTAAATGTCAGTATACCAAAGAAGTCATTTTAATTATATAATTACTGAAGATTTTAGAAGGTTTACACAAGACCCATAATTGGGCATAAGACATCACATCCTCTGGTTATATACACAGCAATCTGGTCTGGGTAACATTCTTTGCTCTGACCAATGTGTGCGGGNATTTACTTAAAATGTTTTGATTGCATAAAATGCACTGAAATATTTATCGCGACACATCTCCGTAGTTAAAATACCTTGTTCTCAATGTGATATCCTAGATATTCAAACAAAAGACATTCAGCTGACAATGAAGCCTTTTTTTTTTTTTTTTTTTATTTTTAAAAAGGCATTTGTACACCTAAGACCGCACCACGGATCAGTCTCTTTTATCACGCCGGAGTTGTGACAGGTAATGCATAAAAAATTAAAATCCAATCCACCAGATAAGACATGCAAAATGTCTCCTCCAATCCCACCCCCATCTCGCCTTAAAAAAAAAAAAAAAAA
>VXAD01003438.1:318334-393800 GCA_013399195.1 Dicrurus megarhynchus
CGGGGCCCGGCAGGCTCCACTCGGGCCGTGTGTGATGAGGGAGAGAGAGTGGGCGTCTGGCGAAGGTGCCTTGTTGTGGTGCCGTGCGCCTTGGTAACCCTGCCTGGGCTGGGATTAGCCGTGCTGCGGCTGCCGGCTCGTTTCGGTTTCCTCACTGGTTGTTAACCAACCATTTTTTCCCTCTGGAGTTGTGTACGTTCCTTGGCCGATGTGCACGCTCGTGTTTGTGCCACCTTTTGCTAATCCAACGATATGCTCTTTATTTGGGGCTGTAGACAGTGGATGAGGCTTTTCCTCCTTTATTATATTTGTTGTGTTGGTGCTCAGCTGATGGCCTCAGAGCAGGGAAAAAAAGAAAACGAAGTTAGCTGTGGTCTTCTTTTCAGGAATCACTTAATAAAGTGGATGGCACAGCACAAGCAGTAGGGAAGAGATCCTTTCTGTGTAGGGTTGCTCAGGAATCTGTTTCTAATGCTGTGAAGGTGGGTTTGTGTGTAGTCCTACTTAGGCTAAGCTCTGCGAGCTTCTGGAACCAGGGCCCTTGTCTATGCCTGGAAAGCAAAAGAGTGTTATCTGGTATAAAATGTAAATAAATTATGGTAATTAAAAACACATTAGGTAGGAGCTTGTTTCGAGCTGACAAATGAAGGTATAATATAGCTATAGGAGATGACAGCTTTTAAAAAGAAAAAGCTTTAAAAACATTTATACCTGTGATTCTAAAGGAAATGACAGTGAAATTCTAATTCTCAGTTCATATTAGACCAAAAAATGTATGAAAAATCTCAGTAGTTGTTAAGGAGCGCTTTTTAGACTTAACATTTTGTTGCCTTAAAAAATGACTGGAGAAACAGTGGAGGATGTTTTTCCATGTCCAAGGAAAGCAATTCTTGCCAACTTCTCTAATAATAGGGGAAGAAATAATGAAGTTAAGCTCCTGTGAGAAGAACTTCATAGAGAAAAACAATATAAACATAAGTCTGTTTGGGGCCAGTTTCTGTCATAAAAATTACCAGGGTACTGTACTGAACATTCTGTAGAGTTACCTAATTACATGTAAATATCATAAAAGTATTTTTACTTGTGATAGCGTTGTGAAACTCTGCTTTAACTCTTGAATGGGAAGAATAACCCTACCCAAGTATTGTGTTGAACTTACTGTGTCATGGTTAAGGATTTTTCTCCTCATTATGAACTTCTAATTTTTAAACTAGAGTATTTTGATAGTTTGAATCCATTTCTATGCAGCTGTTCTAGTTGTGCTCTTCTCACCAAACAAATGAATTCTTGGTGTCACAAGATTACCTGAAATTGCTCAATATAGGTATACTCCAAATTTTTAGTACTCTGAATTTTTGAAAGCTTGTTCAAGAATGGATGACAAGCTAATTTTCACATAGAGCCTTCAAGAATCTAAAGCTTCCGATACTAGAGTAAAACTTTATTTAATCGAAGCAGATCCTAAGCTTCATTAAAAAGTCTTGAACTAGTTTGAAACTGAATGATCTCTTGGCCTAAAAAACCACTTTCTGTAATTAGCTCCATAAGGTCCAAGATGTAGTCTCACTGGCAACCAAAATGCATTGAGGGCAATCTATAGAAGGATATGCAGAAGTTTGGGATAAATGCTCTGAATTTATACAATGAGAACCTCATGCTGAATGATACAGATTTGATTCAGTTACTAAATAAATTACTGGTGCAAAAAAAGTGATTCCTGTAAGTATTCAATGTTTGTTTACAAGGCATGGAGTAAAGAAATAGTTGCAGTGCTCGTGTGACATTCTTGGCTGTGCTTTAGAAGGCCAGACAGTAGAAAGCCTGAAAACTCAGCAAAACATTATTGACTAAATTTCTGTACCTCTCATCATAGCTGTTAAATGAATCCTGTCTGGGATTTGATCATAATTTCAGGTTTGTTTGTCAATCTTTAAAATGTTCTGCTTAGCCACTCTGTGTCTCCTTTGCTGCTCTAAAGCCTCTGAGAAGGAAAACACAATTCTGTGATGGAAATGGCACTGAAAGCCCAAGTTAATAATTTGGGCTTCATTGTATTGACCACTGTGGAGGTGCTTTAGGCCATCCTGTATGATGTGCTAATAAGCCATTCCTGAATGTGTGTGTGATTTATACTGGCAAGATAATTTTGCCTTTGTCAAGACAGCTTTTTCTTTATTTAAATTGGGAAGAGAGGGAATGGGAAGTGGAACTAAACTGTACAATGATCTTTTTGCATAATTGTCGACAATAGAAATGCTTGCTGGGCTGGTTATGTTGGCCACAAATCACCTTTTGGTGACCCTTGAACAGCCTCACATTATGAACAGAAAGGTGTAAGACCTGGTTGAAGAGCTTGCTTGGAGCATTTATAGCATAAGCAATTTGGACAGAGTTGTCAAGTGCTGGCTCATCATATTCAGACTGTCTTGTAAGCTGCACTGAACTTCAAATGTGTGTGTATTTAAATGTTAATGATAACTGGTTCTCTGTTTCTTCTTGAAGAGTTGGCTGCTGCTTTGAAGAGATCACCTTCCTTCCTGCATGGAGGAAGAGATGCCGGGGAGTGCTTAGTGATAACAGTAACTTGCTAATTAGGTGTTAACATAGAATAGTTAGAGATGAGGCAGCTTCATAGAGAGATGCAGTGCAAGTTGTAGTGAAGGGGATTCCTATTTGTGGGGGTGATGTGCAGAGACAGAAGAGCCACTTTGAGTCAGCTGACTTCCTCTGAAGTGAAGACAGTTAAAACAACTTAAAGATCAAGATAGTGAACCAGTATTTCTTTTCTAGAATCTTAGAGTATCGCTGAGGGATTTGAGGTGGTGGGGTCACAGAATAAGCAGAATTGGGACATGACTATGGGACAGTGTAAACTGTTAAGTCAGCAAGGTTGATTGAGGCCAGGGTGATCTGCAGGAATCACCACTATTTTATTCCCTTTAATGTACATGTCTACTAGCAACCTGAAAAGCCTTGCTTCAGAGCCTGTTAGGAATGTTTTGACTGTGGGACAGATTCATTTGTCACGAATCCGTACTTACCATGAGGATGTGGGTATTAACCAGTTGATCAAAACAAGTCTAGGATAACAGATTTCAATGAATCTGATATTGGATTACTGTGGATTACTTCTAAGGGGTTCACAAGATGTAAGTAAGGACAGACTTCGACTTGTATATGATGGCCTAAAGCTCTATTTTAAAATTATTCAGGAACAATAATTTTGAAAATTGAAAAAGAAAAAAAACCAAACAAAAAACCCTCCACTGAATTGCTGGCTTTTAATTAAGTGGCAAATGCACAGTATTCTCCCTAGCTTTTGCTTCCTAATATTTGTGGGAGAACAAGAAATATTTTGAGAGCATGGTTATAGTTTGTTACACAAAGCCCACCACAGAGCCTTTAGTTACAGCTCACGGATTTGAACAAGAAATACAAGGAGTCATTTTTTTTTTTACTGTGCTCTTTTAATCGATTCAAGTGGCTTTGCAAAGGAACCACATGTCTCTCCCTCTCTGTATGGATGAAAGTGAAGCAGAAAGGGCTGAAATGACTTGTCCAAGAGCATTTCCAGGCTATTAACAGGGCTATGAACAGAGCCCAGGGTACAGGAATCCTTACCTAAGGCTTTCTCCACAGTGTCATGTTACTGCTTTCAGAAGCGTAAGAATTTTGCCTATTATTTCTAACCATCTCATATGCTGTTAATATGTGCCTGGACTAAAAATACTGCGTTGAGGATTTGGGACTGACCCAGTGTGAATTTCTGACTTGTAGCTCTTTAAACTTAGAGGGTTGTTTCTCCTAAAATTGGAAGATGTGGGCCTTTCAGAAATAGCTATGGATACCTAGAACTGGTTGAACATGCTTGCTCTGCAGCTCAAAAATTTCAATGTCATTTTGTTGCAATGTCTCTGACCCTCAGTTCCTCTTAATTGCATTTTACAACCCGTCTCATGCAGCTACAATCTTCCCACTCCTGCAGAAAAAGACTCTTAAATATCTCCTCCTTTTACCTGGAATCCATGTCTCCTGAAATCCAGCTTGATGTTAGCTGACCTTCCTGGGTTGCCTTCTGGGTGAATGTCTGTGGCTGGGATGTTTTCTGTTGCTATACCAACCTGGTTTCTGCACTAAAAATAAAGACCTCAGGGTGGGGAATGTTTGTTGTTTCCCATAAGCTCACATGACTGTTGCAACATGTTTATCTAACATTTTAATTCTGATTCTGCCCTAACAAAAGCTCTCTGGAAGCATGAGTGGTACTTCAGTTCTCATTAATTTTTTTAATAAAAGTAACTTCTGAAAAAAGTCCTGGAGGGATTGTGTCTGAGTTGTAAAGCATTATTAGCTGTCTTGGTAGAAATTTCATAGCTAGATAAATATCTACACATCAGCTGCCTTCTGGATTTTTTGGGAGTATGCTCAGGGAAGGGAGAGGGAGTATGGAGCTGTTTCAAGTATCCAATCTATATTTTCAGCCCACTTTTTCCTGGTAGTACCCACTGAAATCCCCAAACTTGGTCCTCTGGATTATACTGAGTTTAGGTGTTTCAGATAGTCTGAACTGATACAAAGCTTCATTGTTAAAATTAATTAAAATACATTGGATATAAATCACATAATTTTATGGGTGACCTGTCAAAATAGTGTGAGCCTTGTGAATGATCTGTCTAGACACAATATAATTCTGAGATACTATTTTGACTTGGTGGCTCTCATTCATTCAAGGTTTGCTTCTTGCTGTTCATTTTCAGACATGCAGGTACAGATATAAAGTATGGGCTTCATTCAGTTTTTATTCCTTGGAGCCTACTTTGTTTCGCACATTGTATCAGCAGTGTGTCCATATGGCGAGTTCTGTCTGCAGAGCTGGGGTTTTCTGCCCCCCAAATTAGGCTGGTGTGGATATTGTTTATATTGCCTTGGAGAGGATGCAGCCTGAAGAGATCTTTCAACATAATGAATTGAGTCAGGTCCCAAATGAGAAATGTTTACAAGAAGTACATCCAATACTCCCAACTGGAAAAATCAATCATTTAATACCAGGAGGCTGGAGCTGTATGAGGGCCTGGCTCCAGATTTAGACCTACTAAAGGAAAAGAATGGCTTCTTTATGAAATTTTTTGCTGGTTTGGGGGTTGTTCTTCCCTAAAAATGTCTCAGTGGGATTCTGAACTCCTCATTTTTACAAAGTACTTATGTTCCCTGAAGCTTGTCCATCACAGGCCTAGAGTGGCAGGAACAGTTAGGGATGCTTTGCTTCACCTTTGTTATGAACAGCTAAATCTGAAATGAGTATGAGGAATCCCAGTCTTCATTTTCAATGTGTCAAACAGTTGGCAGCATTGTAGAGCATCCAGAGGTGGGGTGCTTAAATAGGATTTGGTGTCTCCATGCGGAGAGGGGTCAGCAGTGACAAGTGATGCTTCTTTCAGTCCTGGAGGCAAGAAGATGAAAGTGGTCTCACCATCAGCATGTGAATACAATTGCCTTCACTTCAAATCTGGAGAGCAGGTGGGTGTGGGTTTTATTGGTACTGACAGTTTTAACCCTAACAACACCTGATTTTGTTAATTGGTGGGAACAAGTTCTTAATGGTAAAAAGAGAGAGATTACAATTTTTCCACTTTGCTCCCTGGTAGGCAGATGCCATTTTAAATGTCCTGCTCCAAAGATGTATCCTTTTCTACCGTAAGAGTTCTCTATAGAAAGATTGAACCCGCCCAGGAAAAAAAATGTGTAGCATATTGTGTACATATGTCTTGATAGTTTGCTCCTTCTCTAGTTTGAGCAGGTAGAAGAGAGGAATTTCTCCATCTTGCAGTTTCAGTTGGACCTCTTTGTTGTGCCCTATCTGATAAGTGAGGGTAAGGTCTAATTATCCTTGTGACCAAGAGATATTTCATCAGAAAGCATTTTTGAATGCCCTGAAGAATGTTTTGCAGTTAGGGTCTAAATTGCCATTACCATTAAGAAGCAATCCTGCTCTTCACAGTCACATTTTTGCTGCCCCTACCCTGTCCCCTGTTCTGTCAACCAGCATTTCTGCAGCAGCACAGTTAAGCAGATCGAGGAGGTAAAATGATTGCAAACTAATCCAGCTGAAGGCACATCTATTTCTCAGATACGTGCAATGGTAGTGCAGAAAAGTGGTGGGAAAGGATGGCCCTTATGTGATGAAGGAAGCTTGCAGACAGATTGGCTCACTGTGATCCTGGAAGCATGCCTTTGCTATTTCCCTGGGCCTGTGGGTGAAAGTCATTTCTAATTAGATCTGTTTTACTGGAATGCTCTCAGACATAGCTGTGCTGCTGTAGGACCTGTCTGGGCTGCTGCTGAAGCCCCATGTTCTGCTCTGTGGTTGAGCTGTCCATCCAAGCCGGTGGCAGCAGGTACTTCAGAGATGACCAGCTTGGGAGCAAACAGCCAGCAGAGACTTTAAGCTACGTGATGACTTTAAGAAGTTAATTTCTCTCTGTTGCCACGTGGTGGTGATGTTGGTTGTTGCCTTCAAGGAGCTTTGGACTTGTGCTGCTGAGGGCACGTGACAGGTAAGTTGGCAAGGAATGTCTTACAGGCCAGTACCTATAGGTGACTTTCTCCAGTGCTGCATGGTTTGTCCAGTTATCCACATGGTGGTGACATTTTTGCTTCTATTTATCCTCTGTTTTCTGTGTACATGTTCCTACACCTCAGCAGGGTCAGCTAATCAACAACAGGAGGTGTTTTGCTAGGAATGACTGACAAAATAGATTTTAAGGCTAGCATGCTGCAGGTATCTCCTTTTGAGTCTGCTCGGCTGTCATCCTAGGTTATTCTAGATTCAGAAGGTTTTCCTATCTCATCTTTATACATCAGAGGCTTGGTTGTTATCTTTTGGATTCCCCAATGACCCTGTTTCTGTGGTGAAACCCTATTGTCTCAGGTTCTTATCATTACCTTATTTTATGCTGATAAGCAGAGATGGAGGAGAGATCTTCCATTCAGAAGAATGTGTGTATAATTGAGACCAATGGCACTGTAAAATCCTCTCCACCAACTCTTGGTGATGAGCATGAGTGTGATCTAGGCCTTGACAAAATTTATATAGTATATGTAAATGCATATTCACTGTAAGGACAGTTTACAGAGCAACTGATTTAAATATGTTAAATAAAATCTGGTTTTCCTCCACTTGGCTGTGTCCAGTACTAGAAACTCAGATTTACTGAGTCACTGAGTTCCTGCGTCTTAAATCTTCTTGTTGCTTAAGTTCTTAAGGCGGTTTTTTTTTTTTTCACAGCAAATCAGAAGAGGAAAATGGGAAATCAAGATTATCGTGTATTTTCAAGTCTCAGCTGAGAAGGAAAACTTGAGTAAGACAAGACTAGTGTAATATTTTAGAGAATTTTCCTTTTAGGAATTGGATAAAGGGAAGTGATGTCTCTATGCTGTTTTATGGAAGCAGGTTACTGACTGTCACTGTAAGTTCATGTTCAACATCGGTAGAGAAGCTGTTGCTCTAGAAGTTTATAAATGTTCAACCTTTATTGTTTGTTTGTAATCTTTGTTTCTTAACAGCTGACCTTTGTTTTTTATCAAACTGGTCATCTTATTACTGTGTGTGATTAAATGGATGACTTTGTCTTGTAAGCTGCTTGGCAAAACCAGGTGTATTTTGATGCAAGTTGGGTTTTTTCAGATTTACATCTGTGTGGATGGCATTGCTTCTGTGAAGCACTTCGGGCATGGACTAGTTAATAGTTGTTCACAACAAAAAATGCAGCCAGACATTTTACTATTTTTTTTTTTTTTTTAGCGAGGCAGAAAACAACTGAGAAGAAGGAAAAGCATCAAATCAAATTTTCTCTCTCTATGCTCTGTTCCAACGTGACATTAGGTGCAGTAGTCAGTGTTGGGCAGTGCTGGGCTGTGGCTGCTCAGTGCTGGAATTTTGCATAGCTCTGAAGACATTTGGGTGGAAAGGGGAGGTCCAGCTCTCACAATCACAGAGTTTGCACAGCCTGCGTGAGCATCTTGACAGGTCACTGGTTCTGTTGCACCACACTCAGTTGAGCTGTGTGTGTGCAGTGTTTCCATACTCAGCCTGTGAGGTGTGGAAAAAGAAGGTGGCAGTCCAATCTATGAGTCAATTTTTGGAGGTGTGGAAGAGTAGTCAGTGAAGGAACATAAAAAGGTGAAGATTGGGGAATGGAATGTTTGGCGTTGGTTTTAATTAGAAACATCCTGTTCATCACTCATATGTGAGATAAAAAGGGAAGAATATCCATTATGACAGTACACTGACAGAGGAAATATCTGTATTATAGTGAGCAATTCTGATTGAGCTGCCAAATATAATTGAATTGAAATTCAGACCCTATTCCAACAATGTTTCCCTTATTGTAGTGTATGAGTGAGAGTCAACTGGCACTATATTTATTCCTAATCTTTCTGCAACTGATGACTTTTGTCTAAAATCCAAAGTACTTCAGTACTAACTCAGTATTAAACTTAGCAATTACCTCTGCCAGCTAAAAGATGAATAAAGCCCAACCAACAAACCTTTCTTTCATGAACACAAGGCTTCTTGTACCTGTCCCCTCAAAAAGGTACCAAGATGGCACTCGTACTGTGACCTGGAAGAGCGACCGTGTAAATCAGAGAAGGAAGCTGATACTTGCAGAGCTCAGAGCTGAAGGTTCTTCTGATTTTGGGGGGAACTTTGTCAAGGAGAAACCAGCCACTGAACTCCTCTGCTCACCTTCTCCTAGGTGTGGTGATGTGACTCGATGAGAGAGGTATGTGCTGCCCGTGACTGGAGCTAATCACGTAAAGTGACCTCCCCTCTCCCTTCCAGCACTGCAAACCAGTGCGCTGACTGAGACTGTTACTTCAAGTGTTACTGGAAATTAGATTAAAATCTGCTGCTCCTGGATTTGGTTAATTAGCTGGCAGTTTAGAATACTTTTTAGACCATTTGGACAGTGATGTGAAACATGCATCATTTTCAAGGCTTAAAGCTTACTAAATTAAGTGAAACAATCTGAGATCCTTCCACATGTCAAAGGGAAGAGTTTAAGAGGTTTAAATTCAGAGTGTTCTACATTATAAAAGTTAACAAATATCACTGTAAATGGGTACATGTAGTCCTTTCACCCTCCAGTTGATACAAAAGACTTTCCTCATTTTCTGTGAATGTCTCTCTGTGTAGACTGAAGCTTCCTCTGAACCAATTTTTTTTTGGCTTCTGCTTAAAAAACATGTGAAAAGATGTTCCAAAGTAAATACTTTGAATTATTATAAAGCTGTGACATGTCATACCTAAAAATAGTGGCAGAGAAAAGAAAACTCTTAATTGATTGCTTTCCTTTTCTAAAATACACAGAGACATTTTTGACATTATTCCATTCAGGTCATCAAAATCTTACAAGCTATTGTACTACAATGTAAGACATAAATTTTAAAAGAATGAAAAGCGCAGAAAGTTTGAATGATGCATGACCATAAATTTACTCATCTCTTACATGCTGCCTTCTTGAGGTGCTGACATTTTCAGTACATTAATTGTTCATAATGAATACTCTTGCATAAAGCACTCAAAGGTAATTTTCTGAGGCCAAAGAATGACTAAAAAGTTATTCACTAAAGAGCAGTCAATAATCTGTATCCAAAAGAACACTCGTGGGATGTGAAATAAACTGATGTAACAGGTAGAGAAATTTGCCTATATAAAAGAATCTGCCCTTTTTACAGTTTTAATGCCCTAAAACAGAAGCCACAGAATTGGTGGGGACTGGTGCAGAGGCAAAATCATTATGTTCTAATCATGTTTCATTGTAGGAAAGGAAAAAACCAGCTTTGGGCAAAATACCCATATCTCTTGTGGCCGACATCCAGGAGGCAGCCACCTCTGCTGCAGGTAATATATGATCACTTTTGTGCTGTATACTTCGGGATGGATAATAATAATCAGTGAAAATATGTTTAAAGAATATACTAAAATATCAGGAAAATAAATTAATTGATCTATCAGGCTTCTTCCAGGCTGTAGATTTTAAACAACTTGTCAAATATTTCTTGGCTGTTAGACCCTCACATAAGAGCTTTCCCTGGTTCATAAAGAAAATTAATGTGAAATCAATAACGGTATTTAAAAATTCACCAAACACTTCCCATCCAGTGAAAGTCTCACTTTCAGAGTGCCCCTAATGCAACAGGCAGAGTGGGAAAATCACACAGACTTGACCTTAGCAGTAAACAAAAGCCAGTGCAGATGGAAAGTGCAGTGAAGAGATGCTTTCAGAAGCAACCAGGAGGACCTGCCTGCTTCCCCACGAGAACAAACCTCTAAACAGAGTCACTGTGAGCATCAGCTTGCAAAAGTCTTGTTTGAAGATGCAGTCTAGATGCTATGCTGACTTCCTGCTAGAAGATATAAACTGGCCTGAACAACAACCAAAAAAAAAAAAATCACCTAAGGGTGAAAACCACAACAGAAAAACAGTAAAATAAGCTTCCTTATAGCATCATACAACCCCAGGAGCTGCCAGATTTCAGACAATGAAGAGGAAATATTTGCTGCTTCAGGTTGCTTCATTTTACTCTTGCAGAAAACCTGGGATCATTGTGGAAATGGGAAGAAACAAGCCATAAATGAGACTTGTTTGTTAGTTTATATTTTTAATAGAAGCACAAAGAGGAGTAATACAGTACATGGTGATTTTGTGGCTGTATCTGCATTTAGGCAATTTTTCTGGTAAGGAGATACATTGTCGTTTCCATTAATCTAAATTAATACAATTGTAATTACCCACAGTGGCCACATTTGATCTGTGAAAATAAATAGGATTTGTCAGTATCCCCTCTTCTCCCCCTTCCTCCCCTAAGAGATTCAGAACTGTTTCCCAGCCTCTTGCACAGGGTTTTTCAGCAAGGGCAGAAGGTGAAGTGTAAGCCTGCAGAGTTTGGGTGCGGTGCTCTCTCCTGAAAGGCTGACTTCCTGAGCTGCTGCATCCCAGAGCGAATTTCAGAGTTTGCTCAGTATTGTCATCTCCAGGCACCAGTGCCCACCCTCTCTCGGTGGCATTCACAAAAATTTTAAAATGTACTGCTTTATTACTCATGGTGGTATCTAGTTTTGGGGGTTCACATGTCTCACACCTCCCCAAGCTTTTTTATCTGACAGAGTTAAAAATTTGTTTTTCTTTCTAGGTTAGAATTCAGATTCACATGGAAGCACTTGACTCCCAAAGCTGCGGCTTCAACCAGCAGATAGAAGATGCACGACAGAATTGGCAGAATTGCACTGCTCTAAGCACTTTTGGAGACATATGCTGCTTTTCCCACTCCTGGAAGTAGTCCCACAGATGTCTCATGACTATTCACTTGAGTCATGGTTGCAGAGTTGAGTTTTTGGTGGTTTGGATTCCCAGATTCCTACACTGCATATTTAACAGGAGTGCAAATTCTGACTGAAGACCTGCCCGGCTGAAAACACAGAGGATACGTTTAACCAAAACCCAATGTTTTGAACTCAGACTAAATCTCCTCATGGCTTACCACGCTATTTAGTGAAAACAAGACATCTCCGAGGAGAAAGAGACGCCGAACGATGGAAAGGATCCGTCCGCGGCGCTGAGCTGTTGGATCGGGGCGTTGGGACATTCCCCCGGCGCTGGGCACCAGGTGGCGCTGGCCCGCCCGCATTCCCGCTTGGCCGGGGCTGCCGCTGCTCCGCCGGCGTTTGTTTTGGAAGGGAAGCATGGGACTCGCCAAGCTAGACAAGCAACATCGCTGGCCCGCTTGGGCTGGAGTGAATTTTTAGAGAGCGCAATCGCTCTGGGGAGTCTGGGTGTTATTTTCTTGGCTGAGGTTCCTGGAGCGAGGGATCGCCTGTGTGCCATTGCTGACCGGCTCTTCTCCCAGGTTCATGTGCTCGCTGAGAAACGTGGGAGCGCTGAGCCTGTGCTTACACGCCGTTTAGCTCTGTGCTGCAAGGCTTTAATATCCAGTGTATCAACAGAATAATGGGGTTTTTTCACCCCCCAGGGTGCGCTCTTACTGTTAAATGAATTATTACATGCTGCACCATGAACAAATGTTAGACAACTTGAGAAAACTTTATTTGCTTCGTCTTTCTAAAATTCCATCAGTTTGGTTTGCTGGGTTTTTTTTGTTTGTTTTTTGGTTTGTTTGGTTTTTTTTTAATAGAAAAGGAAAACAAATTCTGTCCATAACAATCCTTTACAGAGTTCAGAATGTTACATACGCCCTGCAAATGGAGATTTAAAGATTCCTTGGGTACTAGAGATGGTCTGAAAATGATAAACGTTTCTCAGTGCTTTCTCTAAATTTTCCGCAAAGCTTCTGGAACATTTGAATCAACTGACTTTAAGTCGGTTCAGTTTTCAGGCAAGGAAAGTTGTTTTCTTTTTCCTCGCTGGTAGTATTTTTACAAGAAGTGAGGACAAGATCAGGCAGATGGAAGGGGAAAAAAGTGTGAAGGAATTGTAACATCAAAATCTTTCAAACTGCATTATTGGTTTGGAAAAATGAAGACATTAGTTGTGTGGCTTCTGCGTCTAAATTACAGAATGTTTTAAAAATGCCATTTTAGTTTTAAAAATGCTGCGTTTATTCAGAGACTGCTGAGAATGAAAAGTATTGATAAGCTCTACTAAGCGTTCTCATATGGAATCTATTTTCAGCCACATACCAGAAAATGTCTTTGTTATTTTTTTGAATGAGACCCTAATCTCAGAATGACTTTTCATTTATCAGAGCCTTTTAAGTCTGCTATTGTGTTTCCAGTCAGATCCTTTCCACTCACTTCTTTTTTCCTGTGTCAGCCTCTTACAAACTTGCCATAGGGCAAAGTTCGCAGTTATTTTCCACAGGCACAAGGATTTCCCCTCTCAGGGGTGCACTTGGGCTTTATGCAGTGGAAGCCAAGCACAAATTAATGCCAGCTCTAATAGTTTGTGATAAAGTTTCTTGTGGTATCTCATACTTAATAGCAAACCCTACAATTTGTGATTTAACTTGTTAGCAATTCAAAGGCTTTTGTTTCTTATGCTGTTTAGTCAGATGAAATGGCTTAGTGGTTTTTTGCATCACCAGCATTGGCATTTGTGTCTGTGTTGGTGTTCTTATTTAGTGTTGTGTTAGTTCCCACTTCAGCTATAATTTAATAATGTTCAAATACCACTTTCTGGGAAAAAAAAGTAAGTTCTGGCATCTGCAGTTGAGAAGTTGGAAAACGTGAGTGCGGTGTGCCAAAGAAAATCCCCAAAGAAATATAATTGACTCCTCTTAAAATTTCATTATTTTTCTGTATTTCTTTTTTTTTTTTTTGAGGGGGTGGAGATTAATAATACTGTAGCACTTAAGTTCCTTGCAATATATTTATTTTAACTTTTTTCAGGCTGTTCAAGTTTATTTCTGTGTATTTTATGGGCAAGAAACAGCTGAAATTCTCTCAGTGGGTTAAAAAAAACCACAAAACCTGTTTGTTCTCTCCTAAATCACTATTACAGATTTTATGACTCCTGGCATCAAGAAGGATTTGTGTTCCTACCCTTGATAGAAACTTCCACCTCCCCATCCCTCTGCAGTGAGGATGTGCCAGCTGTCAGCCTGGCTGCCATCTCCCACCCTCCTGCAGCTGAGCAGAGCTTTTAATCAGTCTTGGAAAGTGCTTTGCTGACCCTTCCCTTCCGACAGAGGCTGATGTTCAGGCTGTAGTTCCTCTTATCAAACGTGCTTTTGTATCTCTCACTGGGCATTCGCTGCCTTCAGCGGGAGCTGGGACCAGCAGCTGTTTGCCTGTGTCAATAACCAGCTAATAACAGGAGAGAGCAGAGGATGCATGGATCAAAGAGAGAGGCAAAGCTGTTCTGGTTAGTGGCACCATGGGCTCAGATTGCTCACTAATGGTTTACCAAGTATCAGCGTGAAAAAATAATCAATCGCGTTGTTCAGGTGACCTGCCTTACCTGTCAGGGGCAAATAAACATCTGCATCACGAAATGCAAAGTAATGAGCAAGAAATCTGGGGATCTGTGCAAGTTCTGTTTTGGAAGAGCTGGCCTGGTCAGAGTCAGCTCTCTGGGAAAGTGTCACCAAGGAACCAGGGCAAATCAGCCAGGGCTCCCGAGGTCTGCAGGCAGCATGGCCTGGCTTTGCTTTTCCTCCTGACACTGAGAGGTGACCTTTGGCTGATTCCTTTCCCGTCTCTCCACCCTCTGGCCTCCTCCTACCATTTGATTGCTTTGTCTTTTTAGAGCTGAGCTCCTGGGCAGGGGGAGGCTGCAAGTTCCATTTATTAGGTGTGAGTGAAGCCCTCAGCACCACAGGGCTGAGCCTGGTGAACATCTCCAGGCTGCTGCACCAACAGCAATTGTTACTGTTAATAGCAAAAACAATGAGTTGAAATAGAGTGTGGAAAGAGGAATAGCTTGCCATTATTGATGTCAAGTTTAGAGAGTAAGAACTGCATTTGTGTTATTACTGATCATCCTCTGGAGAACTGTAGGAATCTCCCTGGATGGGGATCCAGTTTCTGCCCTCACCCTGTATAACCTCATCAGTTTCAAAACAAGATTTGATGTCATTAGAGCAAATTGGCATTAAGGCAAGGGATTTTGTCCAAGGAATTCAGGTTGTCTTTACTTATTTTTCTAAGCACGTGGCATCAGAAGGATCATTGAGAAATTTACCCATACTAACCTTTCTTCCCAGCTGTCTCACGTCCAGCTTGTGTCACCAACCTTTCTGCCTATGCTGCTTTCCATTCTACTAAGTGGTAAACACCCTCTGAAACATCTTAGCATCCTTCAGGATATTTTATACTCCCTTTGCTCAATCTCATCCAGGCACAAGGGACAATTGTGTGGTCTGGTTGTCAACTGGGAAATTGGTCAGCTCTCCTCATATTTTCAAGATTGGTTATAGATTAATAATTCTCTCTGGTATTACTGCGAGTAAATTATAACTCAACAATGGACAAGTGTGTATGGCTAGCATTTAGTTTTATGCATTTCCCTTCCTTTTCTGCAACATTTTTCTTTTCTGCACTTTTGTATGGGTACCTACTTCCACAATAGATTGTGTCTGGAATTCCTGAAGGAGTGGTTTAGGCTATCCTACTATCGTTCTCTTTGCTTGCACTTTAGCACTTTGAAATTTCTGCATTTCAAGAAAATTCCCTCCCCTACGGAACTGCTTAGATTTCATTGGCAGTCTTTTAGTGTTTCAGTCAGCGCTTTGTCTCCTGGTAGGTACAACTCCTCTGTAAATGTCTCTCTAAAGTCCTTCAGGATACCTCCTAAAAGAATGTGGAGTCAATATGACTTGCAAATTGTTTTAAGTGATTTGTTTATTGAGTAGCCCGGGCTTAGTTCATTCTCCTTGACAAAATGCAATCAGTTGCTTTGCATCATTCCTCATAAGCTACAGTTAGAATCATCTTTTGTTTTTCCAGAGAAGGATCTGAACCCTGACCCCAGCAGCGCTTTGAAGTCCTCCCTGACAGACAAAGATGAAGCTTGAGGTATCGAAATGTCCTGGGAGGGACGTGACCCTTCAGTGAACAAGGACCTAATGGGGTGGGCTTCTTGCACAGGGCTAGAGATGGGGAGGGGGTGACTCTGCATGGAAGTGTGGCTGCTCTGGAGCCCCTGGTTTGCAAATTGCAGCTGAAAGCAGGGGAGAAGCTGTGAGGGGCAGTGTATCTTTTCCTGGTGTCCTTGTAAGAAATATGCTTTAATGGGGAAAGAAGTTTTATCTTTGGGTAAATACACATGGATGCCCATGTGTTTCTTGGATCTAAAAGAAAACAAGTTGAAGATTTCCACTATGTTATTTTGATTCCAAGAGAGACAGTGGCCTTGATAAGCAGTAAAGAAACAAGGCTTACTGTGATTCTTTGTTCCTGTGAAACTTTCAGCAGAAGAAATAGAAAGTATGGAAAGGCAAGTAAGAGGTTGTGCTATAAGAGAAGATTAATTCAGATCACCTAGCAGATAAGGGTGTTCCCAAAGTTCAGGACATTCTTTTAGGAACATCCCCACTTAAAAAGGAAGTATCAGATGCCTTAACCCAACTAAATCAATCTTCATGACATGACACGTCTGTGGGCATTTAACATCCTTGCTGTAGCACCTTTGTAACTGCACTCTCCTGTTGCATAGATGGGTTTCCAGGCATAAAAGTTGAAGAGATAAACATTTCATCTTTATTGAAGTGTAGGCTGTATGAAAGATGTTGAAAAAGACCCTGGGACTTTTCTTTCAGAGAGCCAGAATACATGAGATAATGTCAGGTGTAAAGAAAAATTCTTATATTTGCAGTGAGAATATTTCAAGTGAAATGTTTCCATCTGAACCCAGGAAAAAGACAGAGGAATGATAACAGCTGATTTCTTGTCAAAGATCAGCTGTCAGAATGAACAGATAATACTTACTCAATGGCATCCAAAACAGAAATTCTCCAGATCAATCTGCGCAGTCCCTGTAAAAATAACAAAAACAGAAAAAAGGGAGTAATTAAATACTTGAGAGGTATACAGTGACAAAATGCAAGATGAAATAAGGCTCTGAGAGATTAACTAACACAGAACAGTTATTTTGCTTTTTCTGTCATTATTTTCCTTCCACTCTTCTGCTCCTTCTTTTCATTTTTTTTCCTAAGGCATATGGTAAGAATGTTTCCATTGAGTCATTTCAGACAGGTTGAGCAGATATCTAAGGGAGCAGCCTTTGGTAAATCAAGTGGCATCATACAGGTAGAACTGGAATTCAGTGGCCTAGGCTGAGCATCCCTTTGTAACCGAAAGGCTTTGCTTATTCAGTCCCACAGATGCAGCATGGCAACAGGGATGTGACATATTGCTTATTTAGGGGCATGTGCCAGAAATTGTGAAGTGCAGATCAAGCCTTCTGAAAGAAAATCAGACCAATTAGAATCTTGTCTCATGTTTTTAATTAACTTAAAACTCAGCCTCTTATTTCTAGAAAGGAGTGCTTGTGGGAATGGAGGTACTTGGATACCAAATCATCTTCCAAACCATTTGGAATTCATCCTGATAAGAGTGGTTTTTGACTGAGCTTTATTTTCAGCTAAATTCTAATGCAAGATGCCAAGCAATACAAACCTGTATGAACTGAAAAGAAAGAGGAAAATCCTACTGGTTTCTGATAGCTCTATATTGAGCCAGTCAGTCCAGCTACTACAATATCTGAACACCTCAGTCTTTAATGTGTGTCACTTCAAAACTTCTACATAACTAAAATTTCTTTTAAAGGTCAAAATCAACTTCTTAGAAGCCACTTAGAATGTGAGAACCCATTTCTAAGAAGAGTTTGCATGCGTATAACAGGTGAAGATACATTGCAATATGCTGGGGTTTTTTTGATTTTTTAATTTATAAAATATATTTTTCCCAGGCTTACAACCAACAAAAAATCAAATATAAAATTCACCTAATAAGCTGATAAAAAGCAGAACATCATCCATGACACTTCAGTCTGCCAGTTCTTATATTTTTCACCCACTTAACACTGTTCTCAATACATCTTTTTGCCTAGGGAAAAACACAAGATTTATAATATACCAGGAAAGAAAAAAAATCTTATTCTTACCACACAAAGGTGAAAGCTCCAAGGAAAAGGATCATCTCCCAACATATTCTTGTCCATGTTTATTTTAGTCTAATCTACTCAGATTTTGTATATTTTTAGAGTATCTTCATCATCATAGTATTTGATCATTACCTCCTACAGACCACATATGGAAAGAAATACTCTGGTATATGGCTGGTAGATATTCAGGAACAAATAGGAGTCCAAGAGGAATAAGCCTGGATGCCTAATGATGTCTTTTATACTTGCAAGCATTTGCTTGAGATGCAGCAAGTTCTGATCTTGCTTCAGGAAGATCCACACCTGAAGCCAGAGTGCTGCTGGCTAATAAATGAGGAGCAGAATGCACCCACAT
Source organism: Dicrurus megarhynchus (assembly GCA_013399195.1). Classification (NCBI taxonomy): domain Eukaryota; kingdom Metazoa; phylum Chordata; class Aves; order Passeriformes; family Dicruridae; genus Dicrurus; species Dicrurus megarhynchus. The sequence continues at coordinate 336,314 of VXAD01003438.1, forward strand.
TTTTCAGTTCCTCTAAAGCTACCGTGGAAAGTTGTAGCTGATCTGTGCTGTCGTGGGATGACTGGGTGGGGCAGAGCCAGGGAGGGAGATGGGCAGCTCAGGTGATGCAAACCCCCTTCACTTGTGTATTTGATAAAGGGAGCACAGGGAGCATCTGTGCCTTGGCTGTGGGAGTGCCTGTGAAACAGCTCTGAGGATGCTCAGTCCCCTTCACAGAATGAGCTGCATGGAGCAGTTGTGTCCAGTTAGGATAGGGGGAGAGAGGTGCCATACAAATCCATAGGAACATCACGGAATAATTTTTAGGCCCAGCGTGTTGTTGGTATGCAATTACTGAGTGAATGTATCCTACTGGGGTGAAGGTATCCTGCCTTTTCAATAGGCTGCACAGGGCTGGGAAAGAAAGAGCCCTTCATTTCCTTAATGAAACCTGAAAAAAAGATGAAGTTGGGCTCTCTAATGCCATGCTGACAAGTGATATAATATTCTTATTCATCTTTTAATCCTGTTCTTTCAGGTGTCTAATTTGGTGCTTCCCCTATTAACTTTCTCATTTCTTCCTGTGCGGTACATCAGAGGTCACTGTACCTCTTGTCATAATATTTCCAGTTTACAAGAGGGCAGAGGGAGCAGAAAGTAACTACAAGGTAGTTCTGAATCTTTCATCTTCATTTCTAAGTCCTGTAATTTCTTTAAAGTACATACTCTCCTTCTTTCTTACCATCAGAATCAAGAACTTATTTGAATGTCAAACAGGGCTTTAATGAATCCCATAAGATAATCATAGCAGCAGCTGTCCAAGTTAGTTTCTTTAAAAAATTCTGTATGATTTCACTTATGTTTTTAGGTGCTAACTCGAGAGTTTGCCTTTTTCTTCCTCTCACACATCCCTTTGAAAACAGGGATGTTAATTTACTGGTTAATGCCTTTTAAGTGCTTCTTCACCTAAGATACTGAACCCAGCTCCTCAAATGTGCCAGCTGAAATGGAGCACACACCAGTGAGGAGAGAGGCACTCAAGTAGCTGATATTGCAGTCATGACATTGTTGATATAAATATTTAGAAATGCCTTGCTATAACAGCTAGAGTTCAGCAAAGGTTGGCACCTCTAGAATGGTGATTACTAAATATTTTTATGCTTTACTAACTTGGTTCCATGAGGCCTAAAGGGTTTATTACCCTCCTCTGAGGGAGCACTGAGCACATGCAGGGTGTTACCCTTTAAAAGTCTCTCCTACAAAGAAAGGCAGATGACAGTAAATTGAAGTTTTGTTGGCTTTTCCTCTAACATCTGGATGTCTTGTGCATCACTAGCACATGCTTATGCCTTCCTTTGGGCATAGAAGAAGTCTGAGGGTATTCTAAATTTGAATCGCTTTATTCACACATACATCCCAGTCCCAAACTGAGGATGTACAGCCAACATGTAAGGCAGTTTCTTCATGTAGGAGTCCTAGCCCAACATCTCTGTCTGGTTCCCAAGTGACAACTTTTAACACCAGAATTACTTTAACAAGAAGCAAGGCAGACAGCCAGTTTCCAGGCTGTTCACATTGCCTCCTCTTCTTCTGAGCCTGCCAAGGTACAAAGTCCTTGCATAACCCAAACACTGAACAGCAAGATACCAGCTCTCTCTAAGAGATGAAAACCTGCTTGCACACTGTAAAGGTACCATTAGAAGACTTTGTAGTGATGCTACATGGTGATGCTCCCAATGACAATGTGCCTGCTTATCTGTTAACAGAAAAGGTACCTGCAAAGCTTTAGCACTTCATTTCTGGCCAGCATTTCTGCAGTTGGGCTCTTATCCTACTTATTTATTCCTGCAAAACAAGTAGGAATTAGCTTTCTCATAGTGCACTGATACTGTTACAATTTACCTTTAATATTTTTTCAATGTGTTTAGTGACAGGTTTGTTCTCAACGATTTTAATTCCCAGCCTGATCAATGACACAAATGGGCACATTTTTACTTCATGGGGACATTTTGTACTTCATTTTGCTTCAGTTTTGCATCAGTTACTGGGGCTTCATTCCTGATGTCTTGTAGGGCATCCCTCAAGAGTGCCGTGTTTCACACATGCTTTTCTCAGAAGAAAAGAAGAATTTAAGTTTTTTCTAGTAGCTCAGAGCTGGCTGTCTCTAGTCCTACTTCACCTTTTCCCTTCAATTGTTTCAGATTTGCAAGTAAGATGCCACTAGTAACATAGGAAAGCTGCAGTCACTTCCAGCTTCTTCTCAGCACTGCCTACAGACTGATGCAAATTGGCACATTTAAAGCCCAGGCAGACAGCAGCTGTGTAATCCAGTGGCATTTCCTTCTAAAATTTTCTGCACAGAAGAGGAGCTTGAAAGGAAGTAACAGTTTGGGGAGAAATCCAATTCCAGCCCCAGAGGCAATGCTACACTAAGCAGTAAATCTTGTCTGTGTCTACAGAAAGAATAAGGCACTCCTGGCTTGCTGGCTCTGTCTCTGCAGCCAGGGAGGAGCCTGCAGACTTGCTGCCCCACTCTTCTGTATCAGAAACCTATTTGACCATGCTGCAATTCCCTGTCGGTGCATGCTCCAGGTTTTCTTTTCCACAGGAACCAGGGTGCTGCCAATGAAGGAGGATGGGAGAGATGCTGTGTACCTTATTTCAACCTGATATGGCTTTAGGACATGAGCAGAAAACAATACCAGAGCCAGACACAGCTATTTTCTTTTTTTTTTTTTTTTAGCTTGCCAGGTATCCAATAGTTTCAGGCGAGTCAGACAGTGTCTGATGTGAAAAACAAGCTCAAAAAATCTGGAAGCATCTAATTCATGCAGAAAAGTACCTACTAAATTGGGGGGCAATAGAGACTTGAAGCTAGTCAGTGCTGTAAAGTCACAGACAGTCACATAGCTTCAAGGTAGCAATGCCTCCTGTCTAATTCCAGCACAATCTGCCTCTCGGCTTTGAAAAAGGCAACGCGAGCAACAGTCGTTCAGCAGCAGAAAACACCGGCGTCTATTGTGCCTGCACACCAGCACTGGAAGGATGATTTCTGCATGATTTCATTCCTGAGATCCCACTGGGGGTTTTTTGCTATTCCTTTTTTGTTAGGATAGGTCTGCTTCTAAATTTCCCATTAAAACCATGTTTTTGATCAAAAATGCAGTTTCTGCCACATGAGCAACTCTAATGCGCCAGCAACTCTTTCATCAGGAGGTGTAAAAAAAAGGTCTTGCTTTTAGGGTTGCCTAACCTGAGCTTGCTGACCTTCAGCCTGTTGAGCTAACCCAAAAGGTTGAAGGCTGAATTGCTTCCCTGCGAGGCCAGCAGGGAGCTGCCCCTGCCATCCTCCAGTCTCCCCATCCCAACGACTGCTCCAACAGCAAAACATGCTTTTCTGGCTCAGCTGAGTCAAGGAGATTGCTGTAGGTGGTGCGTGGCAGTGACATTTTAGGAGAAGGAGTCCAACGTAGGAGGCCAGACCAGAGAGGAGACACAGAAACCCAGGCTGCAGCTCTCAGGAGACGCGGTTTCCCTGTGCAGAGAGATGTAATTTAACTTTGAGCTGACTCAAAATAAAAGGCTGAAGGATTTTTCTCTCCCACCTCCCTTTTACATCACATGGGTATTTTTCTCTTTACCAGTATTTTGAGGCTTTCAGTTCCTCTACCCAGCTACAGCCTGTTCTGCTTCTGGGAAAATTTGGGGAAAGGAACTGCAAATAGAAATTATATCTCCTTGTTTCTATCCACCTCTTCCCTCACGTGCTTTGGTAAAAAAAATGTGTAGCTGTTATGTCTCTTTTTCTTAAAGTCCAGATTGCTTCCATTAATGCTTTCTTTAGTGGTTTCAGCTACACATTTTTCTTCAAGAAGAAATAAACCACTTCACATTTAAAAGTCACAAATTGTGGCTTCCATTTTGTCAAAAAGGCTGGGCTCCTTCCAGGTTTAGAAATACACTTAAATCTGCCAAGTTTTGTCAAACATTACCTTCCTTTAACAAGAAATATTCCTACTTTTTGGATTAAAGAGAAAGAGGAGAAGCAGCCATTCAAGTGCCTTTTATAAGAGGGAACGTTCTGTATTTTCTTGAGAGCAGACATGGGGGAGGAGGAATATGGAAAGAAAAAATAAAAAAGAAAAGAGCAGACAGAAATACCCAGCTGAGGGCCAATCTGAGTTTATAATTGGTATCAGATTCTGCCAGTCTTACTCATGTAGTGCAATTCCTATTGATTTCTGGAGGTTCCTCACAGGGTAAGCTAATGTTTAACATAAATAAGGGTTACTGAATCTTGTCCTTGAGAAGTAGGGGTCGGGAAGCTGTTATCAATTGAGCTGCTCTATTCCTGACTGGCAAGCCTGCTCGATTCAGGGTTAATTAACTGATTCCTTAAAGTGGAAGTGTCGTGGAGGAGCATGATCATTACCATTTATATTCATTCTAATATGATGTATTCCAACTCCCTCTCCATCATGTCTTGCTGAGAGCGATCTGGTGAAGGAGAATGACAAGTCTTTGCAAAATGATCTTGAATTCTGCCAGATACTCATAGTTTAATTTGTCTGGCAGTGCAAGATCAGATACAGTGTGATAGGCAATAATGCACACATTTTTTATTCCAGATTATTTTCTAAGCTTGTGTGATACAAACCCCCATCGTTACTGCTTGCTCACTTTTTATGTCAAACTTTGCTACCTATCCCACTCCAATAGGCAGGAAAGAAACTTTGATTTGAATTTTACCAGGATGCCATGCATCTTAATAACGCTCTGGAGTGATTGGAGTCTGGACTCTGGGGCTGGACGCAGTATCGCTGCCAGGAGGCAATGTTGCAGACGGGGGCTACAGCTGTAGTCTCTGAAGGGACCTGGCCACTCTGTCCATGTATCCTTTCCCTGTGTCTTGCAGTGCTTGAAGGTACTAATTTGTTCACATTTTCCTCTGTTCATTAATGCATTCTGTCCTTAAAAATTCAGTTTTTTAAAATAGTAATGTGTATTGTCTAGTTGAAAGATTAATCACAAGGAGGGGCTTGAGGTGGGAAGGCTTTCCGCAGAGGTTCCACATGTTGTCAGCTAGTCACTCTTAATGGCGGTTTCCAGCAGGTCATGGAAGTGACATTCAGTCTGACACGTGCCAGCCACGCAATCTACCAAGCCCTGCAAAGTGCAAATATTAACATAAATGCATATTAAGTTACTGTGTGTTAGCTCTTAACTGAAACAGAGAGTGGGGGCTCTAGCAGAGGCAAACAAATAGCATTGATTTCCACTGGCTTGAGGATTTGGCCCATTTACCATCTCCTTACCCCCTTCTTAGAGGAGCTGCAAACTAGATAAAGGCTTTTCCTGGACCTGGACCATGGCAAGTAAAAAAATGTTTAGGCTGACTAGCAGTAAAGTTGGGGAATCTTTCTCAAAAATCTTTCTGCTGGATAGCTGATTCCTCAGGTAAGAGCTACCTATTTAGTTAAATCCTCCATCCAAGTACTGCCCCTCAGATATATCTTCCTTCTCAGCTGTCCCTTTGAAATCCAAGTGGATTTTGAAGAACAGCTCTGATGATCCAGGATATCTGTGTGGCTGATCAGTCTGTATTTTGGAGGAGGTCCTGGACCAGCTGCACCGTGCTGAGCCGAGCAAGGGCCCTGGCAGCACCTCAGTCCCAGCCTGCCTGTATGGAGAAGAGGCAAAAGCCACTCCCAACACTTTCTGAAAAGCTTTGGTGTTACTGCACAAGTGCAAAACAAAGCCAAGCATGTGAAATAACACAGATGCTTCCAGAAAATGTCAACCTTCCTGCTCAAAGGGGGTGTACCTGTTCTGTGCCCTCAGTGTGCTGGGGTAAGGGCCATATGCTGAGCACCCCACATGCTGTGGCCACCCCAGCAGCTCCTGAGTGTCCCCTACACTACTGCTGATGGTATTCTGGGGGTTTTATCTGCTTAAAAAGCTGATTTTGTTTGTAGCATAATTTGACGGCAGTTTTCTTGGGCGTTTTTTGCCTCTCTAATAAATATGCTGTGAGTACATCTGCAAGCATTCATATGTTAAGATAAAATTACTGGTGGTGCTCATCTCCCCCTGTGCTAGTGCTGCTACCTCCAGTAAATGCTTGTGTGCCTGCATGCTCATGTACAGACAGATGCATGTGCACAGCACCTGATCCTGCTTCTTAATTATTTTTAGCCCAATTCCCAGAGTTGTTCTGCTTCCTGCTGATGAATGGGAAATTCTAGTAGAGCTGTTTCATTTCACCGGCCTCTCAAGTGTAGAAATTATGGTAAATTTGAGAACAAGTGAGATTAGATTGATAGTTACACCTCCTTCTTTAATTAGCCAACCATGGGATCTGTGGAGATAAGGGAGGGGAATAAGAATTTACCATGGTGACAGTGCTGGAGGTTCTTTCTTTTTTGTCCTTTCTTGCCTGTCTGTTCTCACTGACAGTAGCCCCTTTCGCGATGTGGGGTTTATTTACAACTGCCCTGACTGTGCTACATCAATGGTTTCCCTGACCTTGGCTCAGTGATTATGCAACAGAGCATTGTAAATTATCTTGTCACCAGAATCTCTATTTAGGCAAGTATAATCACTTCCTTGTAAGATCCCAGGCCTGGTGTACAGAAACAAAAAAATCTACGGCATAATAATGAGTGCAGCGCACTGTTAGGGATGAAAAAGCCCCTCTGCCATATGGAAAACTACCACATACTGGTGCTGGGAACCTGAACGTCAGGAATTTGTGCAGAGTGCTTAGCAATCTTTGGCCAAAAGGTGTAAATTACTGTCTGTAGCTGCCCGATAAAATGCAGCATGCCCCGTCCTTTCTTTGATGCAGCACTGAGCCTCTCTGTGCCTCTCTGCAGTGACACTTGGCAGTGCTGTGATCCCTCCCTGGCAGTGCTTCTGCGGGCTCCATATTGCAGGGTGCCTTCTTCGCCTTATTGGCTCTCCGATCAATGTGACTCGCAGCCTGGTTTTTCCACACCCATGGCAATAAAACATGTAATGCTGGCTCTTTCCGATGCATCAGAGGGGCGGAGCGATGGCATTCCGCTTGCTCCTGGCAAATCCCATTATGGAGATGAGGTATCAAGTGGCCGCGTGGCTGCAGGTGGGTATGTGCACACATGTGCATACTGATTCCTTCAAGGATATGTACCCTCGCTTGGCTTTGCCAGCCGGGCTGCAGGCGATGCGAGAGGGATGGGCTCTGATAGGGATCGCTGTGTCCGGCGAGCTCGAGTCAATTAGAGATGCAGCACAGCTGCTAAAGCCAAACCTGTTCTTGTGTTTGTCTCGCTTCAGCTGAGAATTACACCTTCCCTTCTTGTATCTCGGAATGATGGGAGGTGTCCCTCCCATGAAACACCCCTTCAGTATATCTCTAGACCAACTCATCAGCAACTTCTCATTTCTCCCTCCAAAACCTTGAATGTAAAACCTTGGGATGCTGAATTATTATTACTGTATCTGAGGGAATCACACTATCTTGTTCTTACTCCAAAGATTTTACAATTGGTCCTCCAGCACAATACCTTCTCCTCTCCCTCTCCATAGTAACAGGGGAACTGTTATTTTTGTCTATTTGTTAGGAATGTAGTTAGCATCCACTGAATAAACTCAGAAAGCAGTATTTCACATAGAATAATTATGAATATGTATTTACTTGAATAAGCTGTTGATTTTGCATGAATTCTGCACACTGTTTCTTAGGCAAATATGCTAATGATTGATGTGTGAAAATTTACTTTATTTTGGGCTTGTCAGACTAACTAACACAGTGATCCAAATCCAGAAAATTATTTCCTTACGCCTAAGGAACCATAACAATTACAGGAATATTCCAGGGAAGTTGATTACTAATACATGAGACCCTTCTCTATGGATATGATGATTTTGCAGCAGTATTTCCAAACAAAATTTACTTTGCTGCTGTCTCTTGGCATTGGTATTCAATCAAGTCCTCATGGCTGTACCAGCTGCACCAGGAGACCAATTACATTAGAATCCTTTCACATGGTCTCTGTGACAAAACCTGGGGACAACACCGTGGGCGCTGAAAGGGGCAGTGCTGGAGGGCTATGGCCATCTCAGCAGGCACTGGGGAGCAGTGGGTGTTGTTTACCTGAACTTCAACAAGGCTTTTGACAGCCTCCTGTAGTATCCTGGGTGCTCTAGACAAGAGGACTGAGCAGGAGGATGAGTGGAAAATGGGCTGGACTGCAGGGCTCCAGGTATTCCATGCAGCAGGTCAGAGCTGAATTAGTGACTGGTTACTGGTGGTGCTCCTCAGGGGTCACTGCAGGGTCTGATGTTATTTAATGTCTTCATTAAGGCTGGACAATGGAGTGGGGTAGAACCTCTCCGGGTTCACTGATGACCCCAAACTGGTGGAAGAGTCAATGCACTGAAGGGCAGGGCATCAAAGAGGGATGACAACTGGCTGGAGAAATGGGCTGAAAAAATTTTATGAAGTTCAACAAAGGCAAATGCAAAGTCCTGCACCCAGTAAGGAATAATGTCCTGGAACAGCACAGGCTGGGCTTGCTAGAAAGCAGCTTTCATGGCAAGACCCAGTGGTCCTGGTAGACAACAAGCTGATGGTGGTGAGGCACTGGCACAGGCTGCCCAGAGCCACTGTGGGTGCCCCATCCCTGGAAGAGTTCAAGGCCAGGTTGGATGATGCTTTGAGCAACCTGATCTAATGGAAGATGTCCCTGCCCATGGTGGGGGACTGGAGTGATGGGATCCTTAAGGTCCTTTCCAACTCAAGCCATAGTATGATTCTATACTGGGTCAAGTTCAGCTAAAAACGCCAGGATGCTCAGGGTGCTAGAGCATATGGAGTACAAGGACAGGCAGAGAAAGCTGGTTGTTCATCAGGAGAAGAGATGGCTCAGGGAGTATCTTCTTGCTCTCTGTAACTACCTAATAAATGGTTATAGACAAGATTGAGCCAGACTCTTCTTGGGGGTGCACAGCAACAGGCAAGGGGCAGTGAATGCCAACTGCAGCAAGATTAATCCCGTTAGATATACAGAGAAAAGCTTCATGGAGAAGATGATCAAGCACTAGAACAAGTGCTCAGAGAGGTTGTAAGCTCTCCATTCTTGGATATACTCAAAACCTATCTGGATAAGGCCCTGAGTACCCCCATGTCACTTCAAAGCTGACCCTATTTTGAGCAGGAGTATGGACCAGACATGAAAGCTCCTTTCCAGCTTATTTTATGGAGAGTTTATGGTGAACACTTCTAGTGGATTTTGCACTTGGAAAATGACTCCTTTTATCTGTATTTTGGATATCTTTCATGTCACAGTAAATTTCACCAGAAAGGCATCCAAAGAATGGGAGTTTTGCCAAAGAAAATGAGTGCTGAGACTAATTTGTATCATGACAGTCTGGCTATGAATTTATAATTGTATCACTGTAAGCCCTGACTGGTTCCATACCTACGGTTCTCTGTAGCCGAACATTAATCACCAGCTGCTAGGGATGAAAACCTTCCGGAGCTTTCATCCCCAAGTTGTGGGGGATGCAAGCTCTGCCCTTCAGTGGGCAGCCACAGTCCCTGGCTCTGTGTTTCCAGCCTGCCTGCCTGCCTGCACTGAGCAGCCTGTGCAACCCCACGTAGATCTGGAGATCTGTGACTGCTCTTCAGAGCAAGCGTCAAGGAGCCAAACGTGCAGCCTGAGTGTCTCCCACATCAGTTGCGTGTAGAGAACTATGCAGAGAACTTCCCAGCTCTCCTGAGTGTTAGTCATTGGGAATTGTGCTGTTGATGTAAATGACACCAAGATTTCACAGTTCCCTTCCCTTACACAAGTGCATTCAAATCCTAGAGGCAACGTTTAATGCAAAAATAAATAAGCAGGTTTGCACAAAACCACTGGAGGGGGTTTTTTGGTGCTTTTCTTTTTGAAATGTGAATGGGACTTTGCTTGCAAATTGAATTTAATTTTTCAGTCCTGATGATGAACCAGAAACAACCACCTTGAGGTGAGTTTGTATCTGGAGGAGCATGCTTTGCACTTCGCTCAGCCGTTTCAGTGGCAGGGCACCTCTTCTTCTAATTCTCTGGCTGATGTGCTCAACGAAGCTTACACAGAGAAGTCCTCCAAATTGTTTAATAAGCTTTCTTAAGCCCACAAAGATCATTTTAATCTCTGTTTGTATGGCAAACAAATATGTAAGAGGAATTAAACTAGTGGGTAGCTCCATGTTACAAGACTTTTTAGCACTGCTCTATTAATGTGACTGATTGAGTACAAGATGTGTTGCTTGCCATTTCCTGGAATAAAAAAATGAGCTGTTGAGTCTTAATGTGCTATTCCAATTATGGTTATAAAATACTGAATCAAGTCTTTCTTTAAAAAAAAAAAAAAAAGAGAACCATTTGGAATTAAACAGTTCGACAGAATTAATAATGATTCCAGATGGGCCTGTATTTGGCACTAAGAAGTGTGTGAAAGGAAACATTTTCAACCAGAAGCTTGAATGATTTATAAGAGTTCTTGAGAGATTTTTCACTAGTAAAGATGCCCTTTCAGCCTCTGCACATTTGGAGCTAACAAAGGAAGTGACAATCAGCGAGTGAAAATCTTGGCATTGGTGAAAAACACACATATGTTCACAAGCAGAAGTGCCTGAAATATCACAATTAGCAAAGCCGGGTTCTTGACACACTCTCACCTCCTTGTTTCCCTATGATTAAAAGAGGAAGAGTAGCAGTTCCTCACCTTGAAAAGGTACTGAAAATAGGAGATCTTTTGTGTCTGTGGGGTAAATAGATACCATGGTACTGATACCTGCAGCAGTATGGTGAGAATAAAAGCAGCTTCTGCTTGCAAGTTAAATCTTTTCTTGGGTCTGGGAGAGATAAGATACTGGGCCAAAAAGAGAGAGGTCTGTGTTTGACAACAATTGTTTTAGTATCTCATGTTGGGCAGATTTGGGACTACTGGAAGCAGCACAAGGCAGATTTACAAGCTCTTATCCAAAAATGAACACTATCTAATGAAGTAACTAATTGTCTCCCTCTTCCATAGCATCCCTGTTATAACCACAAAGTATTTAGCAGACATTTAACTTTCTTAAATGCAAGTTAGCAGTTGGAATTAGCGAAAAAGTTAGCATTGTGTGGTCAATCAACCTCTTTACTGGTCATCATGATTCATGGATTATATTAAATGGAGGAACAAGGAAACAGATTACTCACACTTCATGTCCTCCATCAAATCAATTATTAATAGACAGCTGGGTATCTGACTGCCTTGTACTCTGTTATGAACTTGTGGGAATGATGAGCAGCAAAGCAGAAGTTAATAACTGCCCCAAACCACCTTTTTACCAATTACAGTGTTAGCCTGGTGTCAGTTAATGGAAATTACTGAAGTTCACATCCTGCCTCTTCCGTGATTTACAACCCATTGCTTGATCAGGACTTTAGGGAGGATGTCTTCAGCAGGGGGAGTGGAAACGACAACATAAGGCTTCTGTCTCATATTACATCCATTTGTAACCTGCAGATTTAACTTCTTTTCTTCCTATAAAGCCCGAGAGACATCCCCTCCTCCCTCCGCCCCAGTGCAGCTAGATCCCAATGCCACAGGATCTCTCCTTGCCAAATTCCTCCCTTTTATTCCAGTGTCCCTTTCCTTTATTTCACCACTTTAACACTTTCTGTCTGCTAATGCCAGCCTTTCTTTGCACATATGACTGCCCAATTATTCATAATTTCTGGGCCCAGGTTCAACAAGTCTGTTTGGAGATGATAGTTGCTCTGCACACATAACTTCCCTTCATATTGCTGGTCCTGAGGCTCGTATCAGGCTCCTGAGAGCTCATCCTTTTTACTGAATAAGTGGCATTCTTATTCACCTGGTTTAAAATGTTAAAAAATTATTCCACACACAAGTGTTTGGATTCCATTTCTTCCTAGGGCCGTTGTGTGCTGACAGTCACGTGGCTTTGTCCTGTGAGTGTCATGATCCTTATTACAATTTAAAGGCAGAAGTAATGTGATCAGGAATTCCATTCGCTAATTCCAATTGTTGAAAATAACCAAGAATTAGCCTTTAATGTTTCAATTTTAATTGCATCTTAGTAGTTAAGCAGTATATCTCTGCCTTCTGTTAAGTCTAAACTTAAGAAACATCGAAACTGGTCCTTTCAATTTCTGAATTTTCCAGGCCTTCTGTTCTTTTCCCTTTACCACTGCATGACCTTGGGAAAAAACAAAATAAACCCAAACCTTGCAGGCTGCATGTTGGATGTAGGAGAGTGCCCGTGTTGTCCACGTACTCTGCGCTCTGCAGGTTGTGCTCCCTGCTCTCTTCTGCTTCAGGTGCTGTGAGCACAGGCACAGCTTCTCCTTCATCCTCACCATGAATTTACCCCTTCTAAAGGGGTTCACACCGTTGCTCAGTTCCTTCTTGTTCTTGCTTGTTTTGTGCTCTTTTGCTAAAAAGATTGGTAGAGAATCTGATCATGTGCTTTTTCTTCTCTCTGCCTTATTCAGCAGCCTCTGTGGTGTGAAATGTATCGTGTTGTCCACAGCTCTGTAACTTTTCCATTCATCCAGTATGTTCAGATGAATCTGACTTTCTGGTGTTTAAACCAAAACTCATCCAAGCAGATGGAAAAATTTCTAATTCCCTCAGTTTCTGGGCCTCATAAACTTGGCTTGTCTCTGCAAGTCCTTGCACCTTTTGTATAATTATTTATAACTTTGCAAAGTTGTTTGGAAGTTTTCTAAATGTTGCCCAAATGAAATATCAGGGCTTCACACCCCCTCTGTGGAGCTGTAGATGAGCTAGAAAACTCAGAAAATTTGTTCTGCTGAATAAAATAATACTAAAGATTTGGAGTTAATGTTGGGCTTAGGCAGGCAGAGCAAAGCACCAGCAACTCTGCCTAGGAAATGTCGGGAGAAAAGCCAAACCTCATAAACATTTCCTTTCAAGGAAAATAGGTTTTGAAACAATGTAAATAAAGACATTACCAAAACCATGTTTTTCTTCTAGGACAGCACCATCCAGAAAGGATATTTTTTTCCATTTAGGAAATAAAGAAGTCTATGAAAAACTATCAAAATTTATCCGAAGCAAAGCAATCTGGACAAGAATAGGAACAATCAAATTAAAATTAACCTTATTTTTTTAGGATTGTGGGTTTTTGTTTTGTTGTTTTTGTGGCAGGGTTTTTGCTTTGCAGGTCTCGTTTTCTGATGAAAGATCAACAGAATTTTCAACCTATGCTTTTGCACATGTTTCTATAAAGTAGCAGATGCTAACGCTAGCATTTATTTGCAAAAACAACTCCAGATTTGAATGAGCCACTAGGAAAAATACAACCTTGCTGCTGCTCCTTACTAAGAGACAGCCTTCCTGCCTTTTTCCTGACCCAGCCCACAATAAAGGTATGAGTTGGGACTTGAATCCTGCAAGACCCTGTGGCAGGCTGGATTTTTCGCTTGCTGATAGCTGTGTTGCAGTAGTATGACACAAGCTTCATGTCTGCACCTGCATGGCATTACCTAATTTTTGGGATATATGCTGCTATCCTTCAAAACCCCTTTCAGTTATGCATGAGAGGCTTCTAGCCATTCCCTACTGACTGGGAAAGGAGAGGGCAGTTCCCAGCCCATTCCTTGGTCTCTAACAAATCCTTGCTGCCCCAGTGGCAGGATCCCAGGGAGGAAAAATTAAAATGAGGAAAAAGGCTGTACTTCTAATGCAGATCCTGGGTCATTAAATAACTACCTGGGCTTGCAGGCACACAACACCTGTGGGAAAGGAAAAGCTACAAACGCCAAGTGATTGTTTATAGGTACGATTTTTCATCTTAAAAATGCAAATTTGCAGCAGAACCACACGTACCGGAAAAAGGCGTTTGAATGAACTGACAGATTCTAAAGCCCACTAGAAAGTGAAGCTCACTTCTGCTTTCCCAGTTGCCTAGGTGATTAACATGAGACAAACACAGTTCTTCCTATGGTTAGTCTTCAATCCTTAAGACAAAGAGTTTTTTGGCTTTGTGTTGCAAGATATGAAGGTGTTTCGACAGCCGGATTTCGCCAGAGCTGTGCCCTCCTCCTGTCCCTTTGCTTGTATGGCATTTCTGCTGTGAAGGTCACCTTAGAGTCACTATCTGAGCACCCTCTCTTAGGGCCAGGAGGGGACACTGTCCCTGGGGGCAACCAAGTTCAGCGGGTGTGTGCCTGTATGTAAAGCTCCCAGGAGTTAAAAATACCGAGCCACACGCAATTATCTTTAGTGCCATTAACACCCTGTAAGCAGCAGAGCGGCAAAAGGTGGCTGGCCGTGAGAAAGAGCAGGTTGCTGGGCTGGAAATCAGAACACCAAACCGTGCAACTCTGAGCTTGTCAACTGATTTCTAATCCTCCTGCTATTCTTCCCCTGCCGTCTCTGTTTGGAGAGCAGGTCCTTTGTGACAGGGATGGCTCTCCGTGGGTGTTTGTACAGTGCACGGCACAATAGGCCCCGATCCCCATGGATGGCTCCCAAACACAGCCTTTGGACGAGGCTTCTGGTACAGAAATCGCCGTGTGTGATGGTTCAGAAAACCCGGTTCTGCTGCGTTTTCCCTTCTCCTTTCTAAGGATTTCAGGCTGCTCGTAAAGCAACATCAACACGAGACATGGAAATGCTGCTGCCCTTCTGCGACAGATCAGGAAAGAGAACTACAAAAATGTGGAATTAGTTTCTCTGGTTTATATAGCAAACAGGCTTTTTTCTCCCCACTCTCCCCCAGTTCAGTATTACAAAGAGGCAAAACCTTTTTCAAAACGAAAAATTCCCTGCATGTCTTCAAGGTTTTGCCTCCTGCTTCCTCTCCCTCTTCCTGGGCTGGTAGAAGCTGCCACATCTGCAAATATGTGCTTCCTTTAATGTCTTCACTTTCTTCCATGATTCTCTGCTGACCTCTGGAAACTCTCCAGGGATTACTGGAGCAAATTTTAGCTGGGGAAAAATGGTCTCTTCTTTGCAGAGGCAGCCACTGAACATGTGTGTTATGCCTAATCCATGCTGAGGTTATAAACACCTGCATCCACCTAGCCCTATTTACCCACAAATTAGGATTTTTTTTTTTTTTGTGAGATAGGAATTTTTTTGTGAGGCTTGAATATCCACAGATTGATAGTAATTGGATTGATTTTTTTTTTTTTTTTTAATTGGGAAGCAAAAGCAACATCATCACCCTTCATTTAACCTCTCAGCTCTGTGGTGGAGAAGACAAAATGGAACAGGATCTATTCTAAAGATGGGCAAATAGAGGTGAGGGATTACAGTACAATTTGTCTGACTCCTACAGAATTCAGAGGTGAGGCTGGAGGGATTAAGCCGGTGGTGCTTGGGCTAAAGCAGCCCATCACCTGCTTGCTATCCAGGAGGGGAAACCATTTCCTTCAGGCCAAAAACTTTCCATTACACTGCAGGGCAAAATGGAGAGCTGCCTTTTCCATCCTGTGTGTTGTGCATGGATTTGAAGCTGCTTCAAGAACGGAGGGTTTTTTTAAAATAAAAAAAAAAAAGAGAAAAGGAGAAGAAGTTGTTTCAGACATGTTTCCTGGGTTGTTGTTTGTGTTTGATGTTTTCAGCTGAAGCCAAGTGGAACGAAGCAAATGCAGCCCTGGCTGCGGTGCTCTGTTTCCCTGGCTGGCAGGGACACCTAGTGGGTAGGACAACGTGTGCTGGTGGAGGCAGGGGGAAACAGGCGGTCTTGACTCCCCACCAAGGGCAGTATTTCATTTTCTGAGTCATGGTAGTGCCTAATTGATGCTCATGTTATCCTTTGGAATTAGCATGGAGTCGGGAGCAGTTTACAGCCAGACCTCCTTCAAGGAACAGTGAGTGTAATGTGAGAAGGTGATCTGAGCAGTGTTACCCAAACTACTGCGAACAGGAACCGCTGCCAGCCTGGCTTTTGTGCAACTGATTCTTTTGAAGCCTGTTACAGTCATAATAACACCTACACGGGCTCTGTGTGAGAGCTGACTCGGTGGTGGCGTGATTCATCTCTGTCTGCAGTTACGCCTTTCATGAGGTGCTGCATTGGGGCCACTTTTATTCCCTTGCAGACACCTACAAAATGACATTTACTGCTGCTCACAGTGGGACAGCTTCGGCAGGAAAAACCAGAAGGAAGCTTAAAAAGATGAGGAAGGCAGTGTGACCATCTGCCTCCCCCAAAGCAGCAGGGCTGTTCGGAGTCAGGGCTAGGCCCAAATCCCTCCAGCCTCCTCAATGCTCGCAGCACAGGTCGGGCTTTGCTGGCCCTGTCCCTCAAGCTGTTTACCAGATTGGATCCTTGATTGCATTCCCTTAACACATGTTTTTATGGGAAGAGGTTGTTGAGTAATTTCTTTGTTTCCATTGTGGGGCTGTGGACAACTTTTTTCCTGGCCTCTTCCCAAGCACCTGTCGGAGAGGGCTGGCATGCAGATGCTACGTTCCAGATCGGTGGCAGCCCTAAAATCCTCCAGCCTGTGCCAGAAGCAGAGACGTTACATGTGAGAGATTTCATGCAGGGGGAAAAACAAACTCCCTTTATAAACGTGGTAATTTTTGTTTGTTTTAGATACTTTTCCTATGCAAACTACAAAATGCAGAGGCTGGAAAGAAGCAGCCTCCTGCCACCACTCTGGGGATGTAGGCCCCAAAATTATTTTTACCCTTAAAAATATAAGATGAACTGCAGCTTTTTATTCAGAAAGAGATCATCTAAATAGCAAGAAGCAGTTATGCTCTGGACATTTTGAAATCATCTTCTTCTGATCTAATTATGTGCTAGCAGTAAAACTGACACAGTTATGGTTATTAAGCACTTTTCCTTTTTTCCACCTTTTACCAGGAATTCTATCTTAGGATTAATAGGCACTTGCATCATTTCAGTCCAATGTGCTATATTAAGGAGCATCTACATCATCAGCAAATATTTTTATTGTGCTGACACTGCACACAAAGTGAAATGTGAAGGTACAGAGCTTTATTTTTTTTCCTCTGGACTCTCAACATAATTTGAATAGCTTATGCCTCATAAGTTCCTTCATTAAAGAAAGAGACTTAGTTCCCATTTAATGAAATTAATAAATTTGAAGGAAGGGGTAAAAATTACTTCTTTCTGACATAGCTGCACAGTTTTGTAGCAGGACCTGAATATCTGTATTTTAAGTACTGATGATGGGGACAAACAGTAGAAAATATATTTAATAAGACTTTTGGCACTAATAACCTGAATTCCTACATATAAGCTGGCAAAATGCAGTTTATGCAAAATTATGATTATCAGTGTGTATACAAATAGATGAAAAAAACTCTTGAAGTATTATTGCCAATGACTCAGTGTCAAACTGGAAGGAAATTTCAAGAGAGCATTCCAAGCAGATGTGCAGAGATCTTCAGAACTGATTTTAGTCAATATTTTTATTAGTGATTTTCAGGATAAATATAGAGTGCACTTATAAAATTTGCTCAGTCTGGCAGGCAGGATCAGAATGCGAAATGCTAAATTGAAGAGATGGTCTCAGATCAACAAGATGAAGTTCACTAATGACAAGTATGAAGTGCTACACTGCAGAGGGAGATATCAAATGCATAAATATGAATTGGGAAATAATCAGCTCAGCGTCAATATGAGAAAATGATACTGTGTGTATAGTGGTTCATAAATTAAATATGACTCAATGATGTTTGATTATGCTGCAAAATTTGCTAATCCCACCTGGATTTCTGCTAATAGAAGTGTTGTATGTGGAAGAAGAGAGATTGTGTAGGCATCCTACAGCTCCGTAATTGCAATCTGGCCACCCAAGTAGACCATGCTGCCCATCACCTCCCAGACCTTCCCTCTGCTCCCTCTCCGGGCCGTTTCCTCAGCCACAGCCATTCTTTGCTGCCTTCCTCTGTTAAGGATCCTTGACCTCTTCTTCCCATTGGGAAACACTACCCTTACTCCTGCTGCCTCATGTTGTTTCTTCTCATGAAAATTAGTAACTGGTGATGCTGGGGGTGGTCTCCATATGAATCCTGTAGCCACATCCTATATGGATCCCACACAGGCAGCATGTCCTGCTCTTGCAGAGGTGCTGGCTCCTGGCAGCTCTGTTCTGACACATGGGAGCATCACCCAAACCAGGGCAAGGGTGTCACTTCCAGGTGCAGCTCCATTCAAAGAGGAACAAAACACTTAAACAAAGAAGGAGACAGTCGCCTGAGAATTACCAGGGCAAGAGAAGACCATGGAGGGAATTGATTGCATTTCATTGCATCGTTTTTTAATCCAAATTTTTGAAGGTGTTTGGTTGTGGGAGTGTTTTTAAACTGCTCAAGTTAATGCTCCCTGGAACCATCCCCATTGCACTGTGTGATGACCAAGGGAGCTGCCCCAGGGCTGTGACACTGTCAGAGCCAGCAGTCACAAGGTTCAGAGCTTCTTCCATCACTTCTGCAGGCAGACCGGGATGGCGGGCAGGCTCCGACAGCTCTAGAAATCAAATCTGTGTCAGAAATCATAAACAAATCACCCAAAAACATGGAGGGGGGTGGTGCGCGGCTGCTCCCAAAAGCCCGAGGCTGCCGCTAGATGGCAAACTTTAATTTTCAAATCCTGGAGCTGCCGGGGCTCGTGCCTGGGGCCGTGTGCGGCCAGGGATGGGGATGGGAGCCAGGTCCCAGCCCTGCACACACCCAGGGTGCCGCCGGCATTCCGACCGCCCCGCTCCTTCTCGGCACCCGGCTCAACACTTTCCCTGGGAGCTTCTGCACAGTAAAGAGCTACGAGATGCTTTGCCAGGTGTCTGTCCCTCCAAAACTGGGAACCAGGGCTCTCCTGCGGTTTTCCGCTGTGTGGAGACTCCTGGTGATGCTCTGAGCAAGGCCACGGGGGACAGAGGTCCAGGCAGTCTCTCAGTCAGGCTTGGGGCTCTGCAGGTCTCACCAGCAGCTGGACACTCTCCAAAGACCCACCGTCCCTTCTCCAGCCCTGGCTTTTCTCCCTCTCTTGGCCCCGGGCTGGCGCTGGGTGTTCTGGAGAACAGAGGTGTTTTTCAAGGCTCAGGACATTGTATAGGGTGGGAAAAAGCCTTTTCTGCACTTCCCTCCCTGATGGTTATCTCAGAAAGCATTAGGCGGTAAGCTAAGAAAGCAGCTCTGCTGAACCTGGTCTTCTCCGGATCTTTATCAATCCCCAAGGAAATGGGCACAAACTGAAAATCAGAGCGGTGCCAGCATTGCGGCAACCTCAGGTCTTGCCATATTGTGAGACGTACATAAAGCACATAAAGTCTTCCATATATTTTAGGAAAGCCTAAAAATTGTCTAAATCAGTCTTAATTTTCTTATGAACTTAATGAAAGTATTCACCTTCCCCATCAGCCATGCATGTTGCCTTATTTTAATCAGTTAATTTATCTCAGTGTGAAGAGATTCCTCGGTGGATACTGGGAAACTCCGACCCAAGTGTGAGATATGTGCTCCCCTGTATAGAAATAAACTGTTTGAGCATGTTTCTCATAGCCCAGGTTTTAGACCAGGAGCTGACCTTATGAACAACAACACTTCTAACGTGGCAACTCCAAGATCCTTTTATGGGATAAATCACATTTCCTCCACAAAAACAGTTCACTATTCTGTGTCACACTACCAGGAAACATTTCTTCACCACAGCAGATAGTGTCTTTGTGGCAAAGCACAGTGGTTAACACAGCAACTTCTGTGATCCTGAGAGCTCTGTAGGGTTCCATATGGTTTTCCTTGCATCTCTCCAGTCGTGGCAGTCCTTTTACATCTTTTAAAATCTTACTTACTAAGTCATTCAATACCTATCAGTTGTCCTCTACACACTACAACTCTCGCAGAATTTTGCAATGTGTTATGAAAAATAGGGCTCGCTTTTACTGACTCTTTTAAATTGTGTGGCATGAGCGCCATGTGAGCTGTATTCTTCATCTTCTATATTTTAATTCTTTTCCAATTGTCTGGCCCTACATCCAGTGTCATTAGCTGAAGGCAAAATCAGAGCCATTCCTTCCAACTGACGAAGAGCTGTCTCCTCCCCATGGTATTCAGAGTCTCCATTTTGAAGCCCAAACTTCCCAAAGTGGGGAAGAGTCTCCCCTGACTCCACACAGCAGGGTTAATCACCTCATTTCAAAAGTAATGTCCTGAAACAACCACCTTTTTGTACCACCAAAAGCAATATTTTCTGTCTAAAATTCAGATGTTGCAGCAAGGTGAGGAGTTCAAAATACCCTCGGGCTGGATAAAGGACTTCTGCCTCCAGGCCTCTTGGTGAATCCCTTCCCCTGAGGCATGGACTGGTACAGCACATTCAGAAGAAGTCCCCTGCCTCCTATTTGCTTCCTGTGGGATTGGAATATGTAGTTCCTTTAGCTTTTTCTGCAAATGGCTGCCCAAACTCATGTTTCCCAGATCACCAATAACAGGGTCAAACTGAGCCCAGGTACCTCCTTCTCCTTTTCCTTCTCCCTCCTCTCATCTTGGGAACCATAAGCTTCTTCCTGGGCTTTTTCTCTCCTTTTTTTCCTCTCCTTCTGACATCTTTTCAGGACTGGGAAGAGATATGTGATACCAGTGATGCTTCTGATTAAGGTGGAAATTCAGTTTTAGCTAACACAGAGCTAAGGCAAATAATGAAGCATTTTTCAGAGTGGTTTCCCTGATGGATTCTTGCATCAGTACCTTTCAGTAACAAGAATCCCAGGCAGGTGAGAAGACCAATTTAGGGTCAAATAACAAATAAGTAATACAGTGTTAGTTATTACTTCCTGCAGGCTTAGGCTGAAAACTGTAAAGAAAGATTTGGTATCAACATGTATATTCATTTTTAACAGAGAAGGGCTAGCTTTGGGTAGAGTGAGGCTGTATATCCTTCATTTTCTGAGTGGAGGAAACATCAGGTAGTTACATAAAGGCAGGGATTTAGTTTGTTTTACTTTGTTAAGGTCTCATTCAGTGCTCTTGCCTGCAGTCAGGATGGACACGAAGGAGTAGCCCAGGACCTGTAGTGAACTGGGACACAACGCCCACACACTGTAACACTGGGGGAAAAATTTTACTGGGATGCTGTTAACACTTTTCTGACATCAAAAAGGCATTCCCTGTGTGAGTGTTTGGTGCAAGGGGTGAGCATTCCCACCCACTCGGTCAGGATCTTACCAACATGAGGGACATGCCCTGTGGCTCTGAGCAGTCAAAAATGCCAAAGGGGGAGAAACACTTCGGGCTGTCTTCTTAAGCATGAGGAAGGAAAACAGATCACAAGCCAGTTTTCTAAAGAACCTTCCTTTTCAAAGTATACTCACCTTCTGTGTGAGGAGAAGGCAGCTGAAATGGAATCTGTCCGTGAGAAACTGCGACCTTGAAGAGCGTGGCTTGAACAGTGACAGAGTATCCAGGAAGGGCTGGACTGGGTTGTACAAGCAGCTGGATGTCCGACAGCTCATCCATTATTGCTGAAAGGTGCCACTTGTGAGGGACAGGGAGGCTCACTGAGGCTCCGCTGCCTGGAGCAGTGGCTGGGGAAGGCCACAGAAGTTTCCAGGAATTCCAGAGCTTTTGTGAAGGGTGCTGGTTACAACCTACTTCCCACTGGATAAACATGTGGGAGGCGGAATCTGCCACCAACAGCACCGAGAGGTGTGTTATCTGCGGGCAGGCATGGCCTGATGGTTATTCTGGTTTTCCCCAGGAATGCTTGCTCCACCACTGAGGCTGAGGCTCTCTGGAAAACACATTCAGCTGTGGAGGTGATGCCTTAAGAGGCCTCCTAAAAACAGACACTAGACAGAATAAGGGAATNGCCCAGGTGGCCTCCAGTGGCCGTGGATGCCTGGAGGTACTCCTTGCCCCTGGACAGGCCACCAGTGACCGTCCTGTTCGCTTCCCTTAACTGTAGGGCTTGGGCTAGGACTTTGCCTTCCACGCTTTATTTTTAGTGCCACCACAGGCATTTAATAGTGCTCAATTGAACATTTGCATTTGTAGCTTGACAGATTTTTTTTGAGTTCAAAATCATATTGTTTACTATTTTTTCTCGAGTTTCTGACTAATAACTGTTTTCTTGTATGTTATGGTACAGCCTAGTTGCCTGTTGCCCTACATATTATGCAAACAAATACCTAGGGTAATATAAACCCAGATATATTAAAAAAATATTAATGAGTACTGGATGGAGAAAAGGGGAATAATCCTTTGAATTTTTCAAAATTTTATTGTCCTTATTCAGAACAAAACAATGTTTAAAGCCTGCAAAATATTTTGTGGAAAGGATTTAATTTTTCCTCGCATTTTTCCTGACACATCTTAGACATGTTTTGATTTTCATTAACTATTTGATAGCAGATTCCTGAGGTAGTGGAGAAAAAAAAAGAAAACAAAAGAGTAATATTGGTAATTGTTTTTCAAAGGGCTGTGTTAGCATTCTATGTGTTCCCTTTATGCAGCAGGGTAGTAAATAAAATGAATAAATGAAGAACTTTATTATTTAAAAGCATTAATTGCTGATGCAAAAGGTGCAAGGGACTAAGTCTTATCTGGGAAAGCAATAAAAATTATTTTTTTATTAACTTTCAATTTTTAACTTTATATTTCTTCATCACGAGTCCGTAAAAATGCAACATCCTAATTTTTTTTTCATGTCCTGTGTTGAGTACAATGGATTGCACTTAAGAAAATACAAAGGCTTTCTCTTTTTTCAATAATATTGTTTAATTCTCTCTCTCCTCCCAGGTAATAATTAAATGTAGAGCATGGAACAGGGAAGGTCTGTTTTTAATCTCAGACTGGGATGAACTGGGAGCTTATCCATGGACTCGGTTGTGTGACAATGTGAGAAAATGGTTGGGAGATCAGAGTTAAGGCTTCTGTTTCTAGGAAGACTCATTGAAGAGCGTATAGCTATTTTCCTGGAGAGATGCTCTGGATCCTTTCACATGCTTATTTTAATAATTTATTAAAAATACACCGAAGAGAAAAAAAAAGTTGAAAAAAAAAAAGATGTTTCTAATTCTAGTAGTTCCAAGCGGTGTCTCAAGGTTGAGCACAAAACAAACCATACATAAATAGTAGAAAACAGTCCGCATCTTGTTGCCATGACAATGCCCTACTTATAGCACATTAAGCTGATTCATGTCTTTTCTCACCTCACTGTTAATAAATTATGGTGGCTGATGAGAATTAAGCCAGCTGGAAGAGCCAGTGAATGTAAGCAGCAAATTAATTTGCCACTTAAACGTGGTGTCCTTCAGGGGAATTACCCTCTACATAGCAAATAATATCTTACTGTATATGTGAAGCAGTAGGAATAAGTTGAAACAGCTGATCTTTGTTTTCTTTGTAACATTGATGTATCACAGCTTATTGCTGTACCAGCAAGAGCCGGTGCAGCCCCACTCCTGCTGTAGGCAGCAGCACCAACTTCATTTGGTGGCAGACGAGTGTTGCAGAGGCTCCTGCGCTCCATCAGTGAAGATTACAGGAATAAATCTTTAAAACATTGATTCCTCAAGTCTGAGTCATGTTTTCTCATTGAAAGTGTGGGACGTTTGGCCAGCAGCTGCTGGAGGATGTCACCTGCAGTCCAGCACCTTTATGCTAAACTGGTGCACCGTGCCTACACGTGCAGGGTTACAATGGGGACAGTCATTTCCCAGCTGATGTGTCAATGGGGTTTATGCAGGTCACAGTGCAAGAATGCAGCTGAGAGCAGGCATTCATCAACGGTGAGCAGAGTTTAGGCTTCTTGATTAATGTATATTCACAGTGGAAAAGATTTTCTCCTTTTTCTGTAGGGAGAGATTCAACAATGGTTAGGGTAGAACTGAATAAACACTGCATAGCTCATAATGGCAGCCTTTAACAGAAACCAGCCACACTTCATTCAAACCTTTGTCTCTACATTCACTTGAAGTCAATAAACTCTAACAGCTGGAGCTGGAGGTCTGTATTGGAGGACTTTCCCAGTCACAAGTATAAACCCCCTTGAAAAATAGCAAATGCTCTTGGGGCCTGAAATCTGTGAAACGCTAACTGAATTCTGCTAATAAGTATTCTGTGATCTTCAAGTATTTGCTCAAGTGCAGGAGTCTTACTGTTTTCCCTATATTTTTTCTTCACTGACTTTCTTCTTGAATGGTTTCACTTCTCTCTCAGCCGTAAATCAAATGCAAATTTTCTTTGGCATTGCACTTCATTTTGAGTTAACCAAAGAAACATTACCTGATCGGAATCACCTGAGGAAGCCAAATTAAACAGTTGTTCTGTACAGCTTGGCTAAGCTAAGCCCTCCTCCTTTTGATTCTTAATTTCATCTGTTTCTTTCCAGGACATGAAAAATCACTGGAGGCCGGCAGCAGCTCAGTTGTCAAAAAAGCCACTACTGCATATTCCACTTTTGCTGCTCCTTGTTAGCCCCTTCTGGTTCTTCAGCCTCCCTTAGTGAGGCTCGGTTGAGAGGATGCCAAGCACACCTACTCCTGGGCCTCCCTCACGGCATTGATTCAGACTGGGACACAGGAAAGAGAGGTACCCCAGCCCCAGCTCTTCTCAGCAAAATGATGCTTGGGGTCCACGTTGTTTCTTTCCCCCACAATGCTCAGAAGCAGAATCTCCTCTGCCTCACATGCCCCTACACACGCAAAGTGGGACACAATAAAAGGTTAATTGTTTGTTTTCCCCGCATTTCTGAATACGCTCCCCTAGAGGCTTTTGGAGAAGATCTGCTGCGCTGTGCTGGGGACCTGAAGAGGTGATTCCCCTCAGAAGCTGAGATCTCACCGTGGTCTGAAAGCAGTGCTTTGTTTTGGGCAGGAGCACTGTCAGCGCGCTCGGGCGCAGCACAGCTGGAGAGCCGGAGCCCGCAGCTGCAGAGCTCCACAGAGCCGGCGGCTCCATGGGGATGGATCCCGCCGGCATCAATAGGCTCGGCCTCTCAGTGTCTAGACACTCCTGCCCATCCTTTCACGGCAGGAAAACAGCCTAAATGATTGCATGGATTTTGCAATTCAAAAGCATGTCTGTGCACCTCATCCAATGGCTTTTGAGCCACGAGGAAGGCGCAGGCACACATTGGGAATTCTTGCTTTATTCTGTATGCAATCCTAAACTCTCACCTTCTTCCATTCTGGTAGTGCTCATCAGCTCCATAGCAGTGTTAAGGTGTCTTTCTTTTTATTTCCACACCAGCAGATTTGGATCTTGGTGAAGAGGATGGACTGTTCTAAAATGCCTTTTTTTTCCCTGTCTTTATAAGACAAGATATGGAGACAGCTGAGAGATTTTTCTGAATGGATTCAGACGTATCAGCAGCTTTAAATCCACAAAACTAAAATTCCTAGACTTATTGCAATTTCAAGGCAAACGCAAAGTTTTATTTTATCTAATGTGGATTCATTACCAATTAATTTGGTTCCCTACTCTGAATTATGGAAAAATTAGCACATGTGAGTGCTGCAGGAATTTTGCATTGAAATCTGCTTAAGACTTTCTGAAAATTGCAGGAACTGACATGAAGCTGATTTCCAGCCTCTCAAACAATGAGCCTATGGGAAACTATGAATTAATCTGTACCCTACTTTTACTCTTCCCTCTCCTGTTTCGCCTCATGACAAAAGTATTAAAGATCCAAAGTGGCATCGCACATGAAACCAAACCCCGAATGTCACAGAAGACAAAATGAATGCCACCTCCTCTCCTCTACTGCCATCATCCACCCTGCCCTGCCAGAGCATCAGCTGCTGCACAATGGCTTAAAACCTCTCCCCTCCAGTGCAGCTGAGCAGATTTATATCAGCTGACTGACCCTCCTTTGTAACTTGCTGTGTGTGGAGGCCTCTGGATTTTAGGGGCTGGAGCTACAGAAAGGTGACAAGCCCTTTCCATGCTTCCTTTTGATTATTTTCCCTACTCAAAAAAAAGTAAGCAAGAAGAGATTTGGTTACTTCTAAAGCAAGTACTGAGCAGCTACAGAGAAGGAGGATGTGCTTAGCAAATGTCCATGCAGCTTCTGCTGGGGCCTTGTCATGGTTGGGTGGAAAAAGCCATGGCAGAGAGGACTTTGTAATGTGAACAGTTGTGTTTTCTTCTGCATGTACTGAAAACACCAAAAACTCAGATCAACCCATGATTGTGAAGGATCACAGCCTCCCAAATCTGCCAATACCTTCCTGCCCTCACCAAGAATGTTGTTGATTTGAATTAAGATATGTCCCACTTAATGCATCTTGGATGCCTGGGAAGTTTTTCCTATTCTCTCTGCATGTACCTCTGAAAGAGGGAGGCTTGGGGTGGGGAACCTTTATAGATCAGCTTGCAATCTGCTCCATCTGTTTCAGTAAATAGTAGATAGAAATCATGACAGGCAAAGCAAAAAATCAATGCATTCCGTGGCATGACACTTAGCACGAGGATGTCTGACTTATAGAGCCTCATTCTAAAAACTGCTTTATAGATGAAAGATTTTTTTTTTTCTTCTCCCTGGGTTATTCTAGTTCATCTTCCTCATATTGATTCTCTCCTTCAGTTTCCATTGTGTGGCACATGATGTGATTCTTGGGGCTGCTCTGTGCAGGGCCAGGAGTTGGATTATGATTCTATGATTTTATGTATTGCTATTTTAAATTAAAGTGAAACAATTTTGTACTGTAAGATCACAGAAACAGATTTACAGCTGCTATGTTTTGCCTTTTCCTCATTTCCTCCAGCACAACTATGTACAGTGATATCAGCTTAGGGTCTGACTTCTTTTGTGGTTTTCTTAAAGCATATTACATTAAAAAAAATCCATCAAGTGTAAGTCTAATTGTTCATTAGGGGCTTTGTAGATAGGTAGACTTCAACAACCTCTGCTATTAATACAACTTAGAATTGCCTTTGAGTAGTTGTGTTGTCAATAAAATGCAGAAGGAAAACCAGTTTCCAGTCAACTTTTCATATCCAGGAACATCTGAGCTCAAGATTGTGAAACTCTGTGATATTATATATATAAATGCCAGTGATTTTATCTGAAAGTGCCAATATTACACACTAATATCAGGATATAAATGGTACTCTTACTTGCTAGCTTTAAAAGTATTAATGCTCCTGATGACTTTTTGTTTTCTGACATACAGAATTGATGGGGTTCAGTAGCTGTTTTTCAGACATAAGCACCCTGGCTGAAGTTGATTACTTCAGCACTTAGAACAAACGGTCTTAACATTGCCCTAATTTGTGCTGTGTTCAAAAGCAACATCCTAAACATTCAAAAGCATTGTCCTAATTTGTGTGCACCTTGTGTTAGAGGATGTCGCTGATCAGAGGCTGATAATGCAGCCACCATATTAACGTGCCTGATCTTGCTTCCCCAGAAAATAAGTGGACATTTTTTTCTTCAGTGGTTAGAAGCAGCCCCAAATCTCCTGCTTTCCCACACTTTGATATCTTGTTCTCTGTGTGTGTGTGTATGGGAGAACCTCTTACCAGTGTGGCTTTTATGCTCTCTTTAGAGTTTCTTAGCCTTCCGTTTCTCTTATTTACAGTCCCATCTTGTATATGTGGCAATTACAGCCATGACTTATTTTGTAGAAAGTATGCTGGGGAAGTGTGTAATTTCTGACACTATAAATATGGGGAGAATCATGATCAGCTCCTCGAGGATTATGAGCCACCGCAGAGTTTAACAATTTCGGATCCATGGTACTTTGCAATGCTTTTGCCTGGACACTGTGTGAAAGTCTTTTTTCATCTTTAAAGATTTTTTACACTGAAGTTAGTTGCATTAAGATAGCGAATGTCAGAGCTGTGCACAGTGAACTGTGGCTTCACTTATTCCCTTCCTTTTTTTTGAGGGGGATGGTGTCTTTCCCCCTGCAGAACAGGGGAGACTTAACACGAGGCAGAACCCGGGGAGAAATGCACAGCCAGAATAACTGTAACTAATACCAAGCTTAGCATTTGGCCTCTGCTGAATAACCCCATTCCTCAGGCTTCCTAAGCCATACCTTGCCTGTTGGTGAGCCAGCAGCAGGATTTGGACCCATTGGACCCAAAAGAGGGTGTGAAGAGGAGAGGTACAGGGGGTGACAGTAGCAGGTGACAGCCCTGTGTACCAGCAGCTTCTCACCTCTCTTCATTTCTGCTCCTCTGGCCAGTTCCCAAATGGGTCAACCCCAGCGCTGGGGTGGATTTCAATAGCACTGTTACCTAGAAACTAAGTCTGTCTCTTCCTTCCACTGCTCACTGACTGAAGGCTCAAGGCTGAAAGTTTTGCATGTGTTAAAAAAAAAAAACAAGAAAGAAAGAGAGGAAGGGACCCAGCTTGGTTAGCATTTCTAGACCACTGATAGTGCTGTCAACTGGTCTGCAACCTTCAAGGGGCCCCAAAGTCTTCACTCGAGCAAACGTGGGCACTGCAAGACACTGATACCTAGTGTTTGAGTCAGCACTTCCTAGCGTGTCCTGCTTGTCCTCTCTTCCAATGAAATGCATACTGAAATATGAGACCTAAATGTCTCCTCTCCTGATCTGAAGCAGTGGCAGAATACTGTCATTGACTTGCTTCTGTGACAAAATCTGCACGGTGGCCGACAGCCACGACACCAAATGCTGTTTGCCTTTTTGTTGTTGTCAGCAGTGTTAACTCCTAATGAGCAGGAAAAAGCCTGTTCTCTTTCAGCACACACATCCCCCTGTCTCAGTGCTGCGGGGTGAGCCATGGTACCTATTGCTATGAGCAATCCTGCCTGTGCTTCAGCTGTTTTTCAGCTGCAAGTCAGCAGCAAAACCTTTACCAGGATGTTTTCTTTCAGACTTAAGGTGTTTGCTGCACTTCTTTCATCTTAAAGGTAGATTAGGAGCAGTAGTGCTTGTGGTTACTTTAAACAATGCCGTTTATAGGTCAGCTCTGGGGAAGGAGGGGTAGCTTTGGTCACTGTCTGTCTTTTGGCAGCAGTCTGATTTTGTGAGGTGGGATGGGGTCGCATGACTATTTTTAAATGGCTGTTTACTACACCCTGTGGTCCAAGGTGTGCATGTGTGTGTAAGAACTTTATTTCTAATAACCACGTCAGTTTATCTGTGCATTCTGAGCAGCTTGTTATGCTGGGCACAGTTTAACACAGCTTAAGTCTGTCTACAGCTGGCCCGTTGTTCAGTTTTTCTTTATACTAGAAAATATAAGGAAATTCTTTCCCTCTCTGTGGCAATGCATGTACTTAATTATCCAGAAATCATCTGAGAAATCTGAACTCAGAGAAAGGCAGTTTGATACCTGTGTGCTTGAAACGCCAGAGCTTCTGCAGAGACACTTAGCATTTATGGAAAATCCATTATGGTCAATGCATATTCTTCTAATTATAAGATCAGGAACCTGTGCAATGTAAAAGTTCCCTGTCTGGTTCAGTCAGAAAAGCTTTTTCTATTTTTTAAATTTTTTTTTTGTTACATTGCTGCTATTCAATTTGCTGTTTATTTCCTCCCAACTGGACTCCTGTTTCCCTCTGCTGTTCCATTCCATGTCAGCTTGCTTGCCATCTTTTATTCCTTCCACAGTTATGAGGCTCTGTCCTGCAAGCCTTACACTGGGTTCTGCCATGTGCTGACACCAATGTCTCTGCTCCAGGAGCTCCTCCTTTCCTGGAGCACTGACCTGCCTTAAAAATTGCATATTGTTTTCCTGGATTCATTTCCCCCCCCACTTTTTTTTTTTATTTAGTTGGCTCAGCCGTGAGGGAGTCATGAAAAAAGTCGAAGGATGCAGCTCCAGAAGATGTTACTTGATTTCTTAATTCTTGCGGGTTTTACATTATTTTTTTTTCCTGTGCTTTGGGTTTTATGCCTGACAACAGAATTGAAACAAGTGAAGTGTTATAAATTTTGCTAAGCCCCCACAGCATTTTGAGAGTAGCTCAGGAATCATGAGACTGTTTTTAAGATATTAGAGCTCTTTTTATTTTGTCTGGGTTTTTAAGAAGTCCTTTGGCTATATTTGGGTCACATTTTCAAGCTTTGTTCTGCAACCGTGAAGACTAAAACTTTATATTTTATAATAAAATTGGAATTTAAGAGGTCATCACTTCAAACAACCAAATACTGCAAGACACATAATTTGAGAGATGCCAGTTCTTTTGATCTTCTCCCAAAATGTGTTTTTGCAGTGACCCCTTCACTACATTGGAGGTTTCTGGGTTTTTATTTATTCAAGCCACTGGTTTTTTTATTTGTTTTCATCCGTTGCTTTTGAACACAGCACATACGTGCAACCTGGGACAACTGTAAATTTCATGATAGATTGGGAATAAATATTTCCATACTTAGCAAGAACTGTTTCTTGCATTGACACTTCACCTCCCTTCCCTGGGGCTATAGGATCTCTCCCAAATCCTTGCTGCATGCAGCTGATCCAAGTGCTATGTAATCCTTCTGATGCGGTTTGGTTCCCTCTGAATCAGCAGAGCATTCTGTGTGCTTTTAACCTCCATACTGCAGCCACACCTGTAGGGGGGCTGCTAATCTAATTTTGATTCACAGTGGTGGCAACAAACAGGTCACTTATGGAGTTAATGTCAGCCGCTCCACTAATTACTGCAGGAAAGTGATCCCATCATCCCGGATGAAAATGTCTAACTCCAGCCTACAAAGCACTTTCAGTGCACTAATTCTGTTAATGCTCCATTACTGCTTCATTTGAGCTGTGTAGTCCATCTCCCAAAGTGAGGTAGTAAATCCCCAACCAGTTCCAGAGCTGGGAAAATGTGCAGACTAAAACATCACTGACGACATTATTGGGCGTTGTTTTCTGTTGGGCTTGCTCTGTTCCTTGAAGTTTATCTAGACAGATCCTCCTTGCTAACTCTTAGCTTTAGTAGCCTTAATCCTCCACTTCACCTTGAAGGGAGTTGGATACCAAAAAATACCCTGTGGACATGGATCTGATCTCTCTGCTCCTTAGATACTGAAATATAAAATGAGACTATAAAGCTACACTACTGCAATATCTTAAAGGTTATTGGGGTCTAAGAAAACCTGACAGTGGCAGGTTTATACATATATATATAAAAATATATTTACACCAACCCCCTCAAACAGAAGTAAAGAATGCCTTGAAACATCTGGGTAGGTATCTTTGGGCTTGAGATCTTGCAGCCTTCTCTTGGCATGAAAAGCTCCACAGCAGCCTCAGTCCATGAGAAATAACCTGGGCACTGTACAACAGCAAATGTTGTGATAGTAACAGAGACAGAATTCTATGCTCCCCTCCCCCCTGGGCCCCCACCAAAGACATAGGTATGTGCAAAGTGTCTTATCTTCCTAAGTTTGCAAGGCTTTAATTTTCTTCTTTTTGAAGTAGGTGGGGATCCTCACTGGTGTCTTGAGATATTCCTTAGGCTTCTTCCAATCATCCTCACTGTCATTTCTCCTGAAGCCCACTTGTATATCTCCTTTGAGATATACAAATTGTTTTGGAATTCATTGTCAAGCAAAGTGCTTTTGAAGAGCAGAAGAAAATGTGTTGTGCTGGGAGTTGCTGGCTGGCTTGGTTTTGAAAGGAGCTCTAAATGAGGTGTGTTCACAGTGACAGATCAATAAATATGCCCAGATGCCCAAGCTGCCTCCAGGCATTCCCTGTTCACTTCTCAGCTGAACTGCAAAGACTCTTGAAAACTTTCTTGGAAGTTGTAAGTGAAAGGCAAAGTGAAAGCTGTTGAGCTCCTTGTAGCTCGTGGGACAGCAAAGGCTGGGTGATGGTGGTTCCTGCAGGCACTTCTTGTCTGATACTCCCTGCATACCCCATCCCTGAGATCTCTGTTAGCCAAAATTCTCTTGCACTAAGTCTTATGGAATTCATGCATCAAAGGTAATTCCAGGCTGCTTTTATATTTCTGTTCCTCTTGTTTTAATTATATCAGCTGTATAAAAGTATAATAAATTGTGATATCATGACTTCACCGTATTGCACATCCTGTAGCGAGCAGAACCTATTGCTCAGAGCTCACTAATTCCATATATAGAAAGAAATGTTTCTTCAGCTCTTTCTAAGTTTAAAAAACCCCTTATGGTTCTAAATAGAAGTTGAGTATAAACAATTGCTGTCCGAGAGGAACTTTTTTGTCAATGCTTAGGAAGCAGTGAAGTGAATGGTTATAGATGAGGTTGGAATGTAGCCTTAATGACAGGATATGCTGACAGTGTACATTATCCTGCTATGAAGTGGGATTATTTATACATATACAGTTAAAGCACCTCATGTGAGAAGGCAAATGAGTGTCAGAGTAAATACTGTGATTTGGTCTGAAGGTGTGACTACATCTTGTTTTGCAGTGCTTGATTATCTATAACACAAGGTGCTCACTGTCTCCCGGAACTCAGACCACGATTAACGCTTACTTGGAAAACTGCATCTCTGTTTCCCACAGGGAACCACCACCCTGACAGGTACACCTGCACCAACCCAGCAGATGACACACCTTCCAAGAGCCAAGGCTGACATGGAGAGCGTGGCACGAAGCTGTGCCCCCTCCTGCCGGACAAGGGCTCGTGCCTTTATTTCCCACTGTTTCCCAAGGCTCCTGGGCTCTGCTCACCGGGCTGCCAGCTCTGCCGGGCTGCCTCGGGCAGATGGCTGATTTCCATACCGATGGGCCAGGCTGTTGTGGCCACTGTGTGCACACCCCGTAGCTGTAGCTAAGCATGCGAGAGCCGCATTCGTCTTCCCTCTGACACCGGGTTTGACCTTTCGCGAGGAAAACCGGTGGCGTCACTTGGAGCAGATGGTGAACAGGAGCTTGGTAAAACATCTGTGGTGTCGTTTTTAAAGAGTCCTGTCAGGCTGTTCGAGGGCTGGGGCTGTGGAACCAGGATATCGCCGTTTCTCCTCGTTCCAGAGGTGAGCTGCCACTAAGGGCAGCGTGCACCTGATATGGGATGGGAAATGTGACTGTGCTTCCATGCAAGAAATTGTCAGCGTTCCTTTGTGATGTCCTGACCTAGGTGAAATATAGGTTGTCATCTTCCATAGCGTTGGACGCGGCCAAATTATCCAGCAAAAAATGTTCAAAGCATGGTGGTCATGAGGGGTCTGTTGGACACATTCAGGCAAGAGGCTGCATGTGTGGATTACTGGCTGACCATGGGACAGCTGCAAATGGGATTCTGACAAACCCACGCATGTCAGCACTGCAGTCATTCTCAGGAGCCTTTCAAATCCATTGAGTTGTATTTAACTCAATATTTAGCAAATTCAGCCTGACAGAAGAATCAGTGTCGGTTCTTCTATTTCATCTCCCAGAGGGAGGAGGTGAAGATGTCTAAAGAGAAAATGGGCACCACTCTAGGACGAGCTGGGGAATCTGGGAATCACAGCTGATGGTGTGTGAACTATAGCTGTGAAAACTGCTGTATTAACCACTGTGTCACCCATACCTTTCCAAGCACATTTCTGTGCACATCTGAGGTGGGTCCTGGCTGTATCAAGGCTCATAAAAGTAAGTGGTGGCAAGGGCTGATTTAGGCAGGTAATGGGACTTTCTCTGCTCCAAAGGGAAAGGGATGGGAGAAATCATGGAAACAGATTGCCCAGAGAAGCTGATGATGCCCTACCTCTGGAAGTGTTCAAGGCCAGGTTGGATGGAGCTCTGAGCAACCTGGCCTAGTGGAAGGTGTTCCTGCCCATCATAGGGGGGTTGAAATGAGATGTTCTTTAAGGTTCCTTCCAATCCAAACCATTCTATGATTCTGTGAAACTTTGAGCAACAGGAGTGACTGACGGGAGTGTTCAGAAGGGTTACGGGGACAGGCTGAAAATAATGGGAAGTTTTCATCAGTGCAGAGTGTCTCACGTTGCTGGGATAACTAAGCCAGGTGAGAGAAAACAACCTGTGTGCTCAACATCCCTAGGTGCTGTGAATTACCAGGGCCAACATGGCTTACATTTAGGGTGTTTGTGCTTCTGCTAGTGCTCTCTGAGCCTGCCCTGATTTCCCAGTTGTGTGATCTGGTTTGTGTGTTGTTTGCACCTGACATAATTTGTGATGTGTCAAGCCTGTTTCAGACAGCTCAGATGCTTTGGATTACCACTTCTACCAATAATCATACATCCTCCAATTTTTCCTGGTAATCTGACAGATTCCTGGAAATCTTGGCTTCCAACACAAGAGTTGGAAGTCTTCTTCATTTTGTGTGTGGTGAACCTGGCATGCTGGGAGTGCATGTGGAGACGGGCGATGCCTTATAGATGTAGGAGGCTTTCTGTGCATGCACAGTGGGTGCTGCTTTTCGTGTGCAGATTTTAAGAGTTGTGCCATTGGTGGGTGTCTGGAAGAGACCCCATTTCAGCTTCAGAGAAGACTTTGGGACTGAACTATCTCTAGCTGAGGGAAGTGGTGACAGACAGGCTTGTCACCAGTAAGTGTCCTGACAGGGACAGTGTTGGCAAGAGCAGGTATTCCTCCCAGCAAACTTTGTGAGAGGCTGAGGAGGAGGAGCCAACGAAAAGCATGAGGTAGTTGTTATTCCTGTTAGCTGGTTTATTTCTCAGTGTAACAAGCCCATTTTTACCTGTGGTATCTACACAGCACCTCTATGTGTTTCACTGTGGCAACCTAAAGCGACAGAGGGATGTGCCCCTTTTTCCCTTCCCCTGGGCAGAAAGGGAAATCAAAGTTGGCAAACAGGTCCCAGTTGCCTACGAGGTATTCCTTCCCTTCAGCAGCTCCTTGGGACTGGCCCAGGTCAAATATACACATGGCTGTAAAAATATGAATGAAGTGTAGCAGCACAAGGTGACAGTAACTCAGGTGCTGAATTGTCTCTGTGAAGAGTGGGATAAAGGATGACTGACTGGTTTGGGTGCAGCAGTGGGAATGGGATTGCAATGCCGTTAGTTCACTGAGTGAATCACACATCCCCAGAGACAGGGATGGATCCCCCCGATGGATGGCATGAGCATCCATGACATTTTACTCTCTTTGGAGTCTCTGAGCATCGCTCTCATAGCGAAAGCACATTTCTCACCCTCTGATGGTGCTTCTGCTGCTTTCTTCAGTGGGGACTGGTTTGGGTACCCCAAGAAACAGCAAGGTGTGCCAGGGCCTTTGCCTGTCCCCCAGCTCACACATCCCCAAGCCTGCACCCAAACTGCCGTGTTCCCTTCGCAGTCTCCGTCTGCCCCGCATTTGCTGCTCTCTTCTTTGTCTGGTGCCACGTGGCTCCTCCACAGTCATGGGATGTCTGGCCCTTAAAACAATGAGCCCTAAAAACCTGCTGGAACAGTTAAAATACAGCACTGGAACACCATGCTCAGCAGAGTACCTGCTTTTGCTTGTTTTGTTCTTCATCACCGCTTCTGCTGTGTTCTTTAGGAAAGAATTGTTTGTGTCTTCAAGCGTTATTTGTGGCTGTTAAACACCATCCTTACATGACTCAATAAGCTGGACAAATTCTTGTCCTTAAGATGAGTTGGCCATAGCAGGGTCTGGCAGAGCCCAAACCCACCAGCAACAGGCACCGCTGGGAGCTGCTGCTGCTGCTTCAGGTGACGTAGGTACTCGACTCTACAGGCAATACTCGGAAGCGATCAGTTTTGTTATCAAATATAACACATTCAGGCTGACTGTTAGGTTTCATCTGATCACAAGGCAGGCTTTTATTAATCCCTTATCAATGCAGTGCTTTTGATTGAAATCTGTCTCTCTCTTTTGGTTTCCTCCCCCCTTTTCCTTGCTGGACATAAAAGACAATGGAAGGGATAGGGCCAAACTGCTCTTCTGCAGACAAGAAGCCAATTGTCTAAAAACAACACGTCATTCAAGACCACGGGAGACTGAGGACAGTGGCAGGAGCATGAATATACAAAAGTGCCTACTGTTAAGGCCACAGCTTTAAGTGTTTAAATTCAAATCACATTTCCATTTGAGGTTCGAATTTATAGCAAGAACATACACACAAGGGTTTCAGTGTTCTAAATAAATCTCATCTGACTTCCCAGGGTATTCCTCATGGCAGCACATCAGAGCTGAGTGCAAGGGAGACTCACTTTCCTTGCTCTGTGAAGCAAAAATATTGAAGTAGGTTATTTTGGTTTGGTTTGGTGTGCTCTGTGTTAGTAAATAAGGCAGCCTGTCATATCTAGGCTCTGTTTTTCCGATTGTGAGGTTAGTCCTTGGCTTGAAACGCTATTGTTCTTGGACCTTTGCCTTGAGCTGGAGGGCTCATAAGTGGGGAGGAAGAGGAGGAACCAAGCTAAAAATAAAGTGGAACAAAACGCTGCTTATTGCCATGGAGTAGATAATGTTTTCCTAGATGTCTCAGCAGCCCTGTCCTTGCAGGCAGTGTGGACTGGCACAGGCTGCTTTCATCACATGAGAGGTGTCATTATCTGTATCCCGTATCACCTTCCTCATATTTTGCTCTGTGCTCTGTCTAATATTTTGCTCATGCTGGTCACAGCAACAGCAAGAGAAACAGGCTCCACTTTCTATTACATGTCAAGCAAAGAGCATTTGCATTGTAGATGTAAGAGGCAGGTCAAGTTCCTTTGCTCCTTCGTGTCCCTCAGCGTGACCCTGTGGTGTCTGCTCCTGCCACGGCCCTGAACTGATGGAAGATGCTGAGAGCCACAGGGACTGCAGCATAAAATACCTGTGTGTTCACAGAGCCTGGACCAAAAGCACACTCTGTCCCCCTTTATGGAGAAGCACTGAAGGCAGGGGAGGAGAGACTTCTGCCCCAAGGGTCACAGCACTCGCTGTGACAGGACTTGGTACATGCAGGAGCTGAGCAGATGTTAGATTGCATGTGGGAACAATGAGAATATCCTCAATTACATCAGATGAGCTGCAAACTAGAAGTGAGGCAACTGCCATTAGTCAGGATTTAGAAGAAAGCTTCTGTTAGATGGGACATTCCCTCCCTGCCCATTTTCAGGCTTTGAGTACGTGACCCTAAACCCTCAGCTATGAAACCCTGTTGGTGCTGGGCACTTGGCTAAAAGCACAGGATTCACTCCGTGCACAAATTGCCCCGTTCGGTATAGATGCCAGAGAGGCAGGTAAAATACTCAGATGTTCCAATATTTTCCGTGAAAATCTCCCAGCTGAGGTTATCTTTGACCGGTATATCACCATCCACCTTCACACAGATAAACAGTGACCGAGGAAAGATCACAGAGGCCACATCCTCTGCCTGTTTAGCCATTCTCCTCTTGCACTGATAAAACATTCCTGCAGCCTTACAAGTTCAAAGAAATGGATAAAGGGTTTCTATCAGCAATGTGGTTTTAGTCAGACTGTTGTGAATAGTTTATGCACAGTATCATGAGGCGCTCAGCTTCTGAAATACTGGTACAAGCAGAATATCATTTCAAGTTTGGGTTTAGTGTCTGAGGCACAGTGGATTTTTAGACATTTTAGAAACTGATCCATAATAATATTTCCCTGTGTGAGTAAAACACAGAGCACTGGTGATGCCTCTGGTGTCCTTTCCCAACACGTACTGCCTGTGCTCAGTGGGCCAGTGGCTATCTCCTGAGGATCAAACCAGGGTATCTGCACAGAAAATTCCCAGGTCTGGCATTCGGGTTTGGTTATATTATTAGCACACCCTGTTTCTTCTTTTAGGGCAGCTAATTGAGAAGCTGCAGCAGAGCTGTCTTTTCCTAAATCCCCAAAACCATGGAGGTCCCTTTCCCTTTGCAGCAGTAATTGAGAACATGTAGTCAGATTGCCTCTGGGAGTGGTGAGTTATTAAAAAACAGGCACTTGAGTACTGGTTTTGTGAGCTGGAATGATGGGAAAGGGCAGACAGGCAAGTCCTTTGTGCAGAAACCTCAGGCTGGACACGACCTGTTGCCAAATGCAGCTGTGTGGTGCTTCAAGTGTCTTATTCTAAAGTCCTCTTCGTGACTAGGAAAGGGGCTTGTGCACCCAAAGGGATGGATAACTTTCTTCCTGTGTGGGCAGTTGCTTTAGTAAAAGATGTAATCTCTTCTTACAAACTTTGTCTCATTTAGTGGAGAACGTGCAACAGTAATTTTAGTGTTCTGTGGGTCGTAAAGGAATTGTCCATCTGCATTCCAGTCCTGTGTCTGTGCCTTACGTCTCTAGGAAACGGGTGGTGAAAAAAAAGACCCCGAAGCAACCCCTACCACCACTTTTATCAACAATTAAGGCATTGTCTTTTCCTCTTCCTGGTACATTTGGTGCCTCACAGATTACTAAACCTTAAATCACTTTCCTCCCCTTGGCTATTGTGCATTTAATCCATGCTGGTTGCAGTAGGAGCGGGGTGGCCAGGTGGAGTTCCCATGTCAGCTCCATCCCTGCAGCCACTGGAAACTCAGATTGTGTAGATGGTGTCATCATAGAATTGTGGAATGTCCTGAGTTGGAAGGAACCCACAAGGACCATCAAGTCCAACTCCCAGCCCTGCACAGGACAGCCCAAGGGTCACACCATGTGCCTGAGGACATTGTCCAAACCCTTCTTGAGTTCTGTCAGGCTTGATGCTGTGACCACTGCCCTGGGGAACCTGTTCCAGTGCCCAGCCACCCTCTGGGTGAAGAACCTTTTCCTGATATCCAACCTAAACCTCCTCTGGCACAGCTTCAGGCACTGTCCTTGGGCCCTGTCCCTGGCCACCAGAGAGAAGAGATTGCTGCCTGCCCCTCTGCTTCCCCTCATGAGGAAGTTGTGTTGTTTGCCCATGCCCTGGGACCACTCTCCAAAGACTCATCTGGATGCAGGATGAGGATGTGGCTTGTGCCCCAGCCTTGCTCCCCACTGCAGTCAGGTTGAAGTGACTCACTCTTCCAACCCACCACTACAAGAGAGTTGGGTTTTGGTTAGTCCTCACCTTGTCATTTGAGGGTTTTGGGAAAAAAACCCCAGAAAACAGCAGCAAGGCAGCCTGGCTGTGCCATCTGTGCTGAAGGCTTGCCACCCCTCACTGGCTGGGATCTTCACTACAATCTGCAGCCAGCATCTACTGGGGAAGCTTGTGAGCTCCAGCTTCAGTAATAAGGGGAGCAAATTACTATTGGAAGGAAAAATTCTATATCAGAGCAACCTCAAAACCAAAACAGGAAGCAGGGTGTCACCTGGAAGCACGTGCTGAGCCTGAGTGGGCTGGCCATGAAACAGTCAAGGTGAATGGATGGAAGTTGGCAACACTGTCTTTTTTGTGCCAGCTGAAGGTCTTGCCTTATCTCCTGGAAATGCAAGTACAGGAGCTCCAAGTTTGCAAGATGTGACTCTTGAAAAGTAAAGGCAGCAGGCTTTGTTTCTTCTGTGAAGTAGCTCAGTGTCTTCATGGCACCTCTGGAGGTACAGCACGGGTGAAGTTTGCTCCTTTGTTTAAAGTCTTCACCTTGCCATTAAGCTTGTTATAAATCTCAGTGCTAAATTAAGTGTTGTGATACCTTTATTGTGATCCTGTCTCCTCCAATGGCTGTTTATTTGAAAAAAGAAAGAAATTTGTTATAATTCTCCTTGCTCACCATTCTCCCATGGAATCAAATCCAGCTCTTTCCTCTGGTTATATTACTGAGCACCACTACAGGAGGTGGTTAAGGGTTTTTTAACTGGCAGCTACGGAAGCATCACTTTGATTGCACAAAATGTGTGATGGATATTGAGAACGCTTTCAACCAGTTGTTTGTCTTGTTTGATTTGTGTGGCACCACTAATGTAATACCATCTTCACAAATTACATTAATTATGACTTTCCCTGTGTTATGGAAACAGAATGGAGAGCTTTTTCAGAATGTAACAACCACAGTTTCTCATGTCCCATACTTTGCGATATTCAAACCAATTATCACATTGGTAAAAACATGAAAAACAGTTTCACTGTTACAGTCATTATTGAGAATACATGGCTGTAGTTGTTGAAAATGTGCTATCTACATCTACATACATCTTAGTGAGTGCCAAAAGACTTTACTTAAAAGAATCTTGTATTTTTCGAGCAACCACAGTGTTACAAATAACCACAGTGGTGATAAACAAGTGCACTTGCTTCTGTGGTCATGGCTCAAATTGTGCTTTCAAGATGAATGTCTGAATATTATCAGATTGATATAGATTTTAAATCTGTATTGTCTCAAGTGTGAGTAAGGTTTGCCTTAGCAGCTGGGAAAACATATTTAAAGCTGGGAATAAATTAATATGATTAAGAGGATGTGTGAGGAGCTGTTTAATACTGCCAGGAGGAGAAAAACCAGGTTTTTTTCAGTTAATACAAACAGAATATTTGCATCCACATCTTAAGATACGGACCCAGGAGTGACTGAAGGCTTCTGTATAGATGTTTTTGTTGGTAGGATTTTGTCAGCAAAGATTGCTGTAGAGAGAGCACCTGCAATGATAAAACTTTTCTTCTTCCTA
Source organism: Dicrurus megarhynchus (assembly GCA_013399195.1). Lineage (NCBI taxonomy): Eukaryota > Metazoa > Chordata > Aves > Passeriformes > Dicruridae > Dicrurus > Dicrurus megarhynchus. The sequence continues at coordinate 376,704 of VXAD01003438.1, forward strand.
GAGAGATAAAAATCCCCCAATCAGTGTGATTAATACAGTAAAAAGACTCTCCTGCTGCTGTCGGTTCTGCGTGTGCTGGTGGCTTATTTTGCCACCGTTGCTTCATCAGTGGGAGAGCATTTTTCTTGTCCTTGTGGCTCCACATTTGGTTCCAAAGTGTGGCTTTGACAATGGATGGAAGCCTTCACCTGAGCAGCCTGGAGGTGGCTATGTGGAGTGGCTGTCTGGTCACATAACTGAGAGGAAAATATCCCTGCCCCGTGTCTGCAACATTATTTCAGATGCAATAAAGCATTAAGCCTTGTTTTAGTTATAAAACTTAATGAAACACTGCTACAGAGGTGTTTCAGAAGCCCTGCTGTCTTCCTTTGCTCTTCATAAAGTTGCTAAACAACCTTCTCCTGTGTTTGGGTTTAATTCTCACGGGAAAAGTTTACCCTTTTGTTTCTTTGTAGCTCATTAAATTGCTGACAGCCAGCACAACATTGTGCAAGACATGGGAAAAGGGAAAAGAGAGCAGGAAAACTCAGAAGAAACACAATGGAGGATGTACCCGCCACGGCAACCAGAAGGCACCTCTAAGCAGCAAAATCATGGGACTTGCATCAGCCTGGTGTTTCCTGGATAAATAAAATGAAGCTAATTTACACTAATGACTTAAGTGCTTTTCTGCAGAGTCCAACTGCAAAGTTCCCATCTGCCGTCAAGTTCAGTGTCCTCCATTTGTACATGTGACATCCGCTGAAGAGAGGGACTCGGAGGACGCACAGCAAGGTCGGCCTTGTTTCTCTTTGTGAACCAGCCTGTTGCTCCCCAGCCACACTCTCCGTGGTGCTGGTGCTGGTGCTGGTGCTGGCGAGGCTGTGGTGGCTCAGGGGTGCTGTGGCTGAAAGCAGCCCCGATGCACGTCGATAGTGTTGATGTCACGCCCGGTTTGTCACACTCAAGTGGCTCTGCCCTGCCCGTCCCTGCATCAAAACAGTCCCTCAGAGTGCCATTCCGGGGCTCTTTCTCAGACCCCTTCATCCATGGAAGGAGTAGGCAAAGGAAGCTGGGAGACAGATGTGCAGCTGATGCAAACACAAATCCTCCTAATGAGCTCAGTGGAGCTGAACCAGTTCCATCAGCAGAAGAAGTTTCCCTTTTTTCTCAGGTCAAAAATGGTGACCTGCAGCCTGGCTTGCCCATACCCAGCCTGAGTGCTGTCTTTTGCTCCCAGGAACATGTTTCCTGTATTTTCAGAAAGGGACAGTGAAGCCCCAAGGGAGGAGCTGAGGGCACAGAGCTGGAGCACCAAAGACAGTGTTTTTAATTAACCACCTTGGTGGCTGCTGGGTTTCTTCCTGGGTGGCTCAGTGTGGCAGAGTGTGAGGCACTAACCTGGTGTCCTTCTGTATGGCAAGAATGCATGATATCAGCCAGCAAAAGCCTGGATGCGTGTAATCCTTTACAGCTCATCCACCCTCACTTTGATTTTATATTATAGGCGGTAATAAATATATAAATTTATATTTTTGCATAATCAGCAACAACAAAGCTTTAGGGACTTCCTGAGAAGCTGAAAATCTGAGTGCAAAAACAAGCAAAAAGACATCTCCCATGGTTAAAGCTCAGGGCTGCACTTTGAACTTTCACCACATTTTTTAAACAAAGTCATCAGCTGTGATTGCATCCAGTTTGAGATCATTGCCATAATTAATTTTAATTAAGTGTCCTTAACTTAAACCTTGTAAAGGCTTTTTCACGTCCTTGTGTAGCACCGATATTCACGTGTGATAGGACATCACTCACATGCAATTTTGCAGTGCGATGTTGACTCACACAGCACCTGCCAGCTTAGCAATGCTTTGAAAATTCAAAATATGCTCCTGCAAGTAGGTTGCAGTGAATGCCAATACAATGATTACATAAGCAGAGGAATCGACTGTCATGTGTAAATGCAATTCTGTGAAATACCACACCACACGTGTCCTCGCACGTGCCCATAGGTATTTGCAGCATACAGAGGATTGATTTTGCTGTGCCCCCATCAATCCATTCCATGTGATGATCTCAGTTTGAGGTGATGATGTGCCATGGACAGGGATTTGATCCACGCTTCCAAAATCTCTGTAACTCTGGCCGTTTGACTGACAAATTCATCTCCTGCTCCCCCAAACTGGAGCCAGCCCCAGCTGCTGTGTCGTTCACTTTTGGGAAGCTGTGAAAAACAATGACTGCAGCTACAACTGACTTGAGAGTCAGAAACGTTTGGTATGGATATAAAATTGTTCCTGGCAGAACAGGAGAGGCCATCTTAATACCTAATTGGCTTTATTCTCAGTATACATTCCTTCGGCAACTGGCTGCAGGGTCGAAGCAAGTGATTTTATTCCCTTCAGGTCTCATATAAAGAGATTCTGACACAGAAATCAGAAAAACAGCAAGTATATAAAGGTGTGATACTATTCATCAGCTTATGAAAATATCATTTGGATTTAGTAGAAAATTACACAGGAGGGTTTCTTTTATATATTTGAAAAAAAAGCACGGACAAAGTAAATTATTTGCCATACAAATCTCCATATAAGCAGGTCCCCCTGTTTAGGTAAGGCTGGAAATAATATTAATTGAAAAAATGTTGATGGAAAATTGCTTGTCTTCCTGAAATTTACTGCCACCTTGAATTAGTATTCCTCATGGTAAGTGCTTGTCAAGCACATGGCCAATAAATAACACGGGCGGTGTAAACACAGCTATGTGATCAGGAAGTTAAAAAAGGTTTGCTAATGCCTTTTGGGGGGTCTTCCTGTTTCCCAGATGAAGAGTTTTCCTGCCCAGAACACTCTCAGATATCTGTATGAGCCCGTGCTGGCTCAGCCAACAGTTCACCTCTGTTCTGCAGATTTTAGCCACAGGAATCGTTTCCAGTTCCGCTTTCCTATTGCCTCCCGTTCTCAAAGGGGAGCGGGTTCGATCAGGAATACCCAGCTTTACTATTGTTGTTGCTAAACCAAATGAGAATAAAGTTGAAAGAGCTCTTGAATGGCCTCCTGGAAGCCAGTGTTTAACTCCTGGTGTTGGGATGAAAACCACAGGTTTTTCTACACCCTGGGAAGCGTCCAACTAGTCTGCATCAGAATTGCTGAACAGACTGGACTTTGAGATCGAGCCAGGAGATTAATTCCTACTTTCCTGTCACAGCCTCCTTCCTCTCGAAGGTGGAAAACGAGCCAAAACCCCCTAAGCAGTGTGTCTGGCCTGTGCTGTTGGCTGCCAGGGCCCTGAGTGCACCCGCTGCCTGACTCCTGGGATCCCCACACACCCCATTCCCATCCCTGGCTGCTCCTCATGTGCCTGCTGGATGCCTCCATCTGGTCATGGAGCCAATGCTGGGTCGCCTCACCCACCACCAAGCTGCTCTCTGGCATGGCCACCTGCCTCCATCTCTTGAGCAATCCATCCATCCTAGCTCCCCTCTGTTAAAGGGCAAAAGTTTGTTCTGGATCAGAGTAGTTTGTTGTCAATGTGCTTGGCCAGCCTTTGTCACACAGAGATGGTCTTTACAAAGAGAGATGTTGGAATTTTGTACAGGGAACGGAGTGACCTCTCCTTGACTGCTACCGAATTATAGGGAGGTAAACAAGCAAACCAGGGTCACGACAAAAGGAGGTGGTGCTCCATGAAAGCAGTGGTGCACCTGAGGACCTTAGGAAGCCTTTTCCAAAGGGTGGTGTTTGGACGGTGTTTCATGAGTTCAAAAGGAAGATGGCAAAGTGCCTGGAGGAGAGACCCTTTGGTTACTGAATGACAAAGTGCAGCAGGCTCTGGAAGCCCCCGAGCTGAGCGTAAGGAGAGGTTGGGAGAATATTAGGGACAAGAGGATCATGTACACTTGTGCTGCTCCTGCCCTCCCCCCGCTGTCCACCTCTGGCCATGGCTGGGCACAGAATTATGGGCCAGAAGGGTCCTTGTCTGGAGTGACCGTGGCCACCTTGTCACCTCTTTGTCGCTGTTGCACCACGAACGGTGAATAATGACACGACCAATTCAGGAGCAGAAATGGCTAATATTTAATTAATTATAAATTGGTTTATATAACTTGGTTCACCAGCATGGCATAAGGTCATTGGTCACTGAGCATCCACCTCCTAGATTGATTGGTGGAAGCTAGAAAACATTCTTTTGAAAATATTTTCTTGAGTGTACCATAACAACCCTGCTGAACAACAGCAGCTGCAAGATAAAGAATTAGTTTGCAAAAAACCCATAGCAGTGTTTTTCATAGTTTCTGTGAGAACCTACAGAGCTCTCACAAAATGCTGCAGAAAGCTGGAAAATTTCTCTGCTAAAGCTTTTCAGCGTCTACACCTCTTGGGTGGCTTTCAGGAGCAAAACGCAGCCTCTGAATGGTGGCTCACAGGATCACAGAAATCACCTCTTGCTGAGGTCCTGCCTCTGCAGAGGACAAATTATTGCATTTCCATGCTTAGTGATTTAGTCTTTAGAACAGGAGGGTTTGGGACAATACTGCTGCCTTCTTGTGTGGATCCTTGGCAACATGAAGTGCTTTGTTGGTGAGCAATTTGGATGGATTGCTTTATGGGTGGCTCAAAGCTGTGGGTATAGGAACAGTGAATAACATAAAAAAAGAGTTTTAACATTATATGACTGGCTTTTTTTTTCTTAAGCATTAAGTAAATTCATCATCTTAATTAATTAGATGTGATCTTTGAAAGTTCCAAGAGCAAAACTGCTTACTGCTGGTGGGTGTAGTTGTAGACTTAGGACTAAAGTTCTACATGAAAGCCTAACCCTACATTCATTGTAATTTTACTCACATGCAATGTTTCTCTAGGTTACAAGTTATGCAATATAAACTTGGTTTGTCTAACTTACCTTTCATGAGTTCCTAAAATAATCAAATGAACCCTCAAGTAAGGAGTAGCAGTTTCTGTGCTTCATTCTGATTTATTGAAGCTCCAAAATCCAAGTTGCAGTAAAGAGGAAAAACAACAACATGGTTTCATATTTCCTCAGACCAGTGGAATAATTAATTAAATATAATTAATTTCGTCCTCTTTATGATCTTGTTCCATGTTTCCGAGTCAAAACTGATTTGAGCAAGACATCAGTTCAGAGAGAATTAAATGCAGTTTTTGTTCATTGTGATAATTTAAAAAACTTGTTTTTCTCTCTGTCTCCTAAGTTTGTCTGATGTTTTTCTCTCAGACAAAGGGGTCAGTGCCAGAACGGATGTCAAACAACGTAACATGAAACGTTAGCGATGATTTGCATTTTATTTTGTTTCTCATTATGTTTCTCATCAGGCTCCCATCTCCCCACTGACTCTCTCAGGATGAGTGTGTGCTTTCCACGTGGGTTGGAGGCTTTCCTCCACCCCCAGGTTTTGGCCAAGGCACCTGCAATGTCTGGAGGCCTTGGGCCCTCTCAAGAGAGGCAAACAATGCAATTTTGTTAATGCAACATCCTTTATTTGTGGATTAAACAGAAATAGATGCATTCTCAGCTATGGCAGAGGCTATCCCCATGCAGATACCAGAATGTATGAGCCCAGTGGACAGCTGTAGTCGGGTCCAGGCAGTAATCCCTGCCAGCTGTTGCACAGATGTGCATGTCAGAAGCATTTATAGTTCAGGAAGCTTAACAGCCACCGTCTAAGAAAGCCCTCCTCTCTTTGCCCACAGCACAACCCTCCAGTGGGCTGTAGTACCAAGGTCTGTTGATTTCTAAATAACTCACCAAATCATATGAATCTAAAGATTTCTGGTGATAGAGTGCAATTGTCTATGCAAGTGAATAGCTGGTGCATGCCTCAGAGCCTGATTTTGATCTAAGTTACACTGTCCAAGCTATGCTGCTGTAATTCAGGAGTGACTTTCAGAAGAGAGATACAACAGAGAATGAGGCAGGGAGCAATGCTCTGAACAGGCAGAGCTTGCAGGTTTGCCAGCAGGATTGCCAGGAAGTGCAGGTGCTCTTGCAGAGTGGGGTCACAGTGGCGGCTGCTTCTCTGCAGAGGAGTTACAATGGGTTTTATAGCAACTGCTCCAGTCCCAGGGGGAAAGTCCTCCACAAGGTTCTCCAGTAACCATCCCAGGACCAGAAGCCTAGGCTGACTGGGAGAAAAGGTGCTGGAACCTGAACTCTGGTCCCTTCTGCCTCCTTGGAAGAGGCAGGGAAAGCCCCTCCGGTTGTATTGGCAGGGGCAGTCCCTATCACCTATGGGAAATAGGGGTGCACAAGGTGCTTTTGACTTTGTGCACCCAGCTGGAGATGTTCTCACAGACTCCAGAAAGGAAAGAAATTTCCCTGAGGCAGATTCTGTTATCCTGAACCAAGCAAGATGCCCAGGAAAATCCTGGAAAATTTACTCAAATGAGGATTACTGTGCTTGAGCCCAGCCATTTGTCACTACTGTTCTTCACCTTGCTGAAACCCCAGATACTCTAACCTGAACTCAGCCCATTCTTTTGCTAAAATCCATGCGCACCTATAACAAAGTGGATTTATACTGAATATTTAGTGTAATCTTACAGTTCAATTACATATATACAGTTAAATTGTGTGTATACAAAATACGCATATATTCACACATCTTAAAAAATACATATATACACACATATATATATATACAATAATCTCAGCTTCAAAAAAGAAACAAAATGTAGAGGTGGAATACAGTCAGTAGCTCATAGTGTTTCTGAAAGCCAGGGTAACCCTGAATAAGTTTAACAGTCCAGTTCAGGAACATCAGCTTGGATATTTTCAGGGGCATATGGAGAAAATTCCTTGCAATGATTACAGAGCTGTAAACTGCTACTGAGTGGTAACCAATGCTACATGCAAATGCAGGAATTGCTTGTTAAGTGTAATGTTCAGTGATAAGTGTTTTGATTACAGTAATTTTAGGGAAATCTGATATATGGCAGTAGTGAGATCAAAGGAATATTAATTCCACCTTGGATCATCTCAAGCCTTGGGACTGGCAGAAGATAGAGAAAAGTTTCTCTCCTGGATAGCTTTAAGTTTTAGACAGTTCTGAATTATTTAGGTTTTTACAGGTGAAAGAAAGATCAGGACATCAAGGCTGTTATAGCCTGTCAAAGTCAGGGTGCAGAACCACCCCACCAGCATCTGCAGGTGGAGAAAACACACCACCAGCTCCCCAAAACTCATCAGGCAGCTTCATTGGCCAAAACCTACTCTTGCATTGGAAAAAGAAAAGGAAATCCTGGTCATAAAAACACAACTTTTTCCTAAGGATGTAGAAGCAATATTTGTCATGAAACTTTTTTTTCTGAAGACATTGGAGATAAGATGTGGAGAAATGCTTTCTGGGGAGGAGGTCCATAGCTCAGAGACCAAACTCACTGGGATGCGGTGTTGGGTCTTCCTCCTTGGCACCAACTCTGTGCAAAGTGGCCTCTTAAAACCGGCATTCCTTGCAGATTATGCACTGGAGGACAGTCTATGTCTCTTCCCACCCTGTCCCCTCTCCCACCTTGGATTTGGGCTTGAGAGCCCCTGATCAGGCATATCCGAGTTATCAGATGCATTTGCATCTGAGCTCTAATTTTTTTACGTGCCTTTGATCTCTGATTCAATCCTCTTCTTTTTTCCCCTGACAGATTCATATGAGGGCAAAACACTTCATCTTTTTAAAGTACAAATGAAAAGTAAGTACCAGAATGTGGGGAATATACACTGCTAATTCCTGACATTTTAATGAACTCTGTGGTCTCATTCCTGCACTGAGCACCTCTGGTCAAAACAGCCCCCTTAGGGCAATGACAGGCTCTTAAATGAATCTCCAACAGCATTTTTGTGGATTTTCTCCATTGCATATTCAACACAGACTGTGCTTGGTGAACAAAACAAAGGGTTTAAGGACTATCTTTAACTGGACACCAAAATTTTGTCTGCCCCAAAAGAGAGCCAACAATAATAACCTGGGGAAGGAGAGGCAGGATGACTATTCTTTGGTTCCTGACTAAAACCAGCCTCAGATGGGGACCAGGACATTTTCTAGACGTACATGTGCAGACACATGGTTTTGCACAGAATTGCTTTTTGTCCTTCCAGCATTCAGCCCATCCTCTCTTTCATCTGCTTTTTAGCAGTTCGTAAATTCCCATTCACAAACAGAAACATCCCTGGGGAGCTTCCACCGGCCGCTTGCAGCTGGATGCCACGGTGACATGAGTCTGAGAGGTGCTGTGCTGCACCTTGCTGTGCTGAGAGGGACCTGCCAGCCTTGCTTGAGCTGTGGCAGCTGCCAAAGCCACCCAGCTGAAGGGTGGAGATGCCACTCGAGCATCTCAAGGGCCATTCCCCAGCAGGATGTGTCAGCCTGTGTAGAGGTCTACACCACCAGTCATCATTGGCACGACTACCTCAGATACCTGGCACATCCATGATCCACAGGCTTAATGTTGGCAAGCCAGCTGTTGGTGCTTTGATGGTGAAGTGGATTAAAACCTTGATAATCCATGAGTGATGGGTATTGTGAGTGTGCCTAGAAGGACTGGCTTCCAGAGAAAAGGCTTCCTACACTCAACCAGGACCATTAGTGGCATACGGTTTGCTGGCTGCAGTAAGTACATGAATCTATCAACCAAACAAAATGCTGCATGGTCATTATTCTGCCCTTCACCAACAGGAAGGCACCTTCCTGAATGCCACAGAGAAATGCACTAGCTGGTGTTGAATAGGCTTTCTTCTCTCCAAGTAAGACCATAACCAACAGGACATCTGAGTCCAGATTGTTTTCCAAGACCTCATCCATCTCCTGCTCTGACTCATGAGATTACACACAACATCAGTGCACTGAAGAGGACAAATTTTATTCCATAGCCAGGAGTTTCAACACAGTTGATCCTTCTGCCCAGCACATCCTGCCCAGGCAATGAAAGGATGAAATAGTATTTTTTGTCTACAGAATAAAGAAGTCATTTCAATCACCCTTCTCTCCCGTGCCTTTTATATTCAGAGTGATGGCAATGTCACAGGTCACTATCTTTATCTACTCGGCATGCCTTCATTTCATTTCTCCAAGTCAGCCCCTCAAACACAGCCATCAGGAGCCATGCCACCTCCCAGCACGTGGGGATAAGGGTTTCAGTGTTCATCCCCTGAAAAAGAAAGTTTAATGAAAATGTGATTTTGGCTGTCAGAGACCGTGCAGCAACCAGACACACAAGGTCCTTGACCACTATCTTTCTAACATTTCCAGGCAGGAAGCCTGTCTGAAATCGTTGACTGGAGCAGGCTGCGACTTTTCACTTGATGATGGAATATCATCCGTGTGAGAGTGAATTTCTTAGCTTGCTTGAAAAATTCATTGAGAATTGGTTTGTACCAAACCAGCCATTGCTATTGGCCTCATACAGGGACCACATTTCCTGAGTTTCTCTTTTATGGAGAGATTATCAAGCAGCTTCAGGAATGGGGGAGATTCAGACAAAGAGTAAATTCCCTGCTGAACCAGGCTGCAAGCCCATAATTTTCAATGTACCTGGAGTCTGAAACCATATTGGCCCTGGACAGGAAGGATCAGAACTCCACACTACTCTTCTTATGAGCTCTTATCATATCATGAAGTCACTGGAACTGGTAACTTGTATTGCCTGGGTCAACATTTTGATACCAGTGATGGTGTAACTCTATAGCAATCTCTTGATACAAAAATTTTGGCTGTAGATTAAGCCTAGTTGGACATTAAGCCACTCTCACACAGCTGCTCTCTCAACCTCCTTCTCTCTTCCCTCCCCACCCCGGTGGAATGGGGAGGAGAATCAAAGTAAACCTCATAGGCTGAGATAAGAACAGTTTAATAATCAAAAATAAAGTGAAATTCAATAATAATGGTAAATTACAATAATGATAATAAAAAGGGAAAAAACAAGTGATGCTCAACACAATTGCTCCCCACCTGCTGACAGATGCCAGATCCCCCCTTCCTGAACCCAGATCATCCCCTCTCCCTGGTAGCTCCCCCCATTTTATATACTGGGCATAATGTTCTATAGTGTGGAATATGCCTTTGGTCAGTTCAGGTCACCTGTCCCACCTATGCTCCCTCTCTGGTTTTTTTGGGTACCTCCTCACTGGCAGAACGCAGACAAGGAAAGAGCCCTTGACTTAGGAGAAACACGACTTAGCAAAACCCAAAACATCAGTGTGCTATCAACACCGTTCTTATTCCAAATCCAAAACACAGCACTGCAACAGCTCCTGAGAAGAAATTAACTCTGTCCTAGCTGAAACCAGGACAGCACTGCACAAAGTACCCAGGAAGGCACAAGGAGCTGGTAGGCTGATTGTTGTCTTGCTTTGTCTCGTGCCAGGTGCTCCTCAGTTTGTAAGTGTTCAGACAGCATGTCCCAAAGCTGTCCTCCCAGCCCTGGAAAGCTTCTGCGTTCCTCTTGCTGAACATGAGGATGGCATCACCTGTAACATGAGTCCAAAAACATCCAACAGCAGAGCCACAGCTCTTCTGTGCTGTTCCTCATTCAGCCAAAACACATCCTGATGGCAGGATGAAAGCAAATCTCTCTGGGGGTTATTTCAGAGATGCTGAACCCCAGCCCACCACTGTACAATGATGAGATGCTATTCCCCTCCCAGTCCCTCCCTGTATGAAGCCATCTATATTAGAGGAGATTATAATAACCAGCTGCCTCAGTTGGTGTTTTGAAGCTAAGCACTTGTAAATGCTTGAAGATATTTGTATTAAAGATAGGCTAAGCAAAAGCTGGTATGAGAAGTAAAGCTTATAACGTTCAGGAATATTGGGGGGTAGCTTTCAGGTTTTTCATTGGGCTTTAAATGTTACCTTTTCTTTTGAATAATAATGCAAAGCCATAAAACTTTGTTACTGAGAGGCACCATAATGAGTATTTTGCATTGAAATCAAAATAGTTTCTTTTAAAAGTACTCAAGCTCTCTTCAAGCTGCCACGTCCTTAGTCAGATATTTAACCTCAGATCAGAAATTGAACTACTGCCATTTGCCTTAAAATTTTAAGCATCAGCATAAAAATGAACCACAAGTAAATTCATTTCAAGTACTGCCGAATACAAGTTGAAAGCCAATTGTTAAACACACAAGTACTCTCCTAATCACAACAAAAAGAGAGTGCCATAACACAAGGTGAAAATAAGCAGAAAGCAAACAGAACACACCATTGATTGAGTCCTTCATTATCTAGGATAGCTTTTAATGGAGGAACCTGCCTGTGTGTCATTGCTCTTATCTCTCCAAAGGCAGTATGCACACACTGTAAAAATCAGTCTCTTCATTTTCTGCTTGAAAAGATCATTGTGAAAAAAAAGTGTCAGGGAGTGGAGGTCATGCTGATTTATTGGCAATTAAACCTGCAGGATTTCTGCACTCCTTTCAAAACAAAGTATCTCTGGGTAATTCAGCCTGGCACGTTACATAGTGGGCTAGATGCTAAAAGGCATGAATCTTTTTGTTTGTGCACAACAAAAACAATTGACTTGGTCTTATTTAGGAAATTGCTACTATTTTCTGTAAGGTATTTGTATGACCCATAAAGAGAGGGAGGTAAGTTACCTCTCAGCAATGCAAAATTCTTTCCAATAGTAAAGATGCTGATTTTATTCCTCATCTTTTGTTGAGAATAGCAAGTCTACAGACAAACTTCCTCCTGCTTAAGAGTAAATAGATGACAGTGCTAAATATATGACATGTTGCTAAGGTAGACCACATTTGCTTTGCTCCATGATTGATTTGTCCATTCTTGAGTAAGTTCTTATGCAAAAGCATTCAAACCAGACTGCATCTTGTCTGATCTCCTTGTGTGTATTTTCCAGCTGTATTATTTAGAAGATTAAAAAAAATAAGTCACTCTCAAGTTACACAGCTAAACTGGAAAAAATATCCACTACTCTGTTCTTGCAGAACCATCTTATGCAGGTTTAAGCTTGCATCCTTTACTGAGATAGCATAAGCTACACCACACAACCAGGTGCAATTAGGATAGATATTCCCACTCAAAGTGTTTCCCAGAGTAGCAGTATTCTCAGGCTCTTTCTAATAAAGGTAACTTCTTAGCTCTGAAAACATTTTTGGAGATACAATATTGAAAAGTCTTAATGTTTTGGTGGTAATTCAAGGCATTTGTTACAGTTCTTGGACAAGTGACGTGGTGTGGGAGGAATACTGCAACCAGCACTGCACATTTTTCCAATCAGTGGTTGTATGGTTGAGAAATCATCTAAATATTAATTTTTACAGGTAACATTAGCCCTTCAACTTCCTTTATAGTTTACCTGCTTGTCTGAGGTCTGGATCTACACTGGTGAGATGTTCATAGAAAGGTGGGTCTCTGCAGATGTTAACAGACCCTCAGTCGTAGGAAGGGGTGTTCAGGAGTAAAGGAAAAAGCTGAGGGCATATTCAGTCCCTAAAATGAATGACTGTGGACCTGTCTGTATATAGCTACAACAAGAACAAGAGCTTCAGCACCGACTCCCATTCACGACATAGAAAGAGTAGAGAGAGAGCAAACGTGGCCAGCAGCAGGATGGTGGAAGAAGAAATGCTACAAACCATGCACTGCAAGGGGTCCCTCGTGGCTTAGCCGAGGGCGAGGGAAGAGATCAAATGCTAAACTAGACTGGTGGTAGGAGACAGCGAAGCAGGAGACATTGCCAGATAGAAACCACGAGCAGAAAGTTACGGTGCAGGAGCTGAGTAGGCAGACACACCAACCTGGAGAAATAGGAAGTCCTTTTGAAGTTATTACTTCAAACAGGGCTGTCAATGTAAATCAGAGATGCCACTTGCAACAAGAATTCCTAGAAGAAGCAGGTGTCCAGCCAGTGCTGGGCCAGCATTTCTCTCATAGCATCCCTGGGCAGAAACAAGTTAGCCAGAGCCGTGAACAGCAGCCTGGTTTGCTCACGTGGAAAAGACAATGCTATTCCTGGATGGATTAACCTGATAAACTCTTATGCCAGCTTTTTACAGGGTGATACACCAGGTGTAGATCACCAGGATCAAAGGGCTTGTGGTTTCATGAGGAGAAGTGCTGAGACACTATGAAGCCTGGCTGTTCACATGTGTGGCAGAAATCCCAGCACAGTAACTGGGACTCACTGGCTCTCATAGCACACACCCATGGCATTGCACCTCCAGCACCCGCCCCTCTGCTTTGTAGCAGTTCCCCTCCTGCCCTTCCCTGCTCTCCACACTCTGAAGAGAGCATTGAACATGCCCTGAGCTTTAGATGACAGCTTGGGTGAGGAGGTGCTGTCATGGTGCTAGGTGGCACAGGCCAGCTGATGCGTCCCTTGGAGGATCCCCACCATGTCCTCTCCTCTCAGGAGAAGGAAATTGCAACTTCCAGGAGGCAGGTGTTATCTTTCAGGTGGGCTTGTCCACCACATAACAGGTTTGGATGACTGTCCTCTGTGCTCAGAGAGTCTTCTCCCAGGATGCCCTCCTCCATCCACATCTTGCATTGAGATAAGAGTGGAGATCTGAGGATATCAACCCTGACATTGGAGAGGTGGAAGGGCCGATTTTCTGCATATAGCAGAAAACAACCCAAACAACAAAAATCACTTCAAGTTTTTCTGTTTGTTTTCTTGCATTCAACCACCTGTGGTGATGGCAAGTCACCCAGAACCATGGCTGTGCCCTGAAGGGGAGAGGACAGCCAGCCTCTGGTAGAAGCCACGCAGGAGGCAGGAAGGAGGGCTGCAGTGATGACAGCTGCCTTGGCAAAGCAGGCACGGCTGTCCTTCAGTGGGCAGGACATTCAAGGACAGCCTGGAGCCGGGCCAGGAGGCACCAGCAGCCTCTGTGAGTCTGTCTTGGCTCAAAGCAGGAGGTGACAAGGGGAGGGTGGAGGGCACCTCCTGCCACCTCCTCAGCACCTGCCTCGGCCTCTGCTGCCCATCTTCCCCACACCTCCTGCTGTGGGGGGGCTGCAGGAGGTGCCGCATGGACATCCTGGGGAACCGTGTGGGGACCCACACGGAGCACCATGACTAATGCCTGTCCCACTTATTTTAAAGGTCTGTGTTGGAAAATAGCACCACGTCCTTGTCATATTTACTGGATGAGTTCTGCTTTGCATGGTTGCTGTTTTGCTGTAGGTTTCCCTCGGTAGCTCTGGTGCTCTAAGTAGAAAACTAAGACGGCACATGAGGGACTCCAAGGAGGTCTCAGACTGCCAGCAGCCACAGGCCTCCATTGTGGGACAGGGGCATTGCAGGAAAAAAATGACTTAATGCCTTCAGTCTGAAATGTGGGAGCAAGCAGCTTTCAGAGAGCCTGCACAAAACACCTTGGCACAGGGCATCCTCCACGCTGTGGCTCTCCAGCTTCTGGGAGGTGATCAAATGCACAGCAGGATGACAGCGGTGGCCTTGGCTCTGTCCGATGCCATTGCTCCCAGCCCTCCACCACCTGCCCCCTCTTGCTCTCACTAATCGCATGCGGCGTCCAGCCGGGAAAATGGATCACAGTGAGGAAGCAGGGATCAAACTTGGTGCAGACACTGAGCAGAGACAAACACAGTTCCCCTGATCATCTGGTACCTGCCTGGACACTGAGTGAGGCTGATGCTGACTGAGGTAGCTAGTCAGGAAACAGTACAGGCAGGGACAGGCAAACATCAGGAGAGGTGTGAGTATACCCTTGATGACCCAAAAATTCTCTGCACCCCACTAGGCTGGGCCAGCTACAGTTCCTCTAACCCTGCACAGACAAGCTGTTGCAGCACTGCAACTATACATGCACTGCTGGGAGGCTTAACTTTGCCTACTGAGCTGTATGGGGATGAATACAACATGAGGCAGGAAGTTTAACCCTCTCTAAGAGGCTGGACTTTCTTTAGTCCCCTGTCCCAGATGCAGTGCTGCAGCCACCAGTGAGTTCACAGGCTTCACAGTGACGTTGACTGTGGTTGGACTTGGAGATAAGGGGGAGATGCAGAAGGTGCTCCAGAAAACCTCAAATCTTGGTTACTGTCTTTATTGATAAAAAATTGGTAGATTTGGAAAAATGTAGTATGGTTTAAAGCCAAAAAGATCTAACATGGGTAAGCTGAGAAGTAGAGAGGGCTGAGGAAGATAAAGGTGACAATGTTTTTCAGGAGGTGTAGAAACCCTTTATTTTATTTGAAGTGTTGTGCTACAAGTTGGTTTAAATAAAATGCTGGTTCAAAGGCCAAGTTTTATTTTTGTTTCTTTGAGGGGGTGTCAACTTCAGGGCACTTACAGCTTTTATCTTTTTAATTCTTGTTCGGTTTTGTGGTGGTTTTTTTCCACTAAACTATAAAGGGGGAGAGAGCATGCGCTCCTACTGAACTCAGATTACATTTTTAAGGTGTAAGCGGAAAGAACCCATGAGCAGACACACTTTAAAGGCCAGGGTGTAAATGCAATCAAAGGTTGAGAATAGATACCACCTTTGGTGGCCCAAACCGAACCTTCCACGTAACGAATTGAAGCTGGAGGGATCCTGGATTCAAACGTCTCCGTTTCAGGTTGCCGCCTAGCTGGGCAAAAGTCAAAGCAACACACCCTGATCCCAACGGGCAAACAGGGCTCTGCTGGACCCTGCTCCTCCCTCTGCCGAGGCAGCTGAGCTGCGGAAGGCACACAAGGCACGCTGATGTGCGCTTTCAGAGGGATAGGAATTTAGGCAAAAGAGCCTCTTACAGGCAGAGCGCTGCTGATACCAGCAGTGCTAGCTCTATTTTTAATGATTTGGGAATGGAGGATGCTTTCAGAGTTAGATGGCTTTAGCAATACATAATTAATACAAGTGCACTTCTGTTGTCTGCCGAGAGGGTAGGAAGGCTCTGGCTAAGTTCTGAGGCTCTAAAAGAGAAAATAAAAGGTTGAATGAATCATAACGCGTTCAATCGGTGGAAATTAGGTAGGAGCTAAATAAAAATTGCAGAGAATAATTTATTCTGATCAAACTCTGTGGTTGGG
The DNA here is from genome assembly GCA_013399195.1 of Dicrurus megarhynchus. Lineage (NCBI taxonomy): Eukaryota > Metazoa > Chordata > Aves > Passeriformes > Dicruridae > Dicrurus > Dicrurus megarhynchus. The sequence continues at coordinate 392,684 of VXAD01003438.1, forward strand.
TGAAGCTGGTCATGCTTCATGGTGCTGCAGAAGGAGCCTCCCTGCCACTGGATTTGATCCTCTGCTCTTGGGAGAATATTCTGCCTGCTATAACCCTGAGCCTGATACATCCTCACTCTTAAAAAACCCAAGAGGTTGTTCTCTGAAATGGTTTCAAATAAAAAAAACCAAAACAACCAACCACTGGTTCCTCCTAACGTGGAGTGGGGGAATTTCCTTGAAACGCATTCCCATCGTTCCTTATAAATAAAATTACCACAAATCATCAAAAGGCAGGCATAAGCTGTATCCAGAAGGTGAGGAAACCTTGGGAAAATGAACAAACTTTTCTTGCAGTGGAAGATCAGCTCTGAAACAAGACTTCTCCCTGCATGTGACTTCCCGAGGTTCTCTTTATGATGTTGTAAAACTGCAAGTGCGTGCAGGGCTGTCCAACCCCGCTGAGCAAACAGCCGAGTTCTTGCCCTGAAAAGGTGAAAGCCGAAAGCACGAGTTGACGACAATGCGCTACAAGGCAGGGCAAACACGGCGGCGGTGGCTTCATTTTTGGTAAGAGGACAAAAAAAGAAAAGTAAAAATATATACACACATATATATATATATATATAAAGAAGGTGAGGAAAGGGAAGTGAAACTACAAGGAGGGTTTATGTATTTTCTATTTCTGCATTTTTAAAATTTTGAAACGGTGGCATTTCTGGGGNTTTGAAACGGTGTCATTTCTGGGGGGGATAGGGGAACTTTTCCGAGGCGGTGCGGATGCCCGGGGCGGGACGCGGAGCCCGGCAGCCGCTCACAGCCCGCATGGCCCCGGCGGGCGCCGGGCGGCGGCAGCGGTGCCAGAGGCGGTGCCGGCGCCGGGGGAGGGCGGGAGCGAGGGAAGGCGGTGGGGAAGGAGGCGGTGGCGGGGGGCCGTGCTTGCTCGCCGTTGCCATGGGGAGCGGGAGGGCGGTGCCGCCGCCGCTGCGCAGGGAGCAGCTGCTCCCTGACACATCCCCCCGCTGCCATATTGTGTCCGCCGCCGGCCGCACGGCTTCATGACCGCGGTGAGTGCCGCCCGCGCCCGCGCCCCCACGCCTGCTTGGGCTGCCCCCGCGCCTTTTTTTTTTTTTTTTTT
>VXAD01003438.1:400479-470659 GCA_013399195.1 Dicrurus megarhynchus
TTGTTGTTGTTGTTGTTGCTCTTCCCTCCAATGTGCAAAAACTTGTAGCTGGTCCAGTGCTGTGTGCACGATGACTTGGAAGTTTATCCCCAGCTTGAGTAGATGAGCAGCGACGGTCGTTTATTTGTGTAATTCTTGGGCTGGTTTGACAACACATATTGATGTATTTAAGTCAGGACAAGCCCTTATGCTTCTTGTAGATGCAAGGGAATATGAATAATCAATAGAGGAGTTTGCTGTTGGTGTAGCTGTTTGCATGCAAAAGCACATACCAATCGTCTTAAATACTCTTACAGAGCCTGTTTGTGTCAGGACAGAAGTTCTGTGTAAGGCACACAGTGCTTTGAGGCTGCTCACCCTGAGCTTGTTGTGGAGACAGTGGGTGCAGAGCGTTAATCTAAGTGTGATATGGCTGAAAATCTCTTTTCCTGGGTTAAAATGATGTTCAACTCCTCAGACTTGGGCAATGCATGGTAAGATTTTTTTTTTTATTATTATTTTTTAAACCTGGAGGGAAATAGCTGTGCCGTTGGCAGGCTCCAGGTCTTCCCACTATTAGCAGAGGTGACCTAGTTGCTCAGCTGGTCCTGCAGAAATTAAGAGGTGCATTTAATTGTGGAGAAGGTTGTCCTAACCTGGGGCACCGATGCTGTGCAGGTGCCAAAAGGGCACCTTTCATCTGATGCCACTGTAAAGAAGGATCAAGCAGCAACAGCATCTCTGTTCTCATGCTAACTTGGCATGGACAAGGCTGTGGCACCTTCTGACAAAAAGGCTGAATTCCTTCTTGCCAGGTCAGTGAGTTCAAGCGTGGTGGGCACAGTACTAAAGTGATACCTGTACACTGACACCTGCAATGCTGCTGAGTTTGGAGGAGGTCACCTCTGGTGGGATGGTGGCATCTGCCACAGCTGTGTCCTTTGGGCCTGGATTCTGCTGGAGCTGAGACTTCTTCCAAGAAGGGCTGCTGCAAAATAAATGTGCTTCCCTGCTTGCCTGAGGATATGCCCAAGTGGACTTCCAGTGTCATTAAATGGTTGGCCTTCATTAAAGCAACTCTGTCTTCATTAAATGCTCACACGTCAAAGCATTTGCTCCTGTGGCAGAACGTAGCGGTGCTCAAAGTCTTCCATCAAAATTCAGTCACAGCTGGGGATGTATGTGGGGGTATGCAAACCTGGTTTAACCCAGATGTGCTTTGCTAGACTGAGGACCTTTCAGTACTTATAACCTTTCCCAAACTTAGCTCTCCAGTGAGTTTGAGAGAAGCCTGCAAAAAATATTACCTTGTCTTGAGACAGTGAGTGTCCTCCGATCTGTTTGTGCTTCTCTGGACCTGACTGCTGCCTTGATACACCTGCAGCCTCCATCAGCCCCTTTGGACCTGACTGCTGCTTGGGTTGTGAATGCTCTAGAAGAGCAGGTCTTTGGGCTTTGGGTGCTGGACTGGCATGGATTAGCAGGAAGGTCTGCTCCTGGCTGTCATGTGATGCCAAAAATCAGACTGCTGGAAGAAGGTTGTCTCTCTCACCTCTTTTCTGATGCATCCTAACTTTTATTTGAGCAGCCTCAGTTGACTTGGCAGCCTTTTAATCTTCTTACCCTGGAATCATAGTCCTCTCTCTGTCTGTAATTACCGTGCAACATGATGTGCACCTCCATTGTGATACTTTGAGGGGTAAATGTTTTGGTCGGCCTTTCTTTTGAAGGTACTAACAGGAGATAGATGCTTGAGTTCCTTAGGATTTGGATGCAGGAGGCTCTGCTTCCAGTTGCAAGTGTTAATACCAGTGAACAGCAGTGTGCTGTGTCACTCTGTACTCATTGGTAGGGTAAAGCACATGGGCAGAGCACAAACTCTTCCATGTTTTTCAGAGGTGTGCTTAAAGCATATTATTTTTGCATTTGCCTGACTGGAGGTTGCCTTGTGGCTCTGCTTGCAGGGCTGGGGCTGTCCCCATGGGAATTATCAAAACATCTGCACTGGAGAGCAGCTTCTGTGCTCTTTCCTTCTCACAGTTTGCTCTCCTTGCTCTTACTGTGGTTTTCTGCTGGGTCATCCCTGAGCACGAAACCCTGCCAGCTTACAGCAAAGGTGACTTTGGTGAATCCCATGACCCTTATGTAAAATATTAAACCCCAAATATTGGAAGAGGTAATCTTGAAAATGACAGCTTGGAAGCTGTGTTCTCACAGTCATGTCTGCTTATAGGCAATCAGAGCACACATGGAGAAAAAAATTGTGGATTTTGGATGTTATTAAGGGTCTGTGTGAATGAAGAGGAGTTCTGGAGAGCACACAAGCTGACCACTCGTGCCTTTAGATATGCTCCAGTGGCACTGCTGTCGCTCCTGTGATTTTATTTTTTCTTATTTATTAGTTGATAATAGTCTAATAATGGCCTTTATACCTTTCTACAAAAAAATATTAATTTCTGATGTGTTCATGTAGAAGGTATGTGAGGTGGTGGACTAGGATAAGGTAATGAGCTGTGTGGATTTTTGTAATGCATCTACTCAGAGAAACATGGCACCAACCTGTATTATTTACTGTAAGTATATTACCTGCAAATAATTTTTATTTTCAAGTAGGGCATTAATTATGCTAATGAGTCTCTGCTAAAACGTAGTAACATACAAACAAATAGTGCATTGACACCACAAAGTCTACCTGATTATAAGTGCCGGCTTAATAAGTTGTTACATTTTTTCCCTTATATTTTTCAGAAGATTGAGCGTGCCCAGGCTGTTTTTGTGTTGTAGACAGACTCTATTGCCCTCTTTGCCCCAAGAAATGAATACAGTGACCTCAGACTTGCATGTGTGTGTGAACACGTGCATGTTCTTCATCTGCCATGCTGACGGAAGATTTGTAAAGGGAGATTTCGTGCAACGTGAACCCAGAGCTAAAATTACCAAAACACGGCTGTGAGGTGTAAGCTCCTGTGTAGCTGCCTAAAGAGGTGCTGAACGAGGGAGCAAAGTTAATCATTATAAGGAGAACAGAGCAGCTCACGTTGCAGCAGAGTTGGGGTTTGTCTCACTGTGTGAATTTTATCACTAGCTCTTTGTTTGTTTTTCTTTAATTTAAGAAAGGATTGAAGAAGTGACATGAGCATATGTATATGTGCCTGTGTTTAAAGCCAGCCATTGCTGACTGCCAATATAAATCTGCTCTGGTGCCTTGGGGGAGAAGTAAATTGTAGGGAGAGCAAAGCTATTTTTGACCAGCTATTTGAGCAGCTCACTTTGCTTTAATTTTTTTCTTTTTTTAATACTGACTGAGCTAGTAGTTAATCATACCTGTCCCTGCACTTAATAGAAATAAGAAACAGAAAATAAAAAATTTATGGATGTTTTCCAGCACTGCTACTGGTAAGCCTAAATGCAGGTGCTGTTGTCAACACAGCTTTGCAATAGCTGGTGCACTAGTGTGTGAGCAGATGAAGAGGGGGGCAAAAATTGCTGGTGGGAAACACGGTGTGTTTCCTGGGGGAGGCACAAATTCTGCACCTCATGGCTTCCTGGCACCAGGCAGGGGCTGGCAGGACTGGGGAGCATGAAATGGATTATTCTGTTGCCTTTCTGTGTCACCATGTTGCTCCTCCATTGCATGTCTCGTTCCCCTTCTCCAAAATAAGGAGGCTGGGCAGTGTGCTGCCATGGACATGGTGAGGCTGCCAGGTTAGAGCTGGTGGGTCTGGGGGTGGCACTGCCAGGCAGTGGACACTTTGTAGGAGAAGATGCAAGTGCAAGGAGACAAGTGTTTACTGCAAACTGGTGAAAGAAAACATCCAGTAACTGCGTCGAGCTGTCTGGTGAGATGTGATATGGAAACTATCCTTGTCTTGAGCTCTGGCACTGAGAGCTGGAGCATGAAACCAGAATGATAGCACTTACAGGGACAGGGAACTGGATTGGGGGTTTGGGTTTTTGTTTGGTTGGATCTTTTTACAGTTAATATGAACTTCAGCTTTGCTGGTGAACTGCGTCCGTGGTTGGAGTGTCTTATGTCTATAGTGTACGTGTGTGTGTACACACCCTGCATCTGTACAGTGGTTTTGTTGCTCTGTACTTCAGCTGTGTTGGCCAAAGCTGTGGGTGCAGTGAAACTCCAGCATGTTCACATCAGCAGGAAAAAAACCCAGCTGTTCCCATAACACAGTTTGCTAGAAGACCCCTTTTAAAATTCTACAAGCAAGATGTTTTTTGTTGGTGTAATGCCTCTAAAGCATGGGTAGCCTGTTGGACTGTGTATTCTGGGTGGCAGTTTTTTGTAGATAATAATTTTATGGTTAGGTTTTTAGTGTTTTGTTGTTTGGGGTTTTTTTATCTAAGTGATGAGCCATTACTCCTGCAGGTCTGAGCTGTCACCCCAGTGGTTGGTCCCTTCCTGTTGAGAGCTGGTCCCAGCACCCTCTGCTCCACAGGGAAGCCCAGGTTATGGCAGCAAGCCCTTGCAGGAGGGGAAAAGGATCTTTGGGACCCAGGCAGCTCTGTGGGACCCAGCTGATGAACAGATAGGCTGGCCAGATCTTCCCTTGGTAGAAACAGGCAGCAGCACTTGTTAGTGACTGTGACTTGTAGGGGGTGTTAAAGACCTCATTTGCACTGAGACCACAAATAGACTTTATGCTGATTTAAGTTTTGCAATTCCTTTTTCACTCTTTGGACACCAAAGGCAAAGACTCCGAACAGGGTCAGCTTACAATATGAGTAAATTAAGAGTTAATGTGAGAGCTGAAAGGATTAGATCCTACCTGTTAAGGTCTTTTCCACGTTTCAGATGTTGACATCAAAATAGCTATTATTTCTGTGTCTGAATTGGTGTTTCTAGATGGATACAGCAGTTTCCAAGTGCTTCCCATAAGCTCTGCTGATAAACCAAGGGGAGTTAGCACGTCCTCAGGAGATTACTGGGAGGCTCCTGTTGGACCCTGGCTCTCACCAGTGGCTTCAGTGTTCGAGCACCTCGTGGGGATGGTGCAGCCCCACACTTGGGTTGGGTGGGCTCCTGCTGGCTGTGATTGTGGTGGCATGCAGTGATTCTGACCGTCTCCTTTGTTGCAGACCAATCAAGCTAAATGGGTCCAGTCACTGGAATGACTCCGGATAAGAAAGCTGAAACCCCCGGAGCAGAAAAAGCCGCAGGACTACGGCAGTGCCATGGGATGGGCAGCCTGCCCGACGCGGGCGACGCCGGCAAGCCGAAGGCCACCGTGGTGGACAGAGATTCAGCAGATGATGAGCTCACAAATTTGAACTGGCTGCACGAAAGTACTAACCTGCTAACAAACTTCAGCCTCGGCAGCGAGGGCCTTCCAATTGTTAGCCCCTTGTACGACATCGAGGGTGACAGCGTGCCATCCTTCTCACCATCCTGCTACCAGAACCCTGAGAAAAAATCCTCCACTTCCAAACCCCCTTACTCTTTCAGCCTTCTCATTTACATGGCGATTGAGCAGTCCCCTAACAAGAGCTTGCCAGTCAAAGAAATCTACAGCTGGATCCTGGACCGCTTCCCCTACTTTGCCACAGCCCCCACTGGCTGGAAGAACTCGGTCCGACACAACCTCTCCTTGAACAAGTGTTTCCGAAAGGTGGAGAAAAGCCATGGCAAGGTGAGACCTGGCAGGAGGGAGGGTGGAGCAAGTTTGAAATTCAGGGAGAAATGGAGAAGGTTCTGTTGTTCTTAAGGGCGTTTTGTTTGGGGTTTTTTCCCCCTGCCGTGTCCTCTTAACACTTTACTTGCAGAGGGAGGTGGTTTGGAAATGCTGCTTCTGAGAAATCGCAGGATGACAAAAGTCACTGGGTTTTGTTATTTATTGTTGACCTGGGTACACCCAGCTGTGGTGCATCCTTTTTAAATCTGGCACATGTGCAGTTGCAAAGGACTCTTTCCATTTACTTACAATGTTGTTAGCCTGCAATAACCAGCCTGAAATTTCAGATAACCCTCCTAGGATTTCTTCCTGATGAAGCTTAAACTAGTGCTTTCTCTGTTTTCCAGTGCTGAAATTCTGGGGTATGTTCCTCCTTGCCTGCTTTTCCAGCACAGCCATAGCTATAATTGCACTGGCAAGCAGAGGAGACTGTGGGATGCCAACCAGCTTCCCTGCTAGCCAAGCAGGGATATTCCCCCTCTGGGTGCAGATGTGGCCCTCTGCAAGATGCCCTTGCTTGTGGGCATGTACGTGGCTGAGTGTTCCTCAGTCCAACAGCTTTCTCAACTATTAAATTGCCTCTTCCACTTGTGATCTCCTGTTACACTTAGCACAGCTCCAGCTTTCCAATAACCATATTAATTCCTGCATTTAATGGACTGTAATGCTTTAACATCTGTCGTAAGATAAGATATGTGTGTCTCTGTGTGGTGCAGACACACTTCTTAAAGTCAAGGGTACTCTTTTCTGTACAAGTTCTTCTGATTTGTATGATTTTGCTAGTGACTTTCTTCCTCCCTCTCTCATTTCCCATCTTGTTCCTCAAAGAGCTGGCTCTGACTTAAATAAACTAACAAACCACAGACTGAAAGTCGACAAACAAGTCCTGTGCTTGGAGGTCAGACTCAGTGGTAGCAGGCTTGTTATCAGAAATGCCTGCAATGCTTGGAGTGCTTGACAGCCTCTCACTGTAGAGAGGAGCACTGGGGAGGACCGTCTTGTACTGATAGGACTGAACACCACTGCTTCTCAATATTCCTGCTTTTGCATTAAACTGTCAGGGTGTTGTTTTCACAAGCAGCAGCTTTGCCCTGGAAAAAAAGTGACTTTTCATTGCAATGTGACAAGTCCAATAACTACCCCATTGCTGAGTTCTGCCGAGTGTTGGGACGGGCTCCTAACGTGGCCCCAGGTTCTGTAATGGGGTAACTGAGATGCTCACGCTGTCCCTGTGTGGAGGACTGGATCTGAGCAGGGACCACACGCTGCTGCAGGTGACAAAAGTGCTGTTAAAGGCCTGGGTGGCTCTGTCCAAGGAGGGTGACATGAGTTTCAGAAAAATTAGGGCACGAAAAGGAAATCTAAATTGGTATGAGTTCCTTCTGTCTGTGGATCTGCCCTTTAATGTTATGCTGTTTCCAGCCTCATGGGTTAGGAGTTAGCAGTCAAACCTGTTTTCCTGGCGTTTGGGTGGCAGGAGCTTGAGGCTGCCTGGTCCCCTGCTTACCCTGCCATCTCCATGAGTAGTGCTGGGCTCAGAGGATGGCTTGCTGCTCAATGTGACATCTCTAGTAGGAAGAGCAAAGTGCAGAATATCTCCCACTGCTACCAGCAAGGTGATGCTGATGTGCTCTGTCAGTGGTTTCCCAGGGCTCCAGAAACTGCACAGCTCTCTAAAGAAGAAACTGCGCTTACAAAAAAAAAGTGTCCCAAAAAAGTCCCTCCTGAAACCTCGCTGAAGCTTCCTCATTTCCAACAAACAGCAGTTAAATCTTTACCCTCTGCCCCGCTTAGAAAAGGACCAGACGAGGGTACTGCTCCAAATTCTTCCTGCCAAAGAAGTCTGTGGCACACAGCAGCATACCTGGACTCCATGGGAGCTGATCTGGCAAGTGATAGAAATGCTGCAGGCCCCTTTGGATGAGCTCCTCAGGTGTCACTTCTTGGAGCAAGCAGCAGTTGCTCACAAGCTCATTTTGCTGATCCTGTTGCATGTAACCATGTGTTAGCCATGTCTCTGGGTGCTTTCCTGAAAGCGCAAAATAATTTTGTATTTTTTTCCATTTTTTTCTTTGTTAATGGCATTTTGTATTTCAAAGGGAGCACGCAGTCAACTTTCTTCTATGGCAAGTGCCTGTGGAAGCAGAAAGGTCCATGGCATGTTGTGTCAGAGGAGCATGGTTTATTTGGTAACGCCAGGGTAAGAAGGGTTTTAAAGCCTTTCAAATGAATCTGGGCTCTTGTGTTGGGAGAATCTAAATGTCTGACAGTAGGGGATGGATGGTCTGTGCCCCTGCATCCCAGGGCAGGCTGCTCTCTGACACTTCCCTGGCTACTGCTGCTGGCTGTCAGCTGTGAAATCATCTCTTGGAGGTCTGGCAGCAAAAGAAGGAAGAGTCTGTCCTCACCTTGCCATAATGCTGATGTTTTGTTTTGGATTGGGAGTGCACATTGAAGGAAATCTGATTTTTCCCCACTTCCCTCCCTGAGCTGGCACTGCAGGGCAGTTTCAGGACTGGTGCTGACCTGGAAGAGTTGCTGCAGGAGCATGCCTACTGTGCTGTGATGGCTCTGGGCATTGTCCACAAGACCCTGCTGGAGCAGATCTGAGCAGAACATCCAAGGCACAAACAGCTGACCCCTCAGCACCAACTACCTTTCTCTGCAGAGCTCTTTCCCCCAGGCTGTGCCCCATCATGTTGGAGATGTAGCTCTGGATGGTCACAGCTGTGGCTGAGTGTTCTATTAGTGTGTATATTTACATCAGCCAACTAAATGGCTGCAGGGGGTCAGGGGTCTACCCAGCAGAGACTGGGGTAAGACTGTCCTTGTTTGGACCACTGTAAAAAATTGTACATGGTGGTTTTCCTTTAATGAGTGGTGCTGAAAGGAAACTGCGTGCCTTGAGATGCCTCATGGCGTTTCAGTGGAGAGGAGGAACTTCTCGTGCCATGGAGTCAGGATATATGGACATCATCACATCTCTGCTAAACTCCCATTGCCTGCTCTGTGTGCACATAGCACACTGCTGCTGTATCTGAGTGGTGTGTCATGGTTTACCCCAGGTGACAGACCTGCGAGCTGAAATACCCTTTCTTGTTAGAGCTGCAGTCGAGAACGTGTCTGCAGTCAGCCAGGCAGATGAGATTGCCAGGGGGTCTCTGGTAATGGTGGTGATGAACAGCAAGGGGATGATGCTGGAGCAGTCCCAGGGACACCTGCTTGCCTTACAGTGTTCCTGCTGTGGCCCTGGTGCCCGTGGAGATGTGGAGGTGTGATTGTGAGTCAGTGATCCTCAGAAGATGCAGCTAATGCTCTTTGCATCTTAAGCACTGTCGTGCTGCCTTGGGGTTGGGGAGAGAGGTGCCTACACTGTGACATTCCTTTTTTTGAAGGAGCAGCATCTGCTCTACAGCACAGGAGGACCTCAAGTGAAAAGGGGTTTGAGGCTGAAAGCCACGAAGAGTTTTCCTGCTCTTTGCTAGACTTGTTTTTACAATTGTGGCATTAGGGATTATTCGTTAATTGATGCTGAGGAGAAGAGCTGTGAGGAGGCAGGATCAGCATCCACATCCAAACATCAATTTGGCAGGCCCCTGCTTGCATGGCTGTGGCCCTGCCACTGTTTCCTCTAGAGGCTGGGGGTTACAGGGCTTGAATATCTTGAATATGAACCTCCTCTTCTTGGTAGTGGTTTAGGTTTTTGTTTGTTTGTTTGTCACTGGGTTTTTTTTTTTTGTCAAGAGATGGTGATAAACAATCTGTGTAGCTTTTCAAGTATTTAGGCAAAGAGCAGGGCAGGTCCCATCTATAAGCCTGTAGAGATAGGAGAGAGATGCCTTTTATCTGGTAAACCTTTTGGTGAATATGTTATATACCTCCTTGCACACAGGTGGTATTTTCCAGTGGTTCACTGTGCTCGGGTGGATGCAGCTGGTGAGCACTGTCCATCCCTGATGGAGCCAGGACTGCTGCCCGGGTCTGAAGCTGATGGACAGCTCTTTGCAGCACGGGCACGTGTGTCTGCAGTGAGCCTGAGCCACCAGCACCAGCTGAGTGGCTCTGCTTTGGTTGCTCCTTGGGCTTTACTCACTGGGCTGGTGGGGGACTGTGGTGGTAAAGGATAAGGCTGGATCATGGGAGGCATTTCATTTCCAACCCACATTTCTATAAGCCAGCCCTGAAATGCTGGGGGCTGGAAACTTACTGTCTTTACAAAATAGCTCCAATGCTTCAAAACGTAGGAATTATTTCCCTTCCTTTATTCTTGCCTAGATGAAATCCTGCAAGTCAAATTAGAAACATTAGAAAGATGCAGCAAAGACGATAGTCCAAAAACTAATCTCAGAACCATGTGACTGCCCCTGTTTTGAGTTGCAGAGTAAGAAGAGCTGTGTGGCCTCTTTTCACTGACTCTGGAGGGATTTTTCTCTAGATCTTCGGTAAAAGTTACACCTACATTTCATTCCAACACTTGCCTCACTGTTAATGTGAAATACTAACCTCCAAAGGCAGTTTAGCATTTTAGAGTGTCCTGAAATAGTCCTTTCTAGGAGAAATGGCACAGTCTGTTCTGGCTTGTTTTAAAGCTGGATATTGGTTCTGGGGCATTTCCAGCTCCAGCTGTGGCAGGCTTTCCCCTAACACATGGCACTTAATTTCAGACCTGGGCTGGACTTCTACTGCCTGTCTTTGCCAAGCAGAGGTTGCAAGCAAAGCACAGGAGCAGCCCCATCGTGTCTTTTGCTCAATGTCTACTTTTAGTATCTCCCAAGGTGGGTGGAAGCGTGGTTTCACGTTACACATGACCCAAAGAAGAAGTCACCCTGTTTACTGCCTGTTGCATTGGATCTGTCAGTATCTGGATGGCTTCAGGGTGTGCCCGAGTTCAGCTTGCTGTTGCAATACCCACCCAAAATCCTCGTGTTATGTTGTCAGGGCAGCAAACTGGAGGAGTACCTTGCTGGGAAGATGAAAGAGGGAAACTTAACCCCCAGCAGCTGAACTGAATGAGGCGTGAAGCGAAAGTGCTCACCTAAAGTACCAGATAAAGTAGCAGATAAAACATCGTAGAGCGTGGTTTGCTGATCAGGGCAGTTCCTGCTGCTCCCTGGGGGCAACAGCCTCAAAACTGTGAAAGGGAGGGACAAAAAAAAGCCGGTTGGGCATGGTTGGGGTGCTAGGGAAGGGGGTCTGGGAAAGGAAAAGGATCAGGGTGTAAGTCTGTCCCTGAGACGATGGATAGAGCCAGTTGAGAGGATGCCCCCTGTCAGTACCTAGGTGGCTAAATCATCCTGCCCGCCACCGTGGCTGTTTATTAATTAACAGTAAGATTCTTGAGAAGTATCTTACAGGCTGTACTCAGTTTTAGCATGAAAAGATGAGTATGAGGAAGACTCAGGTTAAAAAAAAATAACTTGGAGAGATGCAGCAGCTCAGAGATTTTTGTTAAAGGCGGTGGCTTCAGCTACAGTTGCAGAGCTGCATCTCTTTCTCAGCTGGGGCTCTCCCTGGCTTGATTTTTCTCTCTGAGAAGAGGTATTTCCTCTTCTCAGAAAGCCCCTGGGACTTAAATAGAGCCACAGACTTACATGCTTTGTAAGTCCTTTTCAGTCTGGAGTAAGTCAAGGAGCATCCATCCAGAAATTGGTATTATTGCCCCCCATAATGCTGGCAGGAGGAAGCCATCTGGCAACTGTGGGCTCACAGGAGCTTCTCCATGAAGCTTGGGTTTCTGCTCTGATATTTAGCCCCCAGAAACCCTTTAGAAGGATTTTACTGTTCAGGTGTACAGCTGCCCCATCCTTCAGCCATGTACATTTCCATTTCTGTAGCATCTGTTTTCCCTGGTGCTATGTGCAGAGCTTTTAGCTGATCTGTCAGGTCAGTGATTATAGAATGGTTTTTTACTTTCCTATTTAATTTTTTTCTTTAAGTTGCAAGAACTAGCAGGCTCAAAAAAATAGGTTATTTTTTTGGTAAATTTGTGAAGAAACCTTTGAGAGGAGCAAGAGATTCTTTATCTTGCTTAAGTTTCAACATACCAAATTTAGTATCAAGAATGACTAGCACAGGGGTGCTTACATTGTTAGGTGCATCAAAAACACATTCATTAGGTTTTCAGATTTTAAAAAAGTGGGACTAATCCGTTTTGTAGCTGGGCATTGAGCAAGATCCTTTTCCAGGGTGGTGTGAAGTTAAATGAGTATGTGTCGATATCTAAACCAAGCAATAGGTGCTTTGGTTTCTTACCCAGAAATCTGTTAAAGAAAAGATTGCTGATCAGTTTGCTGGTGCCTGGACACATCCCTAAACTCCCAGCTCTGTTTAACGAGTGTTAAAATAAGGTTTACAGCAAATGGGAATGGGGCTTTAGAGAAGGGGTTTTGGAGGTGCTATCCCAACCTGCAAGATGGGTGCTTCCATAGTGTACAATGAGGGTTTGAGGACCATTTTCTCAATTTTGGGAGCATCAGCTTCCCATGCAGGCAGTGGAACTGTGTGCAGATGTTGTGCATCAGCTGTGCAGTGGTGCATGCCTACGTGCAGTCACTGCACTGTGCTGCAGCTTGGGGGATATTAAATTTGAAAGGACTGTAACAGCCTGGTCCTGGATATTCTAATTTGCCGTGTTTCTTTGTTGCAGGTGAATGGAAAAGGGTCGTTGTGGTGTGTTGACCCAAAATATAAACCTAATCTTGTCCAAGCACTGAAAAAACAGCCTTTTTCCTCAGCACTTGCATTGTATACTCCGCCGGCGTCGCCACCCAGGTAGGTGAATGTTCTCATCCGAGCAGGACACGTGGTTGTGTTGCTCCAGGTAGCAGAGGGTGTTGAAGTGCTGTTATCTGCTGCCACCCGAGAGCAGAATTTGAGTGGGCCTTAGATGAGACCAGCTGGAAGAGGTGGGGAGATGAAATGAGCTCAGGCTTCCCAGACAGCACATCTGGGGTGTGTCCAAGTCTCCTACTAACTGTGGGAGAGTTTAAAAGAAGAAGGTCAGGGGTGTGCTGGCTGCTTTCTGGAGAGCCCAATTTCTCCAGGAGGGCAAGCAGTCCTAGGAACTGGAACAAAATCCTCTTACAAGCACAGTCCATCAGGACTGTCCTAGGGTGGTGCCTGGTGCTGCTCTTTGGGGGAGGTTGGTGTCTTCTGCTGGACGTCACTTGTCTGGATATAAAATGTATCTATTCTGTGCTGTTGTCCAAAACAATCAACTTTTCCACAGTCTGAAGTGCTGAGAGAGGCTGCTCTGAGAGGGTTGTTTTTCTCTGACGCTGTTTAAGAGCATTTTGCAGCAGGGATGGAAAAGACAGCCTTTGCCATAAATGTTCTCTGAGGTGGGGCATGTAAGCCTTCTGAAACCAGGACTTCCTTACCAACACAGTTTTAAGATTCAGCAATAGATTCTGGAGAATTTGAAGTCAACCTCGTGTGTCCTGAGTAGAGGGAGAGGAGCAGTAGCTGGGTCAGCCTGTGGAGGCAGGAGGACAGAAAGCAGAGGAGCACGTTGGGTGAGCCCCGTTCTCAGGGAGGCATGTGGCTGGTTTGTCCAGTTCAGGAAAGAATTTGGGTGAGATAAGAGGTAATTAAGGTGTCTGTACGCTGCCCTGTGCCTTAACCTTACTGCAGGAAGTTTCCTGAACAAACAGGAGGAACTGGGATTCCTGGAGCAGGATGTAAGACTGGTAACACTGAGCAGATGTTTCTCAGGGTCCAACAGGACACTGACCCTGGGATCTGGCACCCCTGTGCAAGCCTTAGGGGCTGAAGATTTTTGTGTGGCATGGGCTTGTCCCATGGGACTTGTAACCCACAAGACAAAACCAGTTGTCTCTGGTCTCTCTCCAACCCAAGGCCATCCTGGGATGGAACAAGCCAGGCAGAAGTATCCCATTTTCCAGCTTTCTGTTGGAATTGGGAGCATTACTAAAATAACCCTGAAACATTTAAGTATTAAGAAATAGTCAGATTGGAAAGCGTGAGATGACTGGCAGTATTGCTTGGGGTTTATGGGAATAAAGATTATTGAAATGACTAGCTGGGCTCTAGAGGATAATGCTTTTACAGGCTTTAATGTCTCTGTGTAAGGCTATGGACACTCAGCTCAGGTGAGGGTTTGGTCCTTGAAAGCTTTAATACTCTGTCTGTGTTAATACAGCCAGAGTTTAAAATGTAGAGAGTAATACAGATGGGAAGGGACCTCTGGACACTGGTCTGCCAGAGGTGCAGAGGATCGAGGCAGACTCAGCCTAGGGCAGGGTGTTCAGAGCCTTGACCAGTCAAGCTTTTAAAATCTCCAGGATCTCCAAGATTAGTCCAGCTGAAGTTGTGTTAACTGTGGTTTACTTAGCTTGGATGAATGCAACATACTGAAATTAGGTGTAAGGAAGGAGACATTTCATCTGCATGCTGAAGTACTTGGAAGATCAGGACTTTAATTTGAAGCTGTTGTTTTTGGTAACTTTTTTTTCCCTTTACTGAAGGACTAGTCATACTTGCCAACAATTACAAGGAAATCCTGGATCTAATGAAGCCTCGTGGCAAAATTCCCACTGACTTCAACATGGGAAGGGTTTTGCAGTGCTTGTATTTACGAGTACGAGAAAATAAGAAACAACATATTAAGATACCAAACTGCTCCCTAATGAAAGCTGGTTTATTTTCCTTCAATAATAAAAAACATTTATGTGACTTTCCATCACACACAGAAAAACAGATTTCCCCCCCATGCTTGGATTTGATTTAAATTCTGGCCTAATTTTGGGGAAGGGCCCCCAAGGATCTGCCTTGTTGTAGAGAGAGAGGAAGCCCAGAGGTACAGCTGGAGAGAGGCTGGAAGTACTGTCCAAATTTATCCACAGAGTGATCCTAGAATTCAGCTGTGACAGTGTCTGAATTTTTCTGTGGGAAGGCTGGTGTTCATGATTGTTTTACAGGGTGTTTGTGGGGAGCGTGCCTATCATTCAGCATGATTTTAAAATAAAATTTAAGCTGTTACTTGGAGCAGAAGCTTTCCAAAACTGTAATCTGTGTCTAGTGACACTGAAATTTGTATTCTCATAGATGATTGGCATCCCTGATGCATTTTATTTCAGCACAGCTTGTTCAACAAGTCGTTGTGAAGCCCCTGGCTGCATTCTGGTTCTAGTGCTACATGAATTCCAGCCCTGGGGAGAGCCCCAGCCCTCATCTTGCAGATACCTTATGCATGGCTTGTCTTGATCAATACCAGGCATTAATTTGCTATGGGGGAGCTCTCTGTGGACATGATTTTGAAGGATTCAAGCTTACACAAAAGGATGAAGATGTTTAGCATCTCTTTGTACAATAGATCTGTGGGCTGCAAAGCCAGCCCTTTTGGGTTGGACCATTGCTTTTCCTTTTATTTTTAATTTTTTTTCCCCACCCATTTTTGGATCTGGTCCCTTTGTGCTCCATGGCTGCTATGAGAAAAGATACCAGACAGTGAACCCTAGTTTTGCACATTCTTCCCATTCAGCTGAGGTTTCTCTTGCAGGTTGGGCTTGAAAATTCTGTCATCACCCTTTAGATTGTTCCAGCAGCACTATAAAAGATGCACACTGCTACATTTCATGCAATTTTAATAGTGTGAACTATTTTTGTTGTAGTTACTTCTAACTGCTTGCTAATATATTTATAATAAATGGAATAATTAGGGCTGGGTGTGCAGCAGAGGAAAAAACACGTGAAAGCTTTAACTTTATTTTGTGAGGGATTTTTTGGTACTCTGTCAGCTGCACAGCTGGTCTGATTAAGAAAAACCACCCTGGATAGCATCACCAAAACAGTCGAGCTTCAGATAACTTTAAAATCAGCAGGTGTCTTGGTTTGTTGTGGTTTTTTTTTTTATTTTTGCCTGTTACTTTTTGGTTTTGTTAATTGCCCACCACTGTTGGGAAAAGCAAATGAACACAGCTGATCCTTACCTGTCCTCTGAGCATCCCTGTACGAGCTAAGGTTTTCTTCACATGTAGGTTTTATGTACTAAAAAATACATATCTTTGTTTAAAATCCTCTCGGCACAAATATAAAATCTGTAAGTCAGTACCTCTTGCCAACAAGATTTTTGCTAAATATGTGTGTTGGGAGGTGTTTTCCAAATGCTGGTGCTGGCTTAAATAGTGCTACCCAAACTATGAACCAGTGTCATGTCATCTACTGAGGGCAGCAGAAATTGCTTGCCTTCCTGTGGTGAATAGGGTTGGTTTTGTTTTTACCCTTCTGTGATCACAACATTGTGTCTGCTGTACTTTGTACAGATCATTTGCCTAATCAGGGCTTGGCTTTGAGCTGTTGAATTTCTTTTTCAGTAGGTCGTCATCCCCTCACTACCTGACTTCAGTTCTTCAGCAGAATCATGGCCGATCTCTCAAAGGTAAACTTTGAATTTTCTTTCACTTCCCTCCCCTGGTTTTGGTCACAAGCAGGTACTGCAGCCCAGCTGATGTTGTCTCTGTCCCAGCTAGATGACAAAAATCCCAGATGTAGTACAAAGCCTGTGTATTATATCAGCTACTCATGTATTAATTTTAAATTCATAAGGTGAATTTCAAGGTGTAATTGGGGCCATCTTGTTCTGACAGCAAAATATTCAGCACATGCATCACTCCCAAGTGTGACCTACTTAATGAGTAGTTCAGTAGAAAATGAATCTGAAAGCTGAACATTCTATACAAATTTTATTGGAGACCAAGAACTGGGAACCAAAGGTAGCAAATGTTAGTGTGAAAAACTTGTACCGAGAGGGAGCTAGAAATTGTGCTGGGGGTTGCAGCATTTCTTTTGAAGGAGCCAGTTGAGCACAGCCCTTAGTAAAGCTGAATATATTGAAGCCTTGTCCTAGACAAAAGTGATAATTTTGGTTTTTAGGTGCTGAAAAGTGAACAGTACTCAATTTTTAAAGGGTTGAATCTAACCAAATGTGTTGCAGGGGAGTGTTGTTAAAGCTCTTTCAGAAGGATAGTGAAAGGCACTGCCCAGTGGGACCTGAGCAGACACCCAGCTCCCGGGTTTTGCTGGCTCAGTAGGCTTAGAGGTGAGAAGGTTGCTTTTAGTTTTTGGCCACAAACCAGCAGCTTTGGTTAGGCAGCAAAGCCAAGGCATTTTAGAGACCGTGCCTGGCCCACAGGTGATGTTCACCATGCACCCAGATGGAGGTTCTGGAGTGGCATCTGGGTGGCAGGGAAACATCCTTGGCTGGCTGGCTGCTGCAGGGCTGCTGGATCTGGGATTCTCAGGGCTCGTTGGAGAACACGAGAAATCCCTCTCCTCCTAATGATTTTGCTGGTGTGACAGGTTTGGAGGTTGCCAGTCTGATGCTGCCTCTTCCAATTAGCTACACCAGAGGTGCCAAAATAATGACGGTATCTGGTGTCATTTAGTTTCTGTGTGTGAGGGAGCCTGTTCAGCGTTTCTCTGGCATTAGAGGCAAGCCATTCATGTTCCTGGGATCCCATAGGGCAGCTCCTGTGCAGGTGAACAGAATTCCTTGGAATAAGGTGCTTCCTTAGCTGTTCTGCTGGAGAAGTGTTAATTTGGGAAATACTGCTCTGTTGAGAAGAGCAATCACAAGTGAAGCCAAAGCACATTATCAGTGACACAGAGCACAGCTAAGAAGCCACTGCAGAAGTGCCTCTCCTCTTTCTTTGGGAGTATTAAGGTGCAGAAATACTCTCTGTAGGTAGTAATCCTGCGTTGCATTAATGCCTCCGATTGCTTGTCATTTTAGCAAGGTGGTGCTTATATACCAACAGCAGATGATAAAATAAAATGTCTGGGATAGCAAGTAAGGAATGGGAATATTTCACTTTCTGATTACACTGGTGGAGCAAAGTAATTCTTCATGCTTTATTTTTTGGCTTCTTTTTGTCAGTTGGGTGCATATAACCAATGAATTCAGGGGCTCTGTTTCTGCCAAAGAAAGCCAAAGCAGAAGGAAAAAAAAATAATCACATGAATACAGTGGAGTAGACCCTAAAGTATGCTGGATTTAAAATGAAAGACATGGAAAACAAGAGGGGAGAATGTGTATGTTTTATAACCCGTGTTGGAAACAGCAGCTCAGCCCCCTTCCCGTGTTGGTACAACATTCCCAAGGTGTCATGTTCTTCAAATTTCTCTTTGACCAGGGATGAAGTTAGGGAGAATTTTTGAGATAAGGAAGTCACGCTGGCAACTCTGCAGTCCCCCTCCCAGTACTACTCTCCCCTTAACTTCAGTAATACAGTTTATGCCTGTAATGTGGGGAAGAAGACAAATGCCATCAAAAATAATATTGCTGGTGTTTTACTTTAACAGTTCCCACACAGTTCTAGGTTCAGCAGAACTGAGAGCCTGTTCTGCTTGCTGCTGGTCCCTTCCAGCACATTGTCTTCCAGCCCTGTTCTCCACTCACTGCTCATACATATGTACATACCTACCTACACCTCAGATGTGATCTTTTGCTCTCAGACACCCAGGTTCTTGGAGAGCTCACCATCTCTCTTCTCCTGTTTTGTCTGGTTAGTCCACCACACATATTTCTGTCCTGTATAAGGAGTATTCATCATCCATTGCAGAAGTGAGCCAAGGAAGACCTTGGATTTCCTCTTCTTTAAAGGGCACGAGCATGTCCTGAAAAGAGTGTGAAAGGTGTGCTTGTTTCTCTTTCCTTTCACCTGGTTCTGGTTAGAAATGTCACTCTTTGCCCTGTTATTCTCAAGGTGCCTTTCAGAAATGTAAGCAATCTGCTGTGCAAAGGATGGCATTTTGCAGCAGTGCTTCTCACTGCAGCTGACAGTGCCACAGTTCACCTCAACCTTTCTACGTGCCTATTTATTATTTAGATCCCCTGCTTTCTAGATTGAGCAGTTCAGTGCCCTTTACCCCCTTGTAGTCTCAATTTCTTCCGTTTGGCTTATTAGTGTGGAAAATTCTGCTGGAGGAGGGAGGTGTGCTGAATTAGTGCTGCGTTAATGGGCACGGCTGTTCCCAGCCTTGCACGTTCACACAGCCAGGGTAGGGAGCTGCTGAGGTGCTTTGCTGTGCCATGTGTCTAATCTTTCTCTCCCAACTGGTACAAACAAAAGGCACTTGTTAAGTATAGCAACAGCATTGTCACATGAATGTCTAATTGTGTCACTGATTCTTGGCTTCGGTGAGTGCAACGTGAGAATTCAGCCTTTGAATGTCATAGTTAAGGTATGACACTGATCTGGAACACTATTGAGCTGTACAGGGGTCATGCTTTGTTTGGGTTTGTACATTCCCCCCACGTCTGCTTTTTGTTGTAAGCCAGTACAGGCAAATATATATATGTGTATGTATATATATATATTCTTTGTATATTTTAGAGACCTCATCTTGTCAGGCTTACCTGAGTTCTAACATACTGCTGCTTCTGCTTCACAGAATCTGATATTGATGCTGCTACTGCAATGATGCTGTTAAATACTTCCATTCAACAAGGGATGCTGGACTGTAAGCATAAGCCATTTTACTCATTTTTATCCCCTACTCAGTAGCTAAATACTTTCTCTATAAAATTTCAGGGAACAAGTATGGTCTAGTTTCCAAGCAGTAAGAGCAGTCAAGGAGTAATTCTGGCTTAACTATTCTTTCAGCTAGCATTGCAAGAGTTTTATTAGAAGCCGCCTTCTTTTTCTTTTCCCAGTCAGTTTTGATTTTTTTCTGCAAAGTTCTATCCCTGCCCTCTCTGTGCTAGATGGTAAGAAGAGTTTCTTGGCTACTTCTCTGTTCCTGTAGCTTTTGGTTGTGATTAGCTGAAGACTGTTGTCCTCTGTGGATGACAGGAAACAGGCACGTTGTGACTTTCAGTGCTGGCATTCGGCTTCCCTTGCAGCCAGCCACAGCGTGCCCGTGGCGCAGGTGATCTCACTGGGGCGTTTGCCTACTGACACATCTTGTTTTCCACAGGCGAGAAACCTCAGCCTCTGAAGGCACCCAAGAAGAGGAGCTACGGCAGCGCATTCAATCCTCCCAGCTCCATAAGCCTGCAGGAGAGCGATTCCGCGGCCGCCAACATCGATCCCAACGAGGATCACAACTACAGTGCCAGCAGCATGGGCTCCCAGCGCTGCGCCTCCAGGTCCAGCGTGTCTTCCCTCTCCTCCCTGGATGAGGTGTACGAGTTCATCTCCAAGAGCAGCCACGACGGCAGCGATGGCAGCGAGGGCTTTCACAGCGAGGTGGATACGGACGTGGACTATGAAGACGATCCTCTGGGAGACAGTGGCTATGCATCCCAACCTTGTGGAGATACCTCTGAGGAAAGTCAGCCCAGCAAGAAAGTATTCGAGGAGTTGTGTCAGGAAATCGATGAGGAGCTGAAGGAAGCGGCAGGGTCTCTGCTCCACCTTGCCGGCATCCAAACGTGCTTGAGTTCCTTAATAAGTACTGCAAAGACCCACTGTCACAAGCAAAGGAAAAAATAATATGTTTGTCAGTGTTGAATATATACATATATTTTTTTTAATTGTGGCAATACTCTTCTACTTTTGCCCTTCACAAGGGAGATCAAAGCCATAAGAGGACTCACTGCTTTTTTTTTTATTTTTGGCGCAAACTATAATTTAGCCATTTATTTTTAAATCACCACCTAAAAAGAAAATATTTAGTCTTCTCAAATGAGAAGATATGCATGACTTGTGAAAACCTGAAAGCATACTTCTTAATGATCACTTTTTAATTTTTTTTTTTCTTTTCAATAGTTGACTTTATTTCTTTTCAGAGATGTGTTTGTTCAGATGCACACTGTGGATCATATTTACGTCTCTGCTGGCCCCATCTGCAGAGGTGAATTTTGTTCTGTCTAAGGGCTCTGACTTCCATGTAAAGGATTCAAATTCATTTTGCAATAAGAGAATCTCTTTATAGTTCGTAGACATCCTTCAGCCAAAAAATGTTTTGGGGTATGTTGAACTTTATCCCTATTTTTCTTTTAAAATCAGTGGTGATTGCTTACATCTTCCTGTAGATGATGATGCCTTTTTTTTTTTTTTTTTTTAATTTTCTGTTCAAAAATGGGTAAGCAGTTCTGTTGGAGTGGGCTTTAACAGTACTGTACATACAAGGATGCCTTAAGTATGTTGCAGAATTGTATACAGCTATCCAAGGTCATCTTTCCTGTTGCTGAAAAGGTAGCATGATGTGCCATAAACGTTCTCACCAACGTGAAGCTACTGCTTCCACCAGGTGTTGGGCAAGCTGGGTGAAAATTAGGAGCAGAGCCACTTAGGAAACCAATGTCCACTGTTGAAAACAGTGCTGGATTCAGCCAAAAGTTAACCTTTCCCTAAGGGAGTATTTTCCTGGCTATTTGAATGCCTTTCTTAGACTAGTGTGGGTTTTTTTGCCCCTTTTTTATTTTTTTTTCCTTATTTGTCATTCTCTTAATGAATCCAGTCCTAAACTGTCTGCTTCCAATGCAAACACAGCCATGCTGCTGAAGGTCTGTTGCTCTGAGGGCCCATTGCAGTGCCTCTTGAAGACAACGGTGGTGCTCCTGCTGACTCAATGGCTGTTGGATCAAGCCTGACATATTTGAGGTTCTTTGTGTTTTGGAATTTAAAGCACAAACACTAGGAGAGAAAAAAAAAAAAAAGTGGGTTTTTTGGTTTTTTTTCTTTTTCCAATTCAGTTTTAAGAATGATTTATTTCTTGAAAGGGAAGGAAAATACTCTGCTTCATTCCTGCTTTGTGTGAGCACCTGTTAGCCTACACCTGTAACAGGGCAACGTGTGTGCAGACGTGTGTGTGTCTTCTGGCTATCACAAGTGCTGCATTAGCCAATTAGATCTGATATTGTTGGACGTGTTACTGATGGGTAGTAGGGGTAAAACTCGCTATTTAAAGGAAAATTAAGTACCAACGCAGTGGTTCTTAGTATTTCAGGAGCTGAAGATGTGAATGCTTGGTGGAACTGCTTTTTGCTCATGGGTTGCTTTTGAACTCTCATGGAAAACTGCAAAGGGCAGAGCTTGTGTCCATGTGAAAAGGAGGATTCAGATACACAGAAATACTGTGAGCAGCCTGAGGTTTTGCTCAGTGCCATGATTTCAGTTTTACACTGTTGAAGAGGGGTGCTGCTTGGCTCCTGCTGAAGTGGTTGCAGCTTTCTGTAGCTTCCAAAGCTGGATCAAGGTCCAGGAATTCTGGAAGCTGTGGTCATAGTCGGCTCCATGGTTTGATTTGGTTCTGAATTATTTTTTGCCTCAAATAAAATTTGAGGAGGTTAATAATTACCAGGAGTGTGGCTGTGTGCTGCTGTTAACCCTGAAGTTGGTGACAGTGACTTCAGCATACCTGAAGGATTGGGATGCTAACAGTGCATTTAATCAGCATATGCACTGACCAGTGAAACCCAGTTACTAATCAGCAGTCAGCAGAGAAAGCTGCATCCCATCCCTCCTTACAGCTGTCAGCCTGGGAGAACTGGAATTGTGGAAGGGGGGAGCAGCCTTTCCCTGGGACACAGAGCGGTGCGGCGGGGCCGTGCTCTTCCTGCTCTTCCTGCTTTGCTGTCTTCCCTCTCTGCTTCCAAAGGGGAAGGCGGATGAGCTGTGCCCCTGCCCTGTCCCACCGTGTTGTCCCAGGCCTCTGCCCACGCGTTTGGCAGCAAAGGCTGACAGCTCAGTTGTGGAGCACCTCTCTTGGCAGTGGGAGAAGAGCTGCCCTTCCTTTCTCTTACATATCTGTTGGGTTTGGGTTTGTTTGCCACCTCAGTTAGAGACCCTGGTGTATATAGTATAAATGGAGTATAATTAAAAGTTATTTTGATTGTTGGGCTTTGGGTTATTTTTAGTGACATATGTAAAATGTTGATGCCAATGGTTGACACGGATAAATTTTGGCAAGAAAAGTATTAATGAACCACATTCAGTTTTTTAAATGCAGTGAAGAAGTGTATGAGACCTGTGTACACAGTGGGTTGCTCTGTTCAGGGTAAATCTGATGTGATTACTGTACAAACCTATATTGGCTTTTCAGGTTCCAATCCTAAATTACTGATCCGCAGAAGTCACATCAAATGTTTTTAAATCCAACTGTAAAACGAAAGTTTTGTGGTTTGCAACTTTTCATCAGCCTGAAAAGTACAAGCTTTAATTAAAGCAAAGTATACTCATACACGTTAATAATGGTGTGGTCAAAATATTTATTGAGAAGAAAAGGTAGAATATTATAAATGTTGCACCTGCTCTTTTATCTTAAAGCACATTCTTCACACCTAACTGCCAGTGCCATTATCAAGTCTGTTTTATAAGTGTACATTTCTTCAAACTAAAAAGTGCATAATTAAAAGTATTATGTTACTGCCATATAGTGATATAAAACATTTTATAATTGCCAATTCATTGTAACTATTATTTATTTAAAAGTGAATTGTAAGAATGCTTTCTGATCAAATGAACCAGAGTTGTTTTTAAACCATTCCCGTTAGCTTGTTTCTAATGTAGCATAAGCAATGTCTTTGGGTTTATTTAGAATAATTTTGCCAGTAGGTGACCAATTCTAACCCTTTTTCCTCTGGTTTAGTCCTTTACCCGTTTTAAAGAAGATTTACAAAAGTTTAGTTTTTTGTATGCTAATCTCTGTTAATTAAAATGTTTATAAATTTTATTTTTACCAAAGAGATGCAATTCATTATGACAAAATATTGCAGAATAAACTTTGTTTTATAACATTTGTGACTTCTCTGCCCACATTTTTCATTCAGATGATCAAAGGGGCTTTTCTAAAATAAACAGCATTGCAAACAGAAAGCGCTGTGTTCTCTCTTTGTCTGCAGAACCTGGCTCTGGTCTCGGATGGTGCTGTCTATTCCACCTTCCCATTTAAACTTCTTCCACGAGACTGGACTAGTGTGAAAAGCCAATGTGTGATTCATGTGGGTTGGTTAAGATGTTTGCATGCATGTGGAAGTCATCAGTCCATAGCAGGATTTGCTTACAGTCACATTCAGCCATAGCTGGCCCCTAATGTTTGAAGAGCATCTTATTTAAGGCCAAGATTTCACCCTTTAGCCTGGAACCTAAGGAATGTTTTGACATCTTGGGTATTGTTGAAACACTAGTGCATAACTTCTGCCCTGCTGTGCAAAGCACTTGTTTAAACAGAAATAACTTTAATCTTTTGCTGATGAAACACCTGTGATTATTTGCTGTTCTGTGTCTGTATTGCTGTGGCCAAGTTGCTTGGATGAGACTCAAAGATCAACAGCCTATTTATGGGACAGGTAATTTAAAATATGAGTCCCTGGATAAAGCAGCATAGGTCTTGTTTTGGTTTTTTTTCAGTGTTTACTTTCTCTAGATAGTGATTTATGATGCCTGTTAGTTCTTCATACAGAAGGCCTTATAGAAAGCACACAGGTGGGAATGACCCCTCTTACTAGCAGGAATAATATTCCCCATCCCATTTTATACCTCAGCTTGCTGCTCTTGGGCCGGCTTTTCTCTCAAATGCACACACATGGCGTGTGCCCTTCAGTGCCTGAGAGGCAGAAGCACCAGAGGAGGAAAACAAGGTATGACATGATGTTTATCTCTATTAAAAGCAGACTTTGGTCCATCCCTCGTATTTTTATTTGTTTAACCCACTGGTGTCACCAAGTTGAGCTTGCTCTCTAAGATCTGATGACAATACAACTTTCTCAGTACGTGAAGTGATAACAGTAGATGTTAACAAAGACTTGTTTTATTGCCATATCTAACAAAATTTAAACCACACATTACAGAATATATGTGCACTATTAATATATTTGATGTAGTGTTCATCTTAATAGACTAATAAGAGAACAACTGCTCTAATTAGCTTGGACAAAATCACAGCCATGTATCATATGTTAATGATACCTTTCTAATTGTTATTCACTTTATTATGCTGAGAACCTTGAGCTCATTGTTAAATTTCCCAAGAGTGTTTTCCTCTGTTATGACTCTTCTGGAAATTATCCTCTGTATGGAGCCACAACTCTCAAAATAAAGCATTAACTGAAGCAATTATGCACTTACACCAGATGTATTTTAAGGACAGTTGTTGAAGAAATACCTGATAGATTAGATTTATTTGGAAAAAATGGTTGTCTGAATTTGACACGGACTATGGTTACTCTTCCACAGGTTTTGAGGTTACAGGTACCTGTAGGTGTTGTTATTTTGAGTAGTCAGAGTGAATACATGTAGCTTAGAGTTAATTACCTAGTAGTTCAGCAATGCTGTTACTGTGAACTTTCCCAGCATATTTAGACATAAAAATCTTCCCTGTTTTTACCCGTGAGGGTTGTTCTCGCATCTGGGAAGGCGAAGCAATACCACCTCTGCTTGAATTTTCGATCTTCAGACTGGTTGGGGGTTTTTTGTCTCCCCTTTCCTCCAGAAGGCTCCCCTGAAAGCTGCCTGCTCTTACCACTGTAAACTACTTAGGGCTGGCATAAGATTACTACCTACCCTCTGCCAGGGTTCGTTTAAACAGCTCTTCGTTAAACAGCGGCGTGTTTGTTTTCCTATTGCATCAGTACAAAAGCAATCATTTCCCTCCTTAGACTCTTGACTTGTTAAACAAACCAGAATTATTTGTTTTCCGTTTGGAAGACATGATCTTCATTCCTCTTAACCACTTCTCTGTACCTCAGTTCCAGACTGAAGTCAGCCTGCTGGCACGTGCCTGAGAAGAGTGAAAGCCACTCTCTCTAGAGTGCTTTGCTTTGAAACCTGGCCTTAGTATTTCCCTGCCTTTGCAGCACTCTTGCCTGCATGGCCTTCACCTGGTCACATGCAGTTGACTAATCCTATTATAAACTAATATGACCCTATCTTTGTTCTCCTCCATCACTGACAAGTGGTGAGGGCCCAGTCAGCAGGAAGTTTGGTAGTTAATGACCTGGAAGTTGATTTAATGAGATCTGTCACGATCTTTGTGATCCCTCCTGGTGACCATCCTGCTCACCAGGAGCGACTTTTTGGCACAGCCTGCACAATATAAAGAAAGAAGGACCTGTCTGTGCTCTTTCAATGTTCAGAGAAGGACATCCAGTTTCCTAAATCTTAGGTATGTCTACCTGAGTGTTGCTTTTATGCTGGTTGCCATAATCTCCATTTCCTTGATATCTTGACTCTCCAAGCGCTAATGGGCAGTGTACTAGGTTGAACTGAATACCCAATTTCTGTATCCATTCCAGAGGTGCTGATAGCAGTTAAGAATCTGGGTATTTTCATACTTAAAAATGCAGGTTGGTTTCTCTCAGACCAACCTCAGATGCTCTGATGTGCTTATGTGCTTTAGGGTTGCCAGGCAGGTGTTCAGAGAAATCTCTGTAGGTGCCTGTACCAACCTTAACACAACATCACTTTGAAAAACAGATTTTGTGCCTCAAAGGCTTTTTTAAAATTTAATTAACCTGGTATCTTGGTTCCTTACTAAAATCCAGTAGGTTTCCAGTTGTTACAAGTGCTAAAATTAGCTCAGCGAACTGAATTCTCGGTTATTTTCAGTAAGGGTACATTTTATTCTCTCTCACTGGCTTTGTGCATGTTTTCTGAACTGCTGGTGGAGGTTTCCATGCTCTGAATACAGTCAGGCCTCCACAAATAGCAGGCATTTTGCTTTTCTTTTGGCTCTGAGTAATTTAAAAGATGAAAACTCCACCTGTTGAGTTTGGCTGTGATGTGCTGGCCGACACGTCCCGCTGTTCTGCGCAGGCTCTTCCCTGGGTCAGGTGAGGTGTGGGCAGAGCTGAGCCATTCCAAAAGAGAAGATGTTTCCTTAAATCTCTGAGTATTAGCTCGAGTCCAATCGTGTTGGCTGCTACCTTAAAATATGATGTCACCTTGCCCCAATCACAGCCCATTTTCTGTGAGCGTGATGTGAACTCCCCAGAGAAGCATCCTCTGAGTGACAGCAGCATCCCGTGCGGCCGTTGCTAAGCGACAAGATTCGGCTTTCAGCAGGATCTAATTTTAAAGTATTTAACCCTAGATCTGTCAAGGTTCATTATTTCCAGTGTGCTGGTTAATCCCTACTTGTTGGTGCCCAACTTCACAAACACCCTGCTCCTCGTAGTGGTGCTGTTTTATTTATCACAGATAATGTCTCAGAACGAGGAGAAGCAAAAACGCCTCAGGTAGAGCTCGATACCAAATTTCATTTTAGCTCTGATCTATACACAGAAATATGGGACACAATTAGAGGTGAAAATCCTGCACTGTTGTTCTGGGAATCTTCCTTTCTTTGCTGGCTTGTGCAAGTGGCTCACCCCTGCTTTCCTTCTAAGGAATGCTGGATTTCAAGTGAATGAGCGCTGGTGGATGGCAAGCTGGCAATAGCAATTAAGCTTCCATTTGTAATAATATTATATGTCCTCTTGTTTCTTGCTGAATTTCATCTAGGTTAAGAAGCTTGTCATCTTATCTAAAAGCATTTGAATTTTTAAATTTAAGGGGGTTTTAAAACCAGAAAAATTTAATTCTTTTAAACCATTGCATTTGCAGATAATGATGAAGTTCTACAGAGGACATTTTTTCGTGTGTTTTTTGGGGGGGTTGTTTGGTGTGGCTTTTTTTTAAATAGTTATCTATATTTTATTTCTAAAATGTGGAGGCCTGGTATTTTACCAAAAATACCTCAGATATTTTACCAAAAAAAAAAAACCAAAAAAAACCCCAAAAAACCATTTCTGACCAGCTGTGTCGCTCTTTGTTTAATTACTACACATCCCTGTAAGTGCACTCAAGTTCACTGCTACCTTCTTAATGTGATATCTCACTCAGCTGAGATGATGCTGGTCAGTATCATAACAACAACAACGACAGCAACAACGACAGCAACAACAACAACAACAACAAAAGATATCACGCTGAGAACTGCACAACCCCTTCCTCCCCCCAAATGCAGTAAAATTTTAAAAAATTATTCATATTTAAAAAAATGCTAATAGAGTTAATCTCAGCCTCATAACCACACCTAGGAGTCTTCCTCCTGTTGTTGTTAGGGTTTAAAACTGACACCTCATTGCTCCTTGTGCTGTCTCTCCTTCCCAGTTCATACCAACCCACGAAGGCAAACATGTCCCTGCCCAGGCACTTTTTTCAGCAGTTGATTTGATTGGGATACTGTCCTGCTGCTTTTCAATCCTCCTGAGGCATCCCCCCTTCCACTGCTCCAGGCTCCCATTCCCACCGCTGGCATCTTTGAAAGCAGCACAAACACGGGAGTACTTGCAAAGTGTGTTCAAAGTATGTCTATGTCACATTTCAGTGAAAGACACATCCTAGAAAACACAAACTGAAAAATACAGGGGGAAGTCAAATGTAAAGGCTTTTGATAATTATAACTTTTCGGCTGTTACTTAGTTGTGCTGTTTTATGGTATCGGTGAGGATTTGCTGTGGAGGGACAGCAGTTCCTGCTGTTGCACCCAGGGCTGGTATGTGTTGTACCCGCGTGGAACGTGAGCTGCAAAGTTCAACTCGGACTTATCACAGGCAGCTGCCTGCTCAGTTTTTCCATCTTGTCGTCCTCAGCAATTTCTTCCTGTACAAAGGCACCGCTCCCCTGGCCATGCACACACCCTATAGATGACTCAAGCTATTTAACCTATGGGCTGGGAAGGGACACGAGAAAGCCGGAGAGAGAGAGACTTGTTCTCATTTCTATTTTTAAATGCTATGGAAATGCCGAAATGATGATAATGAATAGAATAATAATTAAACTGTTCTGCGAGGCTCATATCTGTACATACATATACTTTTTTTTTATTACTTGGCTTTTTTTTTTTTTATCAGAACAATCAGGTTTT
The DNA here is from genome assembly GCA_013399195.1 of Dicrurus megarhynchus. NCBI lineage: Eukaryota > Metazoa > Chordata > Aves > Passeriformes > Dicruridae > Dicrurus > Dicrurus megarhynchus. Next base: position 428,958 of record VXAD01003438.1, read on the forward strand.
GACGAGGTGAAAGGTTATTCATAAGGAGCAGTTTGTTACAGTCACCATGAGGAATAACGAGCGTGCATTGTGAGCACACATCCTGCTGTTCAGACTTGCCGTTGCTACGATAACAGAAACAAAACACCAGTTTCGGGTGTTCGCAGCTTCCGAGGATGTGGTTTATGTGCTGCTCGTGATAGTCTGATGACTGAAGATGGCTCCCTTCCAATCATTTCAATCATTTTTGAATTTTTTCTGTCTCTTAGAAACTCTTTTGTTGTGAGTACTTGTGAGGACATAAGTGATGACAATGAAGTTTATTTTCCCAAAGCACAGAAAACATCCCTGATAATCTGAAATATGTTCTTTGTTTATTTCCTTACCTGCACCTATTCCCCGGGTCTGTGAGCACAAGTTTTGACTAGACAGAGGGGAAGATACGGTTTGAGCAGAGGAGGGAGGACAAATGAGCTTGAAAATAGGACATTTTGAAATCACAGTGATTCTTAAATAAATTAGTTGTCTTGAGAGAGCACCTAGAATTCAACACCCATTGCACCAGCTGCTGAGCACAGGCACAAGAGAAGGACAGCCTCTGTTACACTGTCTGTCTTTTGCTATCTGTTCTCCCCCCATGGAAACAAAAATGCCATGAGTGTTGGGAGGGATTCCTTTGCTCCACACGTCATGTTTGAGCTTGCATTAAGCTCTGCTGCCATAATCTGTACTTATATCCCCATGGGTGTGTTTGCAGGAGGCAGTATTTTGGGGGTCCTGTGGCAACCACCCCACAATGCTTGGCATTCCACTGCCATGAGCTCTCTCGCTCCAAACATCTGACAAGAGGAGCAGTCCCTTGCAATTACTGAGTCAGTGCTGTGGAAGCCTCACGACACCACGCTGCAGGGACACGTCTTTGGGCTGCACTGCACGCTGGGACAACCTTGCTCTCCAGGGAGAGGTGTGAATTAAGGATGTGCTTGCGAGGAAACAGAACAATCAAGACATTTTTTCACAGCTGACGTTTGGGGAAGTAGCACTGCAGCTGCCACGGCAAATCAAAAGGATGAATCTGAGAATTTCCTGCGAGAGAGTTTAAAAAACCCCAACCAACAAACAAGCTAACTTCTGTCACCTGTGTTTTTGGGGAAATCTGCTGAAGCTGTTTGCCAAGTACCACCATGGGACACTGATAAATTACAACACTAACATTATAGGGACTCTGGGATCCATGAGAAACTGGGCAAGAGACAGTACCACTTTAAAACACAAGAGGCTGGCCTGATGCTTAAATACACTGAAGGAGGGCTGTTCCAATGAGCCTAAAAATCCTGCAGCCAGACCTCAGCCTTAAAGCAGTAAAAGCACCCAGCTTTTATTTGCTCCTTTCACTTGTTTCAAGCAACTGGCATTCCCTCCTATGATAAATGCCCTATATGATGTACACTTGAATCTTGCCACTCTGGGGGGATGCAGGCGAATAAATTCTGTGCTCCTCCACTCCAAGAGCTTGCTGCCCAGTCAGGAACACTGCTGTTGTCAGTGGGGAAGCAATTCATTCTGCCACAACTAGGCACTGTAATTCCCTGAGCTCCGTTTCCCAGCTTTCAGCTGTGAAACCTCTCTGCCAGCATTCACTGCACCAGAGAGAAGGGGGAAACTGCATCACAAAAGCATCTTTGAAGGCAGCACAAACCCGGGAGTACTTGCAGAGCGTGTTCAAAGTATTTCAATGTAACATTTCAGTGAAAGACACATCCTCGAAAATGCAAACCAAAAAACACAGGTTGGAGTCAAATGTAAAGGCTTTCAATAATTTTCCTGTACAAAATTAACTGCACTGACATATAAGGATATACCATGGTAAGCATTTTAACCCCGATGTGCAGCAACTGCAAACCCCGTTTGCTTTGGTAGAAACTTCTGTAGGGGATGCAAAATGAGGTGGAAGGAGAAGTGTATCTGCTCTAATTGTTAAAAACTAGAGCTTCCTTATTTCTTATTCCAGGATTGCTGTTTAAGCTCTTCTGGTCAAGCAGAACAGCAGCCATATTATTTGGATGAATGATGACAGTGTGTGTTTTGCTTATTTCTCCTTTTTTACTTCCTAAAAATGCACAGTGCTGTTGTTGGCAATATGGATCAGCAACATGTTCTCCAATGTTAAGACTTCCTTCGGAGATACAAACATATTTACTAATCTGGCCCCCATGTCATATTTAGGGCTCACTAACTCCACTACTGTGATGAGCAAAGGAATAGCACACACACACACCATCAAAGCCTCAAGATGAAGGAAAAAAATTAGCTTCCATTGCAGGCACCTTCTATCCACTCCTACTTAAGGGGAACAAAGACAAAAGGAGGTAACAAAACGATGATTTATCACCTCTAGCACTACCCACTACTGAGGAACAGCTATGAAGACACCGTGCTGAAATCAAGTGGAAAAAAATGATACCATGGAAACTGAACAAAAGTAATAATTTGCTGCTACATCTCTGTCCTAGACCAGGAAGCCCTTAACCTGCAAATCGCCAGATGCTCAGCATATACTGGTGAAGTCTCTTCACATTTTTGCCTTATTACACTTTTCCTTACACATCTCTTTCCAGTCATGTTCAGAAACAAAATTCTGCATTGGCTGAGTACCTGGCAGGACCAAATACACCTTTTATGATGTTCTCAGTTTCTGCTTGAAATGTGCTGATGCTATGTACATGTTTAAATGCTTGGCCAATCTGAGGATAAAGAAGCAAACAGGAGATAAGTAGCAGAGCCGCAGCAATCTCTAAAGGATGGCTGAATGCTGGAGAAGCTCAGAGGTGGCTCCAAAACAGAGACCTGCACACTGGAGAGAAGAGAGCAGAGAAGGGCCCCCCCCCAGGAAAACACTGGGTGCAGATACCCAGAAACACAGAATCCCAGAGTTGTCAGGGTTGGAAGGGACCTCTGGAAATCATCCAGTCCAAGCCCCTGCCAAGGCAGGATCACCTGGAGCAGGTGACACAGGAGTGGGCTCAGGTGGGGTCTGAATGTCTCCAGGGAGGGAGACTCCACAACCTCTCTGGGCAGCTGTGCCACTGCTCTGCCACGCTCATATAAAGAAATTCTTCCTCATGCTGAGGTGGAATTTGTGTTTTAGTTTACGACCACTGCTCCTTGTCCTAACACTGGGCACCACTGAGGAGAGTCTGGCACCATCCCCTTGGCACCTGCCCTTGCGATAATTGTATGCATTGATGAGATCGCCTCTGAATGATACCCGAGAGTGTGGAATTCGAGTTTCTGCAGCTTGAGAGGACATTGCACGACCCGGGATCTACCCGTGCTCTCCTTCCTTAGGATATAATGGATTAACTCAGTATCTCCTTCAATTAGGATATGAAGGCTGGAGGCTGGAGGGAGATCCAAGCGCTGGCACTGACACCCAGTGCGAGCCATGGGAAGTGACTGAACCGCCTTTTGTTTCATCGAGTTCCCTGTGGGCCCGCAAATAACCGCGGCTGCCTCAGTTCCTGTGCGTGTCGCGCGTCCCGGGGCTCCCCCTGGCGACAGCGCTGCCCGGGCGGGGAGCCGCGGGACCGGCGGGGGCACGATGCCCAGGCAGGGATGGCACCGGGGCACCGGAGCATCGCCCGCCGCTTTTCGCATCGCGATCATCACGACACGAGTCCCCGGCCCCGGCCCCGCTCCCGGGCGAAGCTTTTTGGGCGGGGCGGCGCCCCGTAGCCCGGAGAGCGCGCGCAGCCCCGCAGCCGTCGCCATGGCAACAGCCGGGGACAGCGAGTGCCTCGCCAGTGTCACGTGACCCGGTCCTTCCACGGCCCCGCCCCCCTTCCGCCGCCATCTTGGAAGTTGCGTCAAGATGGTGGCGCCGGCGGCTTAGAGCTCCGCCCCCCCGCCTCGCGGACGGCGCCGTTACGTCATCGCGTTCCCGTCGCCCTGAACCCGGAAGTGCGTCTTCCCATTCGCGGGCGTGCGGGGCCGGCGGGAGCGCCCGAGTCAAGCCGAGTCCAGCCGAGCCCGGCCGAGCGGAGCCGAGCTGAGTCGAGTCCAGCCGAGCCGGCGGGGCGGAGATGGCGGCGGCCGCGGCGGAGCTGCAGGGGAAGTACCAGAAGCTGGCCCAGGAGTACTCCAAGGTACCGGCACCAGCGCCCGTCCCCGCTGCCGCCCCCCGCGGGGCCCGCAGCCCTCGGCGCCGCTCGGGACTGCGGCCCCGGTTTCCGCGGCAGCTCCCAGTGCCGGGGGCCCAGGGGTGCCTCCTCCGGGGGATGAGGCGGAGGCAGACTCGGGGGGCACGGGAGGTGCGGGTTTGCAGGTGCCGAGGGAGCGCGGCGGGGGCAGAATGGCTTCGTCTGCAAGACATCCTGGAATACAAACAGTGGGCTCAGCTGTGCCAGGGAAGTGAAACTAACAGTGTTTTCCCTTGCTCTCCACTTCCCATTCGGGCGCGAGACTTGGTTTTATCCGCTTGGGTGTGAGCGTTTGCCGAGGTCTTGGTCGTGCATCTCACCCGTGTGAGCTCTCTCTGGCCGGTGGGTGTGGGAGCTCGGCGGTGCCAGTGGTGCTTGCAGTGCCTTGGAATTGAGCAGGACACTTGCTTCCACACTTGCCTCCTGTCTGTCCCCGTTCTTCTGCCCTAGGTAGGTGACTTTGCATCCTGTTTCTGGTGCTGCTTGACACAGGGTTTGCAAAGGTATGTAGCCCATAGTGGAGAAAGCCTTTCCTTTCCAAGGTGCCTGAGACGATTTCTAAAATAGTGGAGCCTTGCTTCATTCTTGTTCTTCACTAAAAGGAAGAGGAGACTGCTGGTCTTGAATGGCACGGTCCTTCAACAGCCTTGGGGAAGAAAGGCAGCACTTTGGTTTTGTGTATCCCGGCATCTGTGACTGGCACAAGGCACTTGTCTATATTTGACACTTCTCCCAGCATGCAGAACCATATGTCTTTAAATACTATTCTCCTTGGAACTGCTGTAAAAACACCATGTGTGGAATGTAAGTTGTTCACAGATAGATGTCCTTTTAATGCTTCTACAAAATAATTTTAAGAAAATTTAATTTACTTTGCATCTTTGTAGGTGTCAGAGTTCATATGTCTTGTTTTATACAGAGGCTATTTTATTCCTTGGACATCAATAATGGCTGAGGATAAGATAATGGAGGGATTTTGGTGCTTGATTCCTGAGTGAGCATTTGAAATGTGGACTTCTGTCTACAGCTTCCAATAGTTCCAGCTGCTGGATCCTCTTGCTTTTAGTATCATGGTGTCCCAAAGCTTTCTTTGAGCTTTATCTTGTACTTCTCAGCCTGTGGCATTTCCCTTATCCTTTGCGGGAACTATTTTTTTAATCTCATCCCATTTCTTGTGCAGTGCAGTTCATTGTGGGACTCCCCTTTGCAGAACCCTCTCCTCTTTGTGCAGATATTCAGTTGGCTGCTTGTGTGTGCAGGTGGGAATGGAGAGTAGCCCTGGAGTAGCCTGTTCACTTACTGGTGCTGTGAAAGCCATGGAGAGAGGCGAACAAGAGTTTGACAGACTCAAGCATTGCTGGGGGAAGTCCCTGCCGAAGGATTGCTTTTCCTCTCGGTTCACAGAGCAGTCCAGAAGAAAGATGAGGGGAAGAAGAGACTCTGAAAACACACAAGTTGCAGCTTCTGGCTCTCCTATGAAGGAATAATCAAAAGGCTTTTGCAGCTTGTGGCAGCCTGTGTGGGGCACACTTCAGCTGGGGTCTCTGTGTGCAGCAGGACTGAGCTGCTTCGCTCTCTGCACCCGACGTGTTCCTGCAGTAGTAGCTGTGGCACAAAAACAGGTGTGGAAAACGACTGCACTGCTTTTTCTTCCTAGGGAAACCCTGTGCTTTGAAGCTTTTCCATGGTGCACTTGGAAGTTTCTTGTCTTGCCTCTGTGATGCCTGAGCAGCACAGTGGGAATACTGCAGGGAAAACAGGAGTGCTTAGCAATGACTTCTGGCCTTTCAAATACACTCAGTCATCACACTGAAACAATGAGCCATTGCTGTTTTACGTTGAATCTTGCCTTATATGCACCTGCCAGAGGTATTCCCAAACACTGTACAAACCCTTTTAATTTATATCTGCAACAGCTGGACTCACACATGTCAAATGAATACAAACTGCCTTTGAAGAAACCAGGATTCAAGCAATTTTCAAGGAATGGGAAGATGGAACTGTCGGTATCCTCATTGCTGCAGGGTAGAGGTACTCTGTGAAGTGACTGGGAAATAGATTTCTTGAGTATCACTTTTCACTGCAGTGATTTTAGCTCAGATTTTGTGTACTGTGTAAGTAAGGCTTAGAGGGCTTTTCCTTCTATGCTTTTTTTGCCTTTTTCTGTCAGTCTGTTCTCTCTGGATCATCTGCTGCCACTGGTAATAAGTAATTTTGCATTAAATTCCTCTTGAATTGATACAGATTTTGAATTTGTGAGTCCTGCTTATGTTCCAGAACCGTTTATAAACAGTTTTGGGGAGAAGAGGGGAGAGACACTGAATATGACAAAGAACTTCATTAGTCAAGGAAGAGGTTGCAACTTTTCCATATCTGGTCCTAGGTCTTCAAATCTTAACTGTATTTAATTAACTGGTCTTCAAAGGTATTTATTGAGTAAGAATTCTGTTCTATTTGACCAAAATGTTCAGGTGGTGAAGTTACTTCTTGTTTCTTGGCAAGTCAGGATATGAAATGGATACTTATTTTCAACCTGATACCACTACTATCTACCTGAAGAGAACACTTGAAAAAGCATTCACACCTGGTACTCTCCTGAGAGAATATGATGCTTTCTGCACTTTCTCATGAATGGCTTTTATTTATTCTCTTGTCTTGCGTAGTTACTGGCATCTCTTTTTTTTCAGCTTCGTGCTCAGAACCAAGTCCTGAAAAAAGGGGTTGTAGATGAGCAAGCAAATTCTGCCTCACTGAAGGTAATCTCAAAAGCATCTCATGTCAGGTGTACTAAGCTGTGACAAAATAAGTAAACAGGGGTACTTTTTACCAAGAAGCAATCTCAATAAAAGAGTGAAGAAGGAACTTGATTTTAGTAAAACAATTTCTGTTTTGCAGCTAGCCTGTTGTTCTCTGTAAGTTCTTTGTAAAGGGGGAAGGTTCTTTCTAGTTGATTAACCTGTAGAATGAAATATCTACTTGAGTGTGATCTGTAGGAAGCTCAAGGAAGTGAAATACCTTTTTTTAGTTTAGAAACAATACTTTTTGCCTCTTCAGTCTTTAAGTAGTGAAGCGATTTTCTAATTTGTTCTTGTTTATAATGTGATACTACTTATCAAAAGCGTGTGTAAAAATAACTGTGAGAATTTTAAAATTAATTTTTTTTTGTCATCCAGGAACAACTGAAAATGAAGGATCAGTCACTGAGGAAACTGCAACAAGAAATGGACAGCTTGACCTTTCGAAATCAGCAACTTGCCAAGCGGGTGGAGCTACTTCAAGATGAACTTGCATTAAGTGAAGCTCGGGGCAAAAAGAACAAGGTATGTGCTGAAGGCAAAAAAAACTTGCTTAGCAGATGTCTGCTCGTCACCTGTCCAAGCCTTATCCTGATTTTTAGCAGTAGGTATTTTGTGTCAAGGGTTGAGCTGAATGTTCTTGTCAGAACTTGTGTTATTACCTCATGTGAGTGAAAATACCCATAAAACAGGTATTGGTATATATAATACATGCTGTGTACTTCTCTACTCTTCTAGTTTGGCAGCTGACTGATACCAAATTGCTGTCTTCCTTTATGGGTATTTATTAAATGTTCAAACAACTGGGAAATACCTTGGAGCTCTGTGATTAGTCAGCTGCTATGCAGAAAGCTGATCACTCCTCATTTCCCATCCCCACCTCTTTGCTTTGGAATTTTGATGTTGGTAGTTAACTCTTCAGCCTATGATCATAGCTGTTCTGCGTGAATCTTGTCAAATGCTTTGAAATCTAAATGTTTAACTTGTATTCTTTATGTTATTTCAAAATGACAAAATATTTTTAATACTGTGATCTTTCTGTGCCAAAATACTTGCTGATTAAACCTAGTGATATCATATTCTGAGACCAGCTGTACCTTCTGTAGGTAACATCACAATTCCAGGATGCTTGGACTTAAGTAACTCTCAAGCATCTTTTGCTACTTTCCTCATGAGGAAACATTACTGCTGTCTCTACTTTTTGGATAGCTCTCAGTGTGCTGTGGTTATAAAGACTGACTTTAAAGAAGTCATTCAGTTGATTAGTAATATGATCATCCTCCATACTTTTCCCCTAAACTCTTATCCATTTTTCTGCTATCCAGTTCCTTGACAACCGTAATACTTCTGACTACATTATTCATGCACCCCAATAGATTGTTCTTCCAAATGCAGTTTGACACTTCTGTTCTTTTATTTCAAATTCTGTAAGTTACTGTTTTGCTAGCTGTGTTTCCAAATTTTGAAGGACATCAGCCTGCCTTTATTAGCTTTGCAAACCACTGCCACTGAGTTTCTTTCCTGTTCATGTGTCAAAATGCACGGCTTTAGTTCCCTGATCTGTGTCAGAGTGCAATCCTTTTAGAAGGAGCAGAACATGTGCCCATATCTCAGATGGTGTTCACAGGCTTGCATCAAATACAGAGGTGACTTAGCTGCCCTATCTGTCCCAAGCTCTTGAAGTTTGGTGTTGAGTTTAAATGCAAAGAGTCTCCCCTGTGTTTAATGATGATAATACCTTTCTTCAGCAGTGTGGTGCATGGGATTCACTGGTGGTCTGAGGGATTTAATCTTTGGGATTAAATGGGTGAAAAATGAGGAAACAGCAGAGGGGTATCTGTAGACACTTGCTAGGGACAGATGTGCCTTACACACAGCTGCCAAACCAACTGAGCCTGTGTGTGGAGGGTTTTGGTATCATGCAGGATTCCAGTGAATTCAGATGGGCTGCTGCCCATCCACATGATTCCCTGTGTGTGTGAAGGAAAGTGTGCTGCCTTGAGGCTGGTGCCATGTGCGATATTCACACCTTCTGATCTATCAGTCAGTGTCAGCAGGACATCTGCTCACGTGCTCCTTTTGGGAATTAGCTATGGGAACTGTTCTCGCAAACGTGGGACTTGGAGATAAAAAGTGCATTTTGTTTCTCTCAGAAAAGTGTAGAATCGTCATCTCAGTTGAGTCAAGAACAGAAAAGTGTCTTCAATGAAGATCTTCAGAAAAAAATAGAAGAAAATGAGCGACTACATATACTTGTGAGTGAAGTTTTGTTTAGCCTTTATTTTTGGTTCAGAAAACTGGTAACACAAAGAAAGATACGGAAAGTAAAGTGCTGTCTGAAAATCTGGTGGGTTTAGAAGCTTAATTGTGTGCAAAGCAGTAGATGAGATCAGATAGTTTGTTATAAAGATGTTCACTAGGCAAATTAAGTATTTTGACTTTGGACTTTTAAGACAGTGTGTGGAATCACATAATACATGTTTTCTCATTTCGATTTTTAACTTTTGGTGACACCTGGTACTGAATGGAAATTTCTTGTTAGTTCATAAACTGTTTCAGAATTTCTTTAAAGTTTAAAATATTTTCTGCAAGTTGCCATAATTAAGTCAGGAATTACTTTACCAAAATGGAATGCATTTCATTTTAAAAAACTTGAGAAAAACCTTATGGCTCAAGTTCAGTTTTTCGCTTGTCATTATTATTTGTTACTAGTCGTATATTAGAATATATATCATTCATTACTAGTCAGCAATATATTTAAAGAATGCTTGCTACTACAAAACTTTGTTTTTAATAAAGTACTTTGTTCCTGAATCTTTTCTCTGTAAATAAAATAAAATTTCTGTTTGTCTGAGAACTAGTAATTGCTGTTAACCTGATCTGGCTAATGAAATTGGAGTGACTTAGAGGACTGGATTCAATAGTAAAATGAAGCTTTTTTAAGAGCTTTGCTTTTCTTCCTTTAGTTCTTTGAAGCAGATGAGCAGCACAAACGTTTAGAAGCAGAGCTGAGGAGCAGACTGGAGGTTTTGGAAACTGATGCTGCCCAGCACCAAGCTGTGGTGGACAGCTTAACGAAGAAATACACGGAGACCATAGAAAAGCTGCAGAATGATAAAGCCAAATTAGAAGTAAGGAGTTTTTCCTCTTGCTTGCAAGTTTGAAAAGTTTTGAAATGCAATGTCTTGCTATGTCAGCACTTACATTGTGAGATTATCTTCTTGCATAAAGATCAAGTCTCAGACACTAGAAAGAGAAGCTAAGGACTGTAGGCTTCGAACTGAAGAGTGGTAAGTGTCTTTATTTCATATAATGAAAATTTCATTAATGTAAAGAAATAACTGCTGTAAAACATTAACTGGATTTTTTTTTTAAGGATATTTTTTAAGGATAATACCTTTTAAAAAAGGGGTTAAAAAAAAAAGTCATCGATAAAACTCAAATTATTTTATCATGAAGACAAGTCTGACCTGTGCAGGTCAAGCCTCCTTTGCTGGGTATGGAACTAGACAATTCCACAATTTCTGCTTTCAGTAAGAGCAGTTTTGTCTCCAAGCTTTTTAAATAACAGTGATGCTGATGAAAGCTTGAAGAATTTATTTTTAATGGAAAAACATAGAAAGTAAAAACTTGTATGAAACAAAGATATGCGAGTTTGTAAAAACTGCTTCTAAGAACGAAGTTTGAGTGAGATATGCTGAGAGAACTGACTGAAAAGAGTTTCAAAAATCCCCCTCCACTGCAAAAGCTTCTTGAACAATTGTTTTTGCTTTGGGTATAATGTTCTCAGCTAGAATATTTGAAAGTTTTTATCAGAGAATTATATTGTTAGTTCTGGAATATTTTCGTTGTCTTGAAGACAAGTTGTAGAAAATGGGAAGTTGAGGACTGTGGGCCAAATCAAATTAGGGTGTGTTTCTCTGAAGTTCATTAAGCTGCATTTTTTAGAAGATGTATGTGCAGAATAGATCTTTAATGTAATGAATAAGATGTGTAGTGAATGGTCAGATGCAGAGTTCCTTCTTTCACATGGTAACCCTGAAGTGTGTATTTTAATTATTTTGATAGATGTGAAGATACTTGAATCTAATAACTCCTCTAAAACAAGTCAGGGTTTCGTTAAAAATAACTTGCAAAAGAGGATGAAAGCTGTGTTTTGCTGCTGTTTGCTTTTTTTTGTGGTGTTTGAAAAACTGTAGTCTTAATCTGCTACTATTCAGTTCAGGCTTTGTCTATCATGTTTTAAGATAACTGGGTAATTGATGTCATTGTAAGAAGTTGTCCCTACTATTTTAAGTTATACTATATTAAGTTTTTTAAAGTAATAAAGCCTGACAGTTCATTTTAAACACTGAAATCACTGTCTGTTGAACACATGGCAGGATGTGTCTCTGAGAATACTGCCCTTCTGTTTTCCCTGCTTTGTCAGGGGAAGGGATCTGTTTGCCTCTGACACCCACACTTTACTCAGAAGAGCCAGGGGATATGAGACTTGACAGCCTGCATGCTTTGAAAATGAAAGGGCAGAATGTAAGGCCAAACATGTCAAACGACTCGTTTGTCATTCCTGTACAGTATGAAAAGGAAATATCAGTACGTTTGCAGTTTGTCTTGGAGTTCATTTTCTATCATGCTCAGTGCTACTGCAGCACCTGCTGTACAGTTTCTATGCAATTTTGGAGCTGCTCTCCAAGAAAAATATTTGTTAATGTGCATGAGCTACTTATTGGCCAGTTTCTTGTTATCTTCCTTGTCTATTTTGGATTATTTTGCCTTGTTAGACCTGATAAGTTTGTGTATCAAATGTTGTAAAAAAGAAAAAAACCTGTCACTTTGACACTTTCCCCCCCACCCTCCACTGTACGTGCAGGAGTTCTAGATGTCAAATGGGAAGCAAAACAGTGAAGAATTTGGGGGCCTAAGTTGGGTAAGGTGTGGAATTTGGTCTGAGTCAATAATGGAGTGTTCTTTGTAGACATATGTGTATAATGCTGGAACATATTACTGTTCATCTCAGGAATCTATTCTAATTATGTTAGTAGCCTTAATTACTTAGGTTCACGTGTATCTATACAGTCAAATGCAAGCAAAGAAAATTTAAAGAAAAATCACTTGAGAATGCACCAGAAACATAATTGTCAAGTCTTGTCAGAACAGGCAGTATCATAGCAGGGTTGAAATATGGGGTTTTGAAAAGCCTTTGAGGTATTTCAAGTAGTGGTGTGACATAGTTAACTGAATTATTGACGACTCATTACCTGCTTATTGGAATACTGCATTGGATGCTTAGTAACAAATTTGAAGGCCCTTTTCCATTCCCATTCAAATTCTAGTAGAAAAAAATGCATTCATACAGTATACATAATAGTTGCACAATAGGAAAATAAGGTGAATTTTAATTCTGAAGTAAACTGAACTTCTCAAGAAGGGAATTTAGGATTTACAAGTTTATGGTACCTTTCACTGCTTTTCTTAGGGATTAGGATTCAATGTTGTGTTAAATATGACATAAAGGAGGACAAATGATTCCTACTCTATTATTTCTATCTAACTTCTAGAAGGAGACAGATACTGATACACTCAAGGGATGCTTATAGTGAGATACGCTGTTGGTGATACAGATGAAATTTTAAAGGTTTACAATGTGTGTGTGTGTGTGTGGTTTTTTGTTTGTCTCTTTGTTATTTAGCCAGCAACAGCTAAAGAATCTTCAAGCAGCTTTGGGCAGTAGACTGGAAGAATCTCTATGCATAATTAATGAAAAAGTACCTTTTAATGACACAAGTACGTATTGCCTTGGTCTGGGTATCTTGTTTGATTTTTTTGGGTATCCATCTGGAGGGAGTACTCCTTGTGAATTAAAATGTGCTAGCTGTAAGAAATGTTGGACATCTCAACAGACACTTGGAGGTAACTGTAGTAAGTATTCCTAATACTTGTCGTGGTCTTCTTCAGTAATTCTAAAATATCAAGCTTTTGTATATATAATGAAAATTGAAGTTTTTGGAGGCTTTTGAGTGATTTGCCACTTGTATTGCTTAGTGTTGACAGAATATTGTAAGCAATGAAGGAACACTGTCAATTTAATGGTTGCTCCATAAAGATTGGTTACTCATCTCAAAGAGTATTATTTTTGGCAGGGTATATTCAAGAGCTGCAGTAAGTTAAGGTGGGGATAAACTGGTGGCTGCAGAGATACTGCAGCAATAGTGGTCTGCACTTACTACTAGTGGGAAATTTGTCAGGGTTTCTCATTGATCAGAAAACACACAGAATAGTTCTTACCTGAAGGGAAAAAAGCCCTTTGAACCTTGGGACTTTTACCTGAAGCAATGTTTTTCTGCTTCCTTTCCAACTGCTATTAGATCAGCTGAAGTGCAGAGGATCCCCTGGAGTTAGGAGTGCTCAGCCTTTGCATGGCTTTGGTACAAGCATGGGTTAGTATGTGCTGGGTCAGTGCTGTGCACTGTGTGCTTTCCTAAGTAGCTGAACACAAGGGTGGGCAGGCACTGCCTGGACTCTTCTGGACCCTTCAAGACCAGGAGGATCTGGAATAGTGAAAAAGCTGAAAGTAGTGAAGAAGCAGAGAAGTGAAAACAGGCTTTTGAATTTCTTGTATATTGCATTGGAGCTTTTGCATTTTTCATTCCATTTAAAACCTGACAACAATGTTTTAAATAGCCTTAGGTTCTCTAAAAGCTGATCTGGCAGGTGCTGTAGGGGTGAGTGTTCCAAGTTCTCCACTGGTTTGGCAATCCAGTGAGTCTTGGCTTAGGAACACCAGATCATCATGTCTTCAGGAAATGTTGACTCCCATACAGCACATCATGCTTAGGTGTTGGTGCCTTGGATTGGTATTCTTTTCACTTCTCTCCTCTCACTTTGCCTGGCATCTGCTGCCTATTTCTACTTCTCTGGCTTCTTTAGCTCATATTTTTTTAATAGGTGGTTATCATTGTAGCAAGAACTTTGCTAAAATAATTTTTCTGCTCACTCAGCTGCCATTGCAAAATGTCTTTGCTTTTGTAGTAGAAAACACTGCAAATAGAGAACATCTCTTCAGTGATAGATCAATGTAAGTTAGGAGATGTTTGTTTGCTGTGGATTCCAGCTGTCTTCCTATAGATTCTGTAGTTGGCTTCAAGTGTAACTAGCAGCTAATTTCAGTAACAATCAAATGACTTCCTGACTTCTAAGCATGATTTCCAGAGCAGAAAAAAAAATCTGAAGCATTTAGTTAGAAGTAGGATTCAGTAATTTTGAACAGGTTTTTTTTTTCCACTAAACGTAACTACCTTTTCTCATGTGTTAATAGCCAAATGGGAATGACACAAAAGGAATAAGAAACTGTAAATTTCCTTTGTGAGCAAATTTTAAACTGGTTGTTGTTAAACTGAATTGAGAATGGATGTGATCCCTTACAAATCTCTAAGACTTTGTAAGCTGTCCTCTAGGTACAAATAGCCCTCTGTCCCTCTGAAAATTGTGCCTGCTTGTAACTGAATAATCATCCTAGTTCCTTCATGACTGGAGCAGAATGCTGAAATACATGGAGAGTACATCTTAGTCTAAATTGTCCTCATGACAAGAATATACAGGAGCTTTAAAAAAGTTCAAGCCATTAAAAATATATTAGTCTTACTTGGCCCTCCTTGGAATGCAATTGGAATTTGAAGGTAATCTTGAATTCTTTAAGTGTGATTTCTTTTAAAAGATTTTTTCACTCTTGTTTGTGATGAGTACTGTTCTTTGGGCAAGAGGAGTCTGCTCTTATCTTTCAAATTCAGGGTCTTCAGATGATTAAATTTGACTTAAAATCCGAGGCAAGTATTGAACTGCTTTCCCTCCATTCTTAAGTGAGGTTATTTAGGCCTACCTTATTGGAGTCAATTGTTTCTGTCTCTTTAGTTAATATTGCTTACATAACCTGTGATACCCCTGCAATGAATTTTTTTTTTTAATCACTATTTACCAATAAATGTCTTTTAAAACCCTCCACAATTTAACAAGTGCCTCTAACTCAATTTTTGTCCTGTAGGGTCTACTCGATACAATGCTCTGAATGTACCATTACACAACAGAAGGAATCAGGTAAGCACTTCTTGTGGTTTCATTTGTGGTCACAGTTGACTCTGTGCAACTTTCTACACAGATGCTGAAATAAAACCAGTCATTTTAGTACCTGAAATGGCAGAAGATAGCCTGTCTTACTACTGTCATGATATTCTGAGGGCATTTCTGCCCATAGAGCCTCTGCACTTTTCCAGAGGTAGTGTATATTGTTCTTATGTCAAGGAGTCTTATTAAAGTATATGAAATATTTTTTTACTGGGTCCACCTGCAGTAAGCTAGAAGTTGAAACATTTCATTTTTAAAGTGGATTAAAACTGCATTAGTTCAGAGGTCTTTTGTTGAAAAAAGGTAGGTTTGGTATCCTAAATTCCTTTTCCTCAAACTGAGCTTCTTCAGTCACATCATTTGAGCTCCAGAGAATGTATGCATTTGTAAACTGCACACTGGTGTGTGCACTAAAATGCCATATTAGTTAACATGACTTGTCACTAGTCACAATCCTTTCAAGGAATAAATCATGTCACTTTGAGATCTCTGCATCATTCGTTTACATTTTGTGGGATACTTCTTGCCAAAGCACCTCTTATTGCAGCAAAATAATCCTTGTACATTTAAATATTTTTAGAAAACAAACAGTTTCTGTTCACTACTGTAATTTTATGAGATTCCTTGGGAATGTTGTTTATTCAGTATTCAGAAATGAGCATTGGTTTTCTGTGAATGGCTGAATATTTTAAGGGTTTTTACAACAGCAAATCAGTAACCTGTATGCAGTCAAAATTTTCCTGTGTTGCTACCACTGAGGATGGGCTCTATAGCACTGTGGGTTTTTCTTCTATTTGCTTGTATGTCTCAGTCCTTCAAGTTAGTGCATTCAGATGCTGCTGCAGAAAGATTTAAAATAGTTGCTTTCTCCAGAAGTGCCTCTAAAGAGACATTTTTCCTAATAACGTCTGCTATGAGAACAGGTGACCTGCTGTTCAGTTTTGTGATGGAAACAGCCTTAAATTTCAGGTTGCTGCTGCTGAGTTTCAAGAAAAATCTGAATAACTGCATGGAGAGTTTCTCCTTTTACTGTTTTCTGCCAGCACTATGTCAGGCAGCCTCATGCTTCAAGATCTGCAGTCCTGAAAATGTTCCAGGACAGATTTTTATGACTGGCTTTGCCAGTGGAGGCAAAATGCTGGTGTATTAGCACAGGCTGCAGTGTAAAGGACAGCAAAACAGTAATAGTGTCTGTTTTCCTTCCTTGCATAGCTAATTAACATACACAAACTGGGTATAATGACTGCTTTAATTACTTGCCACCATCCCAGATCCATAATCAAGATTGACGTGATGTAACAGTCCATTGAAGCATTAAGAGTACATCTCTGAAGGATAACTTACTCTTGGATGAAATGTCACTGTAACCTTATTCTCTTCCCATAAGTCACAACAGAGTATAGTTTTCTTCTCTCTTGAATTTATGTTCCATTCTGGATTAATTTGTTTGATACCTTCCTGCTGTACTAAAGCCACAGAACAGCCTTACTCATGAGCAGCAGCTTAGTTCTGTCCAGGAGAGTAAGAATTGAGTGTTCCTGGTTAGAGAAGCAGACACCTTTAATTCTGGGAGAAAACATCATTGGTTTTTACTAATTAAATTGAGGTTTCCTTACAACCAGGTGTTGAGCTGTTGTCAGCAATTAGTGTGTTGTTCTTTGGAAATTTCCTGGTTTCTGTAATTGTGCTGGCCTCTAAATGTTCTTGTGGCCTGCAAGTTTGAAAAATGCAGCAGAGGCAAAGCATCACCAGTTATGTGAAATACAAAGATACTTTGTTGTCAAAGAACAACATGCCCTTCTGTGTGGCATTGTAGTTTTTGAATAAAAATTAAGTTAAACATAATTGCTGCTATGTATTTTAGGCTGAAATAATAACAAGAAAGAAATTGCTGACAATGATTTTTTGTATCCAAACAGGTGGTGGTTTGTTGTTTTTTTTTTTCATATTTAAATAGATCCATGTCAAGTACAATCATTTTATAACTGTCTTTACAGCTGAAGCTGCGAGACCTTGCTGGCCAGGCCCTGGCTTTTGTACAAGAACTTGTAACAGCTCTCCTGAACTTCCACACATACACTGAGCAGAAGGTACAGATCTTCCCCATTGATTCTGCAACAGACACGATATCACCCTTAAATCAGAAGGTAAAGTTTACACACTTCAGCTACAAGTATATTCAATTAGACTGTCACGAGTGACTGATCTTAGTCATGCAAACTTCCACCACCTCTACTGGAATGCTGTGAGTGTGTTCCTGAGAGCCAGCCTCTCTGTGTGAGAAGTCTTTTCTGCTCTGTGAATTCCCTGAATGTGGGTGAGGTGTAGCTGCAGAGAATCCTTTTCCCCGGTGCCTCTGCTAGAAGAGCAATATGATTATCAAATCAAAGCTTTGCTTTTTAATTGCTAAATTGAAGTGCATCTGTTGAAAGTTCAGCTGACTTGTTTTAAAATAATAATGCACAAATATTGCACTGCTAAATAGAGCTTGTTTTAGTTAATGCACTGGGGCATGGGAGATTTTGAGACAGAATCTGGTCTTGTGTTTAAAGTGTTTAGCTTTAATGGTAAAAAAAGCATAGAAGGTAGGCTTATGAGGGAGAGAACCTGGACTCTCTTCCCTTGTCAAAAAACAACTTTATAATCCGATTTTGGGCTACTTGCGTGAAGATCTTTCCTGTAAGTGTTCCAAAGCTTCAGGTTTGTAAAGCATGTTGAATTTAATATGAGGAATCTGACTCATCTCTTTTGACACAATTCCATGGAAAGACTTTCTGAGAGTATCATCCAGAGCTTTTAAGCTGTATGTTTTGACTTTTTCTATGCTGCGAAACACGGAAAATAACTGTGCACAAGGATTTGTGTGGGGATGCATATATGTGTGCTTTGGAACAAGTTGCATAAAGATCAGAGTTGACTTCATAGTTTAAGGGGATCTGTTAGTATTTAAGTTGCAGGGTGTATTTTGTGATTCATTCTGTAATTTCAGTTTAGTAGTTGGTGGGGCTCAGACTTAAGGTACTGAGATGAATTGTGGTTTGCATCGATCAAATGGCTGCAGTGCATGTGGTGTCAATGTTAACTATCACAAAACTATCCTGTTCTTTGGAAAACCTCCTATAATCTCTTTGCAGGTAACAAATATGCTTGTGAAGGTGGTTATCCACTAGAGAAATCCCATTCTGTTTGCCTTCTCAGTTGTTCCAACTATTTCAGTCAAGAATACTCTTCTGCAGAAATTCAGCATAGATATTAGTTTGAGAACATTTTCTTGCTGCTGCCCCCAAATGCACTCAGAATGACATGTCCTTCTTGTGAAAACAATGTGGTTTTGTCATCTTGCAGATTTTTTATGGCAGGAATGGTGTCTGTTTTTTTTAATGTGTCCCAGTGTGGTGACTGCATTCTCAGACCCTACTGCAGTTTACGCTAAGAGAATAAAATCAGGTTTCCTAGATATCACTTCTCACAGATTTTTTTTTTTCCCCCTGACCTTCTAGTTAACCCTTCTTTGTTGGTTTTCAGCACAGCTGAAACATGCAACTTAATCAGAACCATAATTTGATTTTCCTTTTCTTATAATTGACTCTGATTCAGTAGTTCAGGCTTTGTTTCCATAATTATGTCTCTTGTAATCTGCCCCATTGTGTATTCATGACCTAATTCCCTTGGTGCATGCTACTTCTCAGGGCTTTTGCTGTGACTTTCCAGCACTGAAACATCTTTTATTCCTCTCTGAAGCTGTAGTTGCTCCTGTATTTTTGATTAATTTATCTATTTGCTTGGCAAATGTTCTCAGTGTGAATTTTTTTAAAAATTTTTTTTTAGCTGCACCACGAAATTGGTCAAAAACCTCCCCTTGATATGGTAGAGAAAATAAAGCAAGTGTCAGGTAGTGGCTTAGCAGACTTGCACTGATTTATTTTTCCCCAACTCCAGGTCTTGTCTGGTGCTTTCAAGCTATTTTCCCCACCAAACACTCAAAGTAGATGTGGACAATTCCCTGCCAGGTTCAAGTATTCCTTTTCTCTTTAAGTGTTGGATTGCTGGGTTCTGCTGGGTCTACAGCATCATGCTGGATAATTCGAGTCCTCTCTCTTGCAACACAAGCCAGGAGCATTCTGCATGTGTTATTTCTTCCTCCTTAGATTTAGGAATTTTCCCTAATTCCATCCAGGTTTGTGCATGCATGGATGAGAGCTTAGCATCTCACTCTTCTTGTTAACACTGTGTTACTGCACTGTAATAATACAAGGAATAATTAAAATCTCTTGTACTCTGTTTGCCTGGGATCTTAAGCTGCTCTTGTGGTATAAATAATCAAAGGTGAAGGTATCTCTCTGTGGGGTAAAATAAAAACCACGATTGCTTTTGACTACATGTAGTAATTTGTGGAAGAAGCTTTTTGTAATACTGAGGTACCAAAATGGGAAGCTGATGGTGGTGTTACATTTTGATTGTGTGTAAGAGTACACATTATGTTCTCAGATCTGCTTTTTTGAAGGCAAAATTAGCTGTAGGATTTAATAAAGCAATTTTTAGCAAAGACCGACAAGACAGGTCTGTGAGGCCAAAGTTTCATTATTGCCCAAACCTGTCATAGTTTTAGGAGTTCTCCTGTGATTAGTTGGAGCTCCATGCTTTGCATTGGCTCATGTTGAAAACTGGACTGGTCACAGATAAAGACAAATCTCTTGCTCTCAGTTTGAACTTGGGTTTAGTTCTTCAGTACTTTGCACACCATAGCTTTGCAAATGTTTGTGCTGACGGACAAGGCTGGGAAGCAAACAACTTTTGGGAGGAAGGTGGGATAGTTTATTCTGGTGGCCAAATGGTGCATGGATCTAGCCTTAATTGGATGGAGTTGAGAACAGAATGCAAGAATATTTAAAACTAAAAAGCGAGGGTTTGGTGTGCTGTGCATGGCAGTCAAAATGGGCCAGGATGCTGTGGCAAAGCCCCAGGTGTGGTTTTGCCTGGACTAGTACTTCTCACTTTCCCTCCAGGTGTGTTTTTTGCCCTGTAGAAGAGGCTGCTGTACATCACTGTTGTATCTCATTAATGACATCTTAGGCATCGTTAAAGGTGACGGGGGCTTTGCCAAAATGTCCCGTTGGGTTGTTAAATTGAGAGAGTTCACACGAGCCGTCAGCAAGCACCATTTTAAAACCTCTCTGCCCTCAGTTCTCACAGTATCTCCATGAAAACGCTTCGTACGTTCGCCCTCTGGAGGAAGGAATGCTGCACTTGTTCGAGAGCATCACGGATGATACTGTGACAGTCCTGGTAAGGTTTTCTCCTCTTAGCATCCAAGAAGATTTTTACAGAGCAAAAACGCTTACCTGTTGTTTTTTTCCTTTCAGGAAACAACTGTGAAATTGAAGGCCTTCTCAGAACATTTAGCTTCCTACTTAGGCTTTTTAAGAAAGATTCTTCCTTATCAGTTAAAAAGGTACTTTTCATTTGATAGATCAAAATTAAAGGCACTCTGTCAGGCTTGCAGCATTGTCAGCACCTACAACTGAAATATTAAGTCAAACCTTAAAACACTTTGGCTTCTGCTCTGTCTTGAAAGGCTGAACTTTTTTTTTTTTTGCATGTTGTTTTCTAAATCTTGAG
This sequence comes from Dicrurus megarhynchus, assembly GCA_013399195.1. Taxonomy (NCBI): domain Eukaryota; kingdom Metazoa; phylum Chordata; class Aves; order Passeriformes; family Dicruridae; genus Dicrurus; species Dicrurus megarhynchus. The sequence goes on from VXAD01003438.1 coordinate 449,668, forward strand.
ATTAGGCATGGCTTTTTTAAGGCATTAGGACTAATTAGGACATGTATTTTAAAGCCTCTTCACCCCCCCACCCCAACCCCAGATGAGACTTTAAAAGTATGTGCAACTTTCATTAATGTTTCTTGATGTTATTCAATAGCACTGATACTATTCAGGTGTGATACACTGAAACTGGTAATGCCTTGAGCTTCTCTGAGGGTTTTTTATCATTCAGTAAATGGAGCAATGTGTAAAACTTGGCCAGGTGCACATCCCTTCTGCTGTGAAAATCTTTGTTCCTGAGTTGATCGAAGGGAGGTGAATTATAGGTGCAAAGAACTACTTTAAGAGAGGGTTTGGACTAAGGAAGAAGAAAAATCTTGATTTTTGCCTCCTTTATACCTGTTCTCGTGCTTCTTAGAAAGCAAAAGAGAATTTATGTAGTAGAGGGAAAAGTCTTCAAACTTAAATTGCTGCCATCAGCTCCTTGCTGTGAGAGTAAGTCATTCCTGGCTTGTGACAGAAACACGTAAGAGTGGAGATGCACACAGTAATTTTCATGTATTGCTAACTTCCTCTGTGTTAACCTTTCTAAAATAAATTCCTAGTCTGCTGTTGCTTTGGACTGGGGAGGTAGGGAACACCTATCTGCTCCAAAACTCGTGAACTTGGTTATTTTTTTTGAGACAATTGCTTGCTTTTAAAAAAATAATTCATATATTCCTAGTTTGGAAGAAGAGTGTGAGTCTTCTCTTTGCACAGCTGCTTTAAGAGCTAGAAATATGGAGCTGCACAGAGATATGAAAAGGTTGACTGCAGTCTTTGAGAAGCTACACACCTACGTCAGTCTTCTGGCCTTACCAAGTAAGTGTCAGTTCTGGCTTGGTTGGTTACTCTGTGACTGGTTTTCTGTGGTTTTTTCTAGTATGATTGACAGCATGCCTTTTGTCTTCTCCTAATTATGAAATTGTTAATAAACTACATTTTATTACTAATCATCACTTCCAGCTCCTTGTCTTCATAATGTTACTATGAACTGTCATGGTAATGACTGAATAAAATGAAGGTAAAGCCTTTGTGTGTATGTGTGTGGGGAAACCATCTCCAAATGCATCCTGTAAACAGCAGTAGGAAATGGTTATTGTATAGCTTCAGGTTATTTCAGTCTTCACTCTTTAGAAGGGCCCAGATGGTCTTTCCTGCAACTGTGAACATGTCTTTCTGTATGTGTGATTTTTGACATTGATACTTATGGAATCTGAATAAAATCTAGGGACATTGAAAGTCTTACCTGCCTACTCTGGCAAAATTGGATATATGTACATTTGATATTGAAGGGGAAAATTTAAGTAAATGAATAAGTTATGACTCATACTCCATGCAAATGATTCTAGTAGGTGGAAACTGAATTATTTTCAAAGCTAACTTTTTTCATTCATGGTCAAATCTGTGTTGTGGTTTTCTTTTCCTTCTTACGTGGTACTCTTAGGTACAAGACCAGAAGGACTCCTTAGGACAAATTACAACTTTGTGTTTACAAACATTGCAGCAAGTCTTCATGGATTCCATGACATTTTAAAAGGTGAGAGTTGGGAATGTTTTGTTTCAGCTTTGCTTCTTTCTGTTTAGCACAGCACAGGTGTACTCTCTTTGTAACAGTGTTGAATGTATCATATGTGATAAATCTGGTTTGTTTTACCTTTACCAGCTAAGAAACTAAACCTACTAACCACTTGTTTTAGACATTTATTCATGGTTTTCATTCCTCCATTCTGTTAGCTTTGTTCTTCAGAGTTGCTGGATTATTTAATTGTGGCTCTCCAGATTTTCCTGAGCAGTATCACTTCACTTTCTGAACTTCATTGCTCTACTGAAACTAGCATACAGAATGGAAAGCTGTGAAATGTACATATTTTCCCCTACATGTGTGGCATTTACCTAGTACCTGCCTTCAAAGTGGAATTTTTCTTTCCTATTTTTAGGTTGATGACTATTTTTGACATGAATATATAACTAAAACTTAAAGAAGTCTGGGTTCTTTTTGAAACTTGACTTCCTCTGGAGAATGCCTTACCTTGCTGTTATCAGAACAACATGGATATGTTACGTTTTCAGTGAAGTGATACTTGGTTATAACTCAGAATTTTAAAACTGATGTTCCTGTATGTCCTATAATTTCAGTACCATGTAGCTGTTCCTGGAGAGAAAATAACCCATTATTAGATTTACTAGTCAGCTGTTTAAACATTAAGCTTTTATAATTTTAAGCAAAATTGGGTTTTTTCCTAATAGCATGAATAGTATGGCCCCATTTTGCAAGGTCCTTGTTTAAAAAAAAAAAAGTTACATTAAAGATTGTACCTCAAACAAAATGAGACCCTAGACCAAGAGTTTTGTAGCATAAGTTTGAAATACTTTCTACCTCTGAGTATGGTTACTATAATGCAAAGTCAATCCAATTTACACTTTAAAGGAAACACAGAAAATAGAAGTACTGAAGAAAACTGTCAGTAGAATTCATTAGCTATCAACAGAAATGCTGTGCTTAATATCTCACATTCCCATACTCCAGAATGTTTGATTTCTCTCTTCTTTCTCAATCCCAACTAATTTTGAACTGTTTAAGATTACTTCAGATTATAATTTGTGGTGGTGATGAGCTGGGATTTCTCCATTCTGTAGCAATAGTACTCTGTTGTAAAATAGGTGCAAAATGTTCACTTGTCAAACAATTACTTTTTTTTTAATTAGGCCATATTGAGAATGTTCTTACATGATAAATACTTGATTCTTTTAAAATTGAAAGTAATATATTTAGCCTAAGATGCTGTTGTGAGCAACTTTCAAAAAGTCTTGTATTCTTAATTTGACATAAATGTGCTTTTCCTTTTCCAGATATTTCCAAGCACTATAGTCAGAAAGCTACTTTAGAACAGGATGTTCCAACTGCCACACAGAAACTCATAACTACAAATGACTGTATTTTATCCTCTGTTGCTGCTTTAACAAATGGAGCGGGCAAGGTAATGGATATTTTTGTTTCATATGATGCCCTAACTTGTGTGGGTTTTTAAGAAAAAAAAAAAGCTTAGCTGAATGATTTAGAAAATCTCTGTGTGCCTCTGATATTAATAATCTATAGTGTCAGGTAATTCTTACAGTGTTTTCAGGCTATGAGTTAAAAACAACTGAGTGAGTGATAAAAGCAGATTCTGTGAAGAGGATGCTTTGTGTTAGTGAGGTCTAAGTTACATGGAAGAGCCTGTAGCTTGTTTCAAAGTCTTGTTATGAAGTCCAGTTTCACTAAATACTTGTCTTTTGAAAGAGTAATTGCTCCAAAGAATCTTTCTGGTCAACTTAATTCAAAAAGCCACTTCTCTTGATGTGTCTAGATGGCCTCGTTCTTTAGCAACAACTTGGATCACTTCACAGCCTCGCTGAGTTATGGCCCCAAGGGAGGAACAGAGTTCATCAGCCCTCTCTCAGCTGAGTGCATGCTGCAGTACAAGAAGAAGGCAGCTGCTTACATGAAGTCTTTGAAGAAGGTTTGTTCAGCCAGCATGCTTGCACAGAGGGAGCACGGTTCTGTAGATAGTTGGTTATGCCAGAGAGAATACAAACTAAGGGTTTGCAGTGTTTGGAATGGAAGAGATTCTCTGAATGACAGTTTTTGGCTGAGGAAATGGAACCCTCAGTGCAATAGTGCTACTGAGAACTTTAGAGGCCATAGTTGCCTTCAGAACTGAGGGTATGTGCCAGTTCTGCCATTACCGATTTCCACTAATTATTTCTGTGCCAAGACTCCAAGGAGAAGGGTGGCTGCTTATTTAAATTTCCTCCTGTATTCACCAGGAATATGGAGTGAATGCTATCATATTCTTACACTTGCATTCACTGGAAGACAGTGGAGAGCAATAGCGGGGGGAAAAAAGACAGCTGAAAAGGAGGTACCCTGGAGAAAATGTGCTGAACCAAAGAATTGAATGCTGCCAGGTCTCCCTGTTGTCTCCATTAAAATTGGCAATTAAGTGATGATGTGCTTAGCAGTTGTTACTAAATCACTGTCTGTAAAGAGGACCTTAAGATGCCTTTGATCATTAATATTAACACTTGGAGTTTTCTGAGCACTTTTTAATCAGTTGTACCTTTTGGAGCAGTATTTCCTGTGAGCTCAAACCATTTTTTCCTACTGCCTAGTAAGCACTTGCAACATGGTTTTTTTTCCTCTTTACTAAAGTAAGGAAAGTAGTAAGAAAATAAAAGTAGAATACATGTTCTGATCTAGTGTGTAATATGTTTTGAGAGGGTTTTTTTGATTCTTCTGCAGCCTTGTGCAGATTCAGTGCCTTATGAAGAGGCTTTAGCCAATCGCAGAGTTCTCCTGAGTTCTACAGAAAGCAGAGAAGGTCTTGCACAACAGGTATTCTGCTGTACATTGTACTAACATATATGGTAGTGTATTTTGTAAAGCTAAAGTTGTGTCAAAGTCTCCACATACCTATGTCTGTGGTCATTTGTAGGTATATATGAATGTGCTGAACCTTAAAATTAGACTGTAGATGCCTTGTAGAGTTTTGAAAGTGAAACTTACCCTTGTCAGGCTGGGTTGTCTGCAGAATGTACATGTAGATAGATATAAGAGCCAGGATTATGCCATTGATATCTTCATTTAGAAATACAAGACAGGTAATCTTTAATAATTCAATTAAATGCAAAATAAAGACAGGAATAAGGCTTACTGAAGGCATTAATTTTTAATGTTGTGTTTTAAGTCCTCTTTTGGATTATGCAGGAATTATTAGCACTGCTTAAGAGCAGTGATTTTTCTTTTCACTTAGAGTAATAGATTACAGTTTCTGTCTTCCAGTATGCCTGTATATTTTTTTTTTCTGGAAGCTGAAGCAGGGGAGGTAACATGGTATTTAAAAGGTCTACACAGTTTGTCCATCACATCATATGAATGAGAATAGCTAATTAATACTGACACTTCTTTATTAACTTGTATACTCAGCCTGTGCTTGACTCATTGTTATTGAACTGTTACAGAAGCAAATATTCTGGTGATTTTTTTTGCAGTGGCCAATATTCTAAGTTTATTAGTAGGAGTGAACTGAATTTCAGCAGAAATGTGCAGTGATTGGATGTGTTCTGTTCCATAGTTGTTTTCTTACCTGGACAAAGTGGGTGTTTCTGTCTGTGTGAGGTGGGACAGCTGGGAGGGGCGAGTTTGTCTTTTTAGCATAGGAAAAGGTAGTGAGAGTGTCAGGTACACATCTTTCAAGTTTTTATCAAATTCTTCCCTGCTTTGATTTTTCGGATAGGATGTTGCCAGATTTATGAGCTGTACCTTTATAATGTGTGTTTCAAACTAATTAAATCACGTGGCCATTTTTGATAAAGAACTGCAGCTAAGCACACAGCTCACAACAGTTTACCTGCTGCACTTTGTTAGCTCACTTATGTAATGGTTTAAAATAATACTGTCCTCAAACATTTCCTGTGTGTGGCTTTTTTCCTCCCTGGGTTCAATAACCTGGGCTGTAAACTTTTCCTCCTAAAGGTCCAGCAGAGTTCAGAGAAAATTGCAAAACTTGAACAAGAAAAAGAACACTGGATGTTGGAGGCCCAGCTAGCTAAAATAAAGCTAGAGAAAGAAAACCAAAAACTGAAGAACTCTCTTAGTGGACATTTAGCTGAAACTATCCAGGAGCATTCCGTTTTGCCAAATATAGCAGAACAAAAGAAGGAAACCACAGAAAAGAGTCTGAGGGAACCTATTAAGAGCACTAGTCTGGTAAGTGACCTTTCCCTTCAATAGAGAAAAATCCACTTTCTTTAGTAGCAGTGCTGTTTGATCAGTGGAACACTAAAAATGAAAGCCTTTTGACTGTGTTGAAAAGCATTCGCTCTTGGGGTCCTTGTATTTGCAAAGCTGCTTGCGAATACTTTCTGCAGAGTTTGGCACTTCTTGGCTTTTGAGACTTTGTTCGCTGTCTTTAGTATTGTGGGGATATTTTTGCAGTTCTGTACTTCTGTAACTGAGGGGGAAATAATAGGTGCTTAACCTCTAGATCTGTCAGTAGTTAGGAAACCTTGCAAGTGGTTTATATCTTGGGTTGGGCCTGTGTTTCCAATACTTCTGTTCATCTCTGGGTATGTTAAAGCAAATGGAAGTAGTTAGGTAGTGTTTGTAAATGGGTTTGAAGACTTACTAGGGTCAGTTTGGGTTCAGCCATTGCTTCTGAATGTAGCATGCATTCTTTCCCTGCCCTTCTGTGTTGGTAAATGGCTTTTTCCTGTTTACTACACATATTTAAAATGAGTTGGCCTTTCCCCTGAATTCCACTTCTGAAGTGGCATAGTGGTATTAACAGAAATGTCATCTGTAAGAAATAATAATTCTACTCAACTCAGCATTCAATAGAATCCTCTCTCTCTTTTTTTTTTTTNTTTCCTGCTCCAGGATAAAAATAACCACTGGATTGTTTTGAAATCCCCAGTTTTAAAGTAAACTTGCATCTTAAGTTTTTGATCCTCTATTTGAATCCTTAGGAGTTTGAGGATAATGCTACTCACAGGTCAACATATTGTATGAATATTTCTCATAAACATAAATCTCTAGTCCTGTCGAGATCAAAGGAAAAAAAAACCCCTTTGATTCTCTATGAAGATATTCTTTTATGAAACCAGGTATTGACAGACACTGCTCCTGTAGAGTTTTGTCAGTGCTTACTAGTCAGAGTGGAAAGGAAGGAGTTTGGAAGCTATTCAAGAAATCCAGGTTGACTTTCCTTTCTCTTAAACATGACAAGTAATGTTTCAGTGTGCTAACATGGCTCTGAATTAGTTTCATATGATCAAGCAGTTGCATAACCATACAAGCCCAGCTGCATCTCGTTGCTTTTATTGCCTTTTCCCTGTGTACATCATAAGACAGGAGATAAATTTTTGCGAGTTGGTGTCAGGTTTAATTCTGTTCAAGGCATTCATATAACCACTCTTGTTTATGTTACAGGTGGAAGTACTTAAATTTGTTTCAGTTTGAACTGTTGCAAGATTGTTTAAATTTGAAGTCCTTCTATGACTGAAACCAAAATGCAGCTATGGTATCTATTTTTTTGCAGTTCTCATTAAGTGTATTTTCTTCCTTGTTCTAGATTGGAATGTTGACAGTAACTACTGATAATGAAAAGGTAATCTGTTTTAAACATTATTAAAGTCCATCTGTTAAATACTTCAGTTCTGATTCTGTTAAACTTATTCCAGAGGTCTAATTACCAAGAATACTCTAGTATAATGGCATGAGTTGACCATGTAGTCTGTATATACTATATGGTCAAATTTCTGAAATCCATGTGTTTCTTAAATTTCTTCATCTGTTAGTGAACTGTTATTTTAGCCATTTAAGCATTTTGGAGCAGTGTGAGCTGGAGTCAGGATCTGTTCTCTGTAATTTGAGGAAAGCACTGCTCTGTCTGTGCCTCAGTAGCCCAAACTGCATTCCAAGCCTCAATTCTTAAGAGGAAGGGCTCAAGCTGAATAAAAAACCCTGGCTGCAGTGCTTGGGGTACAGAGGAGAGGTCACACCAAAACAAACCTTGAACCAGCTGTCAGACTAGATGTTAACTCTTTATTAAGCCCTGCTGTAATGTAACACTTGCCCCAGCAGGAACTTCTGAGAGTAAGATTCAGTGCTTTCCCTCTTCTGATATCACAGGGAACTGATGTGTAGTTTAGTTTACTCTTCCTTTTCTTCTCAGTGTGATTTTAAAAAGGGGTAGGGGGCTAGATAATAACTGATACAGGTTCTTAAAGGCTTCTGCATAGTGCTGAGCTCTAAGGTGATGACAAATCATGTGAAAGCTGCCTCCAGTGGGTTAGTCTGTAAGCTATTGAGTTGTTGGGCTTTTTTATTTTTTATTTTCTTTTTTAATTTCAAGTGTCTAAAGAAACTTCTGAAACATGCAACATTAGTAATAGTTATGACTTTTGTAAGCTTCTGAAATGCAGTTATGTGAAGGAATTCTTCCTTGTTGGGAAGAGACAGTAAGTTTTCATGTAAGTAGAAGCTGTTCACTTCTGCAGTGGATTTTCATCTTCATCAGACACTTGATAAATTCTTACCTCTTCAGTCAGTCCTTTGTCCTGTAAGGAGATCTGACATTAAGAGTCACAGAATCACCATCAGAGTGACAAATTGCAGTGTGACCTGCTGTAATTTGTCTCTTGTGTTTGGGGAATTTAATACTTTTTGATAGAGCAGGCAGGCCTCAGAGGGAAGGAAGAAAAATCTGTATAGAGGCAATGTTGTGATTCAGGTATTCTCAGTCTACTAAACATAAATGTTGTCTGTTTAAATCTTTGCTTTGCCAGGCTCCAGATGTTGAGTCTCGTGAAGACCTGATAAAAACTCACTACATGGCCAGGATAGCAGAGCTGACCTCTCACCTGCAGCTTGCTGACAGCAAATCAGTGCACTTCCATGCTGAGGTGAGCATGAAGGCAGTGACAGTAAATCTCTTTTTGAACTTTCCACAGGCAAGTGCTGTGAAAGTGAGTTTCAATATATGGAGCATAATGTTTTATAAAAATCTGTTTCTGGAATGTTTTTTGACTGTGGTCTAGTGTGCATGAAAACAGATGCTGTAAAAGAACTTTTTATGTTTAATAAATCTTTTGGTAGCCTTGTCTTGGCTGTATTAAGAAGTATAATGTGTATCATGTACAGGTTTGTTCATATAAGCTGAAGCAGCTGGCTTTAGTTACCAAGGAAGTTTTGACTTAATTTTAAAGTGATGCTGATGTCATTCAAAAATATTTAAGTGTATTATGAAGTGATGGAAACAGCTCTCCAGAGAAAATTGGTTCTTAGGCATAAGTTCTACTGCAAGAATGAACAAGATGATTCATTGTATCTATGGTTTCATTTCAAGTCATGAGGGAACTTTCCTTGAAAGTAGTGGCTGTTCTGATTTGTGTAATAAATGATGTGGGATACACCAAAGCTCCGGGTTAACAGAGCAAATCATCTTAAATATTTTTTTAATGGAAGATGACATAATTTGGAGGAACCATCTTTTCTGTGATATTTGAGCCTTGTATGGAGTGAGTTGTTTATATTGCTTTTTACTTATGAAAAATTTTGTAGCATTTACGTGAAAAATATGATATTTAGAGAATTGGCAAAACGTTAGCTCTGTAAAATGAAACATTTAATGCCAACTATTGCATTACCTTTGCATTTAAAAGCGTGCACAAGCTCTGACTAAGTTTCTTGAAGTCCAAGTATCACAGAAAGATGGAAAAGTCCAAAGCAACCACTTAAGGATGCCACAAGGCAATAAATACTCTGGAACTGACTCTCCTTCCTTCTACCCTCCCTATCCTGTTCTTGGTAGTGTCGAGCACTTGCCAAAAGATTGTCTCTGGCAGAGAAATCCAAGGAATCGCTCACGGAAGAGTTGAAGCTCGCCAGTCAAAACATCACCAGGTTACAGGCAAGTAAATTGTTCTGTAATGTGATAGATGCATTTTGTAATCGTGTGTAAGGGGAAGTTGGAGCAGAAAAATTACATCCATCTAGCCTGGCCATGCCATTAGTAGGTCCTGAGTTATGGCATATAAAAACTAATGGTATGTAGAGAAGAGCCTTAAATAATGCTCTTTGAATCCCAGGTATAAAGTTGAAGTGGAACATGCTTCCAAGGAGAAGGTTATAGTGGCCCAACATGTGTTTTGGCACATTTGATGTCAAGGATTTTCATGAAAATGGGGGAGGGTTAAATGTCAAAAGTTGTGGTTGTGTGACTGATTTCAGATGATACAACGAATTCTTAATCCTTTCTTGCACCTGGGTCTGAAAGTTTTAAAAATGCCATATTGATTTTGGTTTTTAAAATATAGATACCTTAATATTAAGCAAAGGTAATTTTGGGGTAATCTTTAAGAAGCTCTTGTTAACAGTAATTGACTCTTATGCCATCCTGTGAGTGTTCTGTCCCTTTGTCCTTCTCCTCCACACAGCTGAGAAAGGAGCCAATTCTAAAATAAAATACATATTAATACTATCAATATATGAACTTCTACAGTTCATAAATACCTTTATGTTCTCTTTACACTTAGTTCATATTATTATTGTTCATCTCTCTGTGATGGGGAGTACCAAAATTGCTCCATACAGGCAGTGAATATAATTTTATAAGCTTTGAACAGTTGTGTCCATGAACAGTCCTTTTTAAACACTTTTTTGATCTATTCCTTCAAGAAATTCCACAATTGATGGTGAACTCAGCATGAGATGTTAATTTCCATCTGCATATGAAACTTCCTAGGAAAAGATAGCAGGCACATCACTTCTATCTTTAATAGTCTGGATAGTACTGAATAATAGACTTGTTTAGGTTGGAGGGGGTCCTCTGAAGGCGATTTGTCCTTGTCCTTTGGTCAGAGAAGAGAGTTCAGATCAAGCTGTGGAATTGGATATTTCCTGTACAGCCATGCTGGCCTCCTGCCACAGTCACTCCATGTCTTAGGCATTGGATTGTTCCTTGTTCTGTCCTTGATCATTCAGCTTTCCTGGGCCCCTGTAATTCCCAGGGCAGTTTTACCTGGGGTGTTTCCAAGCAGAGCTTGAAAGAAGCCAGAATCTACTCTTCTTGAGTCTAGGGTTGCTGTAATTCTACTCTTCATCCTGCTTCCCTCAGGATCCTGAATTCCACTAACTCATGGTAGCTGCAGCCAAGGCTGCCATTGGCTTTCACATCCCTGACCAGCTTTTCCTTATTTGTGAGTAACTGGTCCAGCAGAGAGCATCTCTTGGTCCCACTAATCACTGGTATCAAGAAGTTCTTTGCCACTCTAAAGACAACTCCTGAGTTGCTTGTGTTCCACCTTGCTGTCCTTCCAGGAGATACCAGAGTAGTTAAAATCCCTAAGGAGGATCAGGGTCTGTGGATGGAAGATTTTTATCTGCTTGCAGCAGATGCCTGTCATATCACCCTGTTGTTCTCCTACTTATGAGATCTTTGTTGTCTTCAAGGCACTCCTTCACATAAAACATGATTTTACCCCTTCTGTCCTTCCTGAAGTGTGTGTGTCCCTTCAGTGCTGGGTTCTAGTCATGCACACTGTCCCCCCATGTCTCTGTAAGCCCAGAGGGATCATAGCTCTGTAACTGCATGTGGAGTGGTGATTCCTTCAGCTTTGGATGCCACGTGTGTTCTTGTACAGGCCGTGCTTTAACCCTATAAACATTACTTGTTTCCTGGCTGGAAGCAATGTTGGAAAACTTAGCTGTTACTCTTTTATGTAAGCCATAAAAAGTGGGGGGAAAAAATCTAAAGGAAACAGCACAAAAATAAAGGGAGCAAACCATGCATGAGACTTCAGGTAAAAGAAAAATAGCTGTTGACTTTCTTTCATAAGGCAGGTTGGGTTTTTTTTGCTGAACTGCACACACTCAGCATCAAAAGTGGAGCTTACTAAGGGGAGGTGGAGGTGTGCTGCTTTGCCAGGTATCACTAATACTGAGCCAAGGGCCTCTGGTTATTTCGTTTTTCCCTTAGGATGAATTGATGACGACAAAGAGGAGCTATGAGGATCAGTTAAGCATGATGAGTGACCATCTGTGCAGTATGAATGAAACCTTAACTAAGCAAAGGGAAGAGATTGATACACTAAAGATGGCCAGTAAGGTGAGTTGGCAGTGCTGCCATGGGGTGCTGGCTGCAGCTGGGAGGTGTGAGGGTTACATTTGGTGTTCCTGCAGTACTGCCCTTGGACAAACCAGCTCACAAGCTGTAATTCTTACTCTGAGCCAGTTGGAAAGGAAGCTCCAAACTTGCTCCTTCAAGTTTCAGTGAAGAAAAAATTCTTGCAAAACATACATGTGGGAAAGAACAAGCTCTTCATGTCACTGCTTCACATTAGGTTCTCAAAGTGATGGCAGATCAGCACCGTTTTATTGTTTACATGTGGTGAAAATGGAGCTATTTGTAAATCCAGCTGGTGATGCTGGGTGGTTATGATTAAGTTCTGGGTAGAAGTGTCCCTTCTGCACTCCTTCTGGTTGCAGCAGACTCTGTCCTTGGCAGCTGGTCTCTTCCTCTGTTTTAGTTCCTTATTCTAGCTTGTCTGTCCCTCATGTATGAATGAAAAAGTTGCCAGTTATATTCTGTGAATGGGCTTGAAATGCCCCCTTGAATTCTTTTCCAAGCAAGGAGTCTACCCACTTGTCAGAAACAGATTTTTAACTTACCTAATGATGAAAAGTACAGAAGTCTGCTGTTTTGAGCAGTGATTAAACCATGGTATACCCTATTCTGATGCTTCTAGAGAGGAACAGATGTTGTAGAGACCTTTGCCCTTCATTTGTCTGACTGTGAAACAAATAAATTAGCATTATTCTCCTTAATTGCAGAATGCATGGAAGCAGGTTTCACTGAAGGATTAAAAAAAATAAATGGAAAAGAATCCATGTTTTGATTAAAGGTCCCATGATGATGATTTTTATTCTTTAGAGTAAAGTCTTCCCCCTATTCTTCAGATTTCTGAGTGATTTAACTTGGCATTGTATTCTTTAAAATGACTTTGTGGTGTGTAAGCTCTTGTGTATTTAAAAGGAAGCTCTTGGCTGCATACTGACCATAGCACTACATGTTTTTATAAAATGTGTTCTGGAATTTTTCACTTGCCATACTTCTAAGACTTAAATTGGTACTCTGTGTGTAAGGACCTCAGAATCTCACAACAGAAGCCACACAGGTTTTAAAATATTACCAAATGTAGAAGGGGATTCAGTTGAAATCAAAGTAATGCAGTTAAAGCCCTTATCACTTGGAGAGGGTTGTTGGTTAGATTCAAAACAAATGTTATGTTCAGGAAATACGAAGACTGAGAATTGCCAGCAAGTAACTGTAGCACAAAACTTTGTTTTAAGCTCCACATTTCCTTTGTGGAATTACTGCAGGTCAAATGTGAGTTGGTTAGCTGTGGAACAAACTCTGTTCTGAACTAGGAATAATCTGTGCAACCTGAGTTAAAATAAAATTTATTTTGGGAAAAAAATCCTGTAGGGGGATTGATTTTTTTTTTTTTATTTGAGGCAATTATTATGTAAGGAGATACTTGAAATAGCACCTGAAGGTGAATTATGATTTAACTTGCCTTCACTGCCCTTACAATATTAGTGGTATTAATACAGTTGAGTGTCTTGGGATGTACCTCAAATGTCTGTCAGAGGTTTCAGTTGTAGTAAGGAACTGTTGTGCTAATTTGAGATATCTGGTACTTGCCTCTGTTGTGCTTACAGAAATAGAGGCATTTTCAGAGCAAACAGTTACAATCTGCCAATATTAAAGGCCTGTGGACTGTTTCTTTTCAGTCTGACTGTTCTTTGTTTGCTGTAGGCATAAATTAGCAGACATCAGGTTTTGTATGTTACCTGTCTAGATTTCCTTACCTGACTTACGATGTTCTGTTTGCTTGTTTCTTGTTGCAGGGAAATTCTAAAAAGAACAAGAATCGATAGTTTACAGCTGAGTCCTTGGAAGCTGCTGCTGCACAGGATGCAGATAGTGACCATTCATTATCCAGTTCCTGTTTGTTCCAGGAAGCAGAGGCTGGTATTGGGTCTAGTAAAAACTGAATTGGTGCTGTAAATGGCTTTAAAATATTTAGAACTTGTAACAGATAAAATAGAACTTAATGTTGGCTCTAAACCAGGAAGTACACACTCTGTGGATAATTTATATAGTAATTACCTTCAGTTTTTACTGTGCACTTTTTAAAACCAGGTTTTGATTTCATGTAACGACTTCAGATTTTGTATATTTTCCAATATGTTTCTGCATTAACAAATTTGGTGCAGTAGGTGTCTGTTTTTGAGTTACACATTTAATTGTCAGCACATGTACATTCCGTTACTTGTTAATAACAGCTTCAAAACGAGTTTGGAGACTTTTTTTGGCCATGCAAGCTGTGCAGTTACTGTAAATGTATTATTCCTGTTCTCAGCCCTCTAGAATGAATTGAAATTGTGGCTTGAAGTGATTTTTCAAATTCACCAAGTAAATGGGATCATTGTTCGATGCAACAGTGGAAAACTTTCTTGCTTGTATTTGGTACTTTGGATTCCAAGGCAAAGAGCACAAATAGCTGAATTGGGATACTTCTATGAAATTGCTGTATGCCATTTCTGTAACATTTTGTTTACACATGTATGTATATATATATTGTTTGAAATAGCTGTTTAAGGCTAGAGGAAACTGTGATTGTCACTTGCCCCAAAAGAGTGAAGCAATGTGCGTAGAATAGATCAGCTCACTGTGCTCTCTTACAGTAAAGGAGAATATGAAATATGTAGAAGATTTAAACACTGAATTTGCAAAAGGTCTTCATGGAACTGAGTTGTGATGGATTCACTGGGGGGATGCACATGGCTTTTCCTGTGTTTTCAGAAGTGTGTGAACTTTAGGCCTCTCCTAAGATTTTTTAAAAACTTTTTTTCACGTGAAGTTTAATATCACAAGTTTTCACAGCATTGATTTGTTGTTGGGGGGTGGGATTTGTTGGTTTTGAGTTGAGTTTTTGTTTGGTTGTTTTTTTGTTGTGGGGTTGTTTTTTTTTTTCTTTTTTTTTTTTTTTTTTTGGGTTCTTTGGTNTTTTTTTTAATCAGATGCTGTGCTGCTCCACACTTTCCACACCAACCTTCTGTTCCATAATTTCCATTATGGCACTTATTTGTCCCATAAGGGTTTACTCTGATATCAGGTGTGTTGATATGTATTATCAGTATGTAATAATAAAATCAACTACATGAAACCAGCTTGACTTTTTCCTGACTTCTGGCTGTGCCCAGGCTGCAGAGTGTGCCATTGTGGTGGGGTGTTCCAGCTGTTACTGGTGGAGTAGTTACACCAGTCTCGGTACTCTCAGTGCTTCTCTTTGTTCTGATAGTTCTTCCTTTCAGAAGTGCAAAATATAAGTGGTTGTGAAAGGCAGAGGAGATAGGAGCCTGCAGGGTTTCTTACTGATGTTGAATTAAGAACTGTGCTCTGATGAGGGTTGGGAAGTGTTGGCTTCCTCTCCAACCATTTTATGGAAGCAGGTACAGCTTCAACTGTTTCACTGAGGGCTGGAAGCTAATTGCTTCCTTCCAGTTCTTTTGAAGCTGCCTTTTCTGAGGACTTTCATCTTGCAGTGAAGGTACTAATCTAGTTATTCTCTGAATCAAATTACTGAACTGATACTGCTTTTACTGATACTGCTTTTACTGATACTGCTTTTACTGATATTGCTTTTACTGATTCTGCTTTTCATAGGTCACTGCATTCAGAAAAAGGTTTTGCTTAGGCCGTTTTTTACACATCTGAATAAAAATAGTGTGTGTTTAGAATTTGCATTAAAAAAGCAAATGCATGTTCAGAGTATACCCCAATATCCAAGCTGGAATTCATAGAGAATGTGTAGGCATTTAGGTACAATTCCAATGTACATCAATTTATCAGCATTTTTTCTTGGCAGTATTATTTGGGAGTGTATTTGGGGGTCCCCCTCACCAATCAGCAATAATCAAGCTCAGGAAGAAACAATTCTGATCACTTAAGCTGCCTTCAGTTTTTCAAGGAAATGTTTTGAGTAAGTTCTGGACAACTGTAAACTATCAATACCCAAAATTAAAATCTGGCAAAAAAGGTTTAAATCAGTGTTTTGGATACTGCTGTGGCAGTGTTGTAAGGGGGCACTTGGTGGCATTAGAAACTGCATCAAGTGGAAATGCCCAAGTAATTTGTGCTTATTATCTGCTAACCAGGTGATGCTGAATCTTTCTGAATATCTCAAATGCTGTTAAATGGCTACTGCACAAGGCTTTGCTATTAAAAAACTGAAGACTTGTTTCAACATTGCAGCCAAGAATTCATCTTTGAGGCAAAGTTTTCCAGAAAAATGATTTTGAACTGCTTTGTATGCAATTATATGGGCAGAGTATCATGGAATGTACAAAATCTGGGCAAAGAAGTTTTACTAAAACTGGAATTAATCTTCAAAAATGTGCAGTGTGCATGTTTGACTTCCTAGCTGGTTAACTGGGGAAACCAGTGAGAGAGTGTTGTAGAGTGTAAAAACCTTTAGCACAATACAGTGTAAAACCAGGGTTAAAGAAAATCCCCAATGTCAGTTATCTCTTTTAATGACAATTCACTACAACACACAAGCTTTAAAGCATTTTTAGAGTGCTGAATTCATTTCTCGCCCTCAGGCTTAAGTGGCTAATTCAGAAAAGAGCACTATTTTAATGGTTTTAATTGGATTTTCAAAAAATCTTTCTGAGCTTTGTTTTAAAGCTATACTAACACATTCAAGGCTTTCAAAATGTTCAGCTGTCCTAGATTTCTGAAAGCACATCCCCAGTAACTGTTCTGTGTGTTCAAAATAAATAATTGCTGTAATCAGGCATTAATTTAACTTCAAGATTGCCCTCTTAAGAACCACGGCTTCATCAGTTTGAAACTGCCCAAGAAGCACCAAAGACATTGTCTATTTTAGAAGGCCTTAAGCTCCTGGAGGTCAGAGGTTTCCTGAAAGCCTGAAAGCTTAACTTCTAAAACAGGAATCTTAGGCTGATGTCATAAGCTGTGCAAGGGTACATCCCACTGCTGTTGGAACAATGATTATTTTCAATTGCTACATCTGTGATTTAAACAGCAATCAGCTAAAGTGTTGATTTAAAGTTGGTGGTGTTTGTCACGACTCCTGTTAATCCCTTCAGTTTCATTCTGAACCAGTTCAGTGTTTCGTGGTGTGATGGTGCCAGGATCTTAATGGATGTGGAATATCCAGGCTAAAACAGTTGGTTTTCCTACCTTTGGCTGTCTATATGGTTATTTTCCCTTTTTCCCAAGCCAGCTTCATTTCTAATTTGTACTTGTAATCCTGCTGCTCCACCTGCCTTACCTTCCCTCCCTGGCAGATGAAGTTTTGGTGTGAAGATCTTTGGCCCAGCGTGTTTCCTGGATGCTGACTTCACTGTTTAACAGTGCTTCCTACAGCTCCAAAAAACGGATTTGCTCCGACATGCAAGGCATCAATTGCAAACAGGAAAGGAAATAAACTTTGTATCCACATAGTGCCTATCAGGAGACGGGAGGAGTTATTTACTGGCTCGGTTGAGCAGTGTGAAGGCTGTGGGGATTTTTTAATAGTGTAAATCCAATGATATATTAAACTTTGGAGAACCATCTGGCCCTGTAAATTGGGCAAACCTGTTGTTTAATACAGTCTGTATGTAAGGTAATTTGAGAGCACTATCTTAGCAACAGCAGGGTCATAATAACAACAAAGCTTAGTGCAGTAAAAAATTGTAATTGCTGCCAGAGGTCTGATTACTTCCTCCCACAAAGGCTGGATGCCGCTCTAAGAATGCTTGTTTTGTCTTACTCTGCATTTTCTGCCTCTGCCACTACCTGCAGTATTGCTCGGCTGTGAATCAAAACCGTCTTTGTTTAGAAGAGGCCGTTTTTGCCCAAATTCCTGCATATTTCTTTTAATCACAGAGTTTAAAACTTTCTTTTAACTGCAATTGTGCCTGCAGCACTGCCAGCTTGGTTACAGGGAGGGACAGAGAAGAGCTTTGGGGGACCTTTGTAAACCAGGGCCTGACTGGGGCTGTGAGCTGCAGCACATGGAAACTTGCCCGGGGCAGCTCTCATTGTCTGCCTCTGCTCTGTGTGTAGGCAGCTTTAGACGTGTCAATGCTCATTCAGAATCACCCAGCTCCTTACAGAGGCAAATACTTGCATTGCTGCAATGCTGAGCTGCAAAAAAAACCAAGTGTGTGGTTCTCCTTGGGCTTCATTTGCAGGGCAGGACACCCCACGAGCAGCCCTAAAAGTATTCTGGTTATAATCTTACATGGAAATTGCAGAGATAACAGTAGAAATCACGATTTCTCTGTTCTGGTTTTAGCACTAATTCACCCTGTGAGTCCAAAACTTTCTAAGCTGATGAGGTCCTAAGTAATGAAGAAGCCTTTGTACCCCAGGCCTGGTGTCAGAATTGTAGTTACGGTCTCCCATAAACAACACGGCTTTGTCCTGAGGAGGGTTAAACCCACAACACTGAAGAGTCCAGGTAATTTCCAGTTATTTTAGGCAGTAAGGATTCTTTCATGAATTGACTTGGAATCTAGTCAAGGGTGGCATATAGCTTCCTGCAGACTCCCTCTGGATAAAGTTCTTTGCTGCTGAAAAGAGTATGAGAACACCTTACATCTCCCCTTACACACTCCCCTTTCTGTCCCAGACACAGCCTTCATCCTTGCCTGCCCTCCCTTAAAGCCTCAAGTTTCTTTTCTCTCACATTTAAAAGTCTTCAGTTTGTGCTTGAATAGTGAATTCCCAACCCTGTATCCAAGAAAGATTATTTTAATGAAGTTATGAGCTTGAAAAGGTCTGAACTGAGAATTTCAGTGCACTTTTCATTATCTGCAGCCTTTGGCATAGGGAACAGCTGTAATCCTGGAGCTGGTGATGCACCTTTTATGTGCCTTATACTTAGTGACTTTCAAATTGTCTGTAGCATGTGCAGGGTTGGACAGAAAATATGCACCTGGAGGGGGAACAATCAACTTGACCAGAAGTTTTTTTTTTGAAGTCTTGGAAAATCTGGTTTATTTTTAGTCCAAACATGCAGGCAAGGACAACTTTCTCTCAGATTATTGATCTAGCCCATGAGATCAGGAACGTTTGAAGCCAACAAGGACTCAATTTCTCACAAAAAATTAGTATGCTAATATTATTTATATGTTTAATATAATATTTATATTATATGTTTAATATATATTTAATTATATGTTTAATATAACATTTATATTATATGTATAATAATGTTTATTATATACTAATAAACATTAGTATGCTAAATTTCTATAACCAATTTATATGTAATGAATATACATCATTCAAATAGTGAATATACTAAGCTTGTAAGTTTTTAATAGCAAACGTAATAGGGGAAAGATAGATTCATTTAATTGGAGGAGAAGAAGAATGTGACTTTTCAAAAGAAAATACAGAGGTAATTCTTAGTCAAGATGAACTTTTGCAGAAATTTCTTGCAAAAATAAAAGCAAAGTAGGAGAACAAAGAGTTTAAATAAGTCTAGAAGCAAGAGGTTTTCTGTCTCTATTTGCGAATATTTGGTTCTAGCCAGATATGAACTGACAGGTTTCACTTTTGAGAAAAGAGTCATAGACAGTAAACATTTTATAAAAAGGGCAATATACTGCAAATAATGTCAAGATCAATTTAAATGTAGTCAGCAATGTAAACTGAATTTGTTGGTGTTGTAAAATGTTGAATGAGTTTTATAACTGCCTCTAGCAATATATAATACCGTATCTTTATGTGAAAAGCTCTTCAAATTGTATTTACAGTGGAAGTAACTTTATTAGTTCTAATTTGTTCTGCATATACTATTCATCAAAGTCAAATTATATTAAGGAATTTTAAATCTTAGTATCAGGGTTGTTTTCTCTGATGCTTGAGTTTATATTCCACTGACTTATTTTGGAAGATAAAGTGATAGTAGAATCTACTGGGGAAGAATAGTCTTGAAAATGTATACACTTGTCTCAGCAAAGGGAAATCTGATCTAGTGTTAGATATGTTTGATAAGGAGATAGGAGAAGAACTAATGTGGAAGCTAAACAGGAAAAAAGGTTTCATTGAATGTTGTGCAGGAGTACATGAGAGTTTGAAGGACTCATTTTGGAGTATGTAGAAAATATTAGAAACTGTTTCAAATTTCCTGGCATTTTGGCAAAACAGGAGGTATTGATCCACTGGTTCCCTCTGCTGTGTGTGTCCTGGGAGAAGGCAGAAGACTGTATTGTTTATGGGAGGTACAATTGTTTATGGAAATACAATTTTGACATCAGGCCTGGATTTCAAGGGCTTAGAGGGATGGAATTGCGGAGGGAAGAGGTTGGGATGAGGTTCTGGCACTTCCAGGGCTGCAGGCGGATCTGCCTAACCCTGTGCTCTGAGCCTGGAGGCCTCAGGCTGGTGGTGCTCAGGAAGGACCTTGAAGGAGAGAAGAATGTAACAATTTGCTGGCTTGCAAGTTACTGGTTAAATTATGGTGAAAAAAATTCTGTGCTAAATTTGGTACTGGATTTTTTAAAATTAAGATAAACCCAGAATTTTTTCAAACCATGAATGGCCAGTATTTGTCCAAGTGCAATTTGTGGAATGGTGTTATGCTTAAAGAAGAATTTATTTGTAGGGAAAACTGTACTGATCACTTCTATTGCAAATGCAGACAGAGCCTGCATAATATTTCCCATGCATAAAACAAAGAGGTAGGATTGCTTCATTTTCAGAGAAAACATAAGAAAACTTTACAGAGAAGATAAATGGGACAAAAGAAAACAATTTGCAGAAGGACACCCCTCCTTATTAAAATACAAGGGAAATTTCAACCACTGAAGAGCAGTGGAGCCAAAATGGATGTGTAACTCTTGACAAAGAATTTTGGATGGATCACACAAGAAACCGGAGCTGGCTGCTGTGAGTGAGCTGTCACTGCTATTTGAAAGCCTTTCACATGGGCAATTTGTGTGTCTGCAGTCCCCGGCAGCTCTGCTCCATGTCCCTGGGAATGCTCTACGGGGTTTTGTAGGTGGTTTCCCCCTCTTCACCCTCCCCATTCTGCGTGTTCTGGCCTTTCGGGAGCAGTCCTTCTGCACGGTGCCGTGTCACCTCTGGTGGGTGCACGCAGAGCGGAATGGATAACAAGGACTCCCTATCACTTAAGATAACACAACTGTATGAACCTGTGCGTTATTAAGACATTCTCCGAGCCGAGTGCTGCAGGTCCTCGGGGGATCTCCTCTCGCCGGAGGAACTTCGCCCGTGCCGGCTCCCCTCGGGATCCCCTGCCTTTCCTGGCGTGCCGGGGGATGCTCCCGCGGGATGCGCCGGGCGGGGCTTGTCCCGGCCGCCGCCCCCGGCCC
>VXAD01003440.1:19294-49899 GCA_013399195.1 Dicrurus megarhynchus
CTCGCCCGCAGAATGGGAATGGGGATGGGATGGGGATGGGATGGGGATGAAGGTGAGGATGGGGACGGGGGGTGCTGCTCCCTCTTCCCCCCCCACTCGGGGACTCCCCGCCGAGCCCCGGCATTGTCCGGCCTTTGTCCCTGCAGGATGCGGGCGATAAACGCTGCCCGACCCTCCCTGAACCCCCTGATCCGCCCTGAACCCTCNCGCCGCCGTTAGAGGGCGGCACCGGGGGCTCCCCGCGCTCCCCCCGCACCCCCCCGAGCTGTGCCGGGCGTGGGGAGACGGGACCCCCAAGGAGGGCTCCGTTCGCCTCCATCCGCCTCTTTTCCAGCCTCCGCGATAACGCCGGGATCTGCCCCGTCCCCGTGTCCCGGAGCGCACCTGCCGCTCCCGACCGGACCGGTCCCTCCAGACCGAACCGGGCCCCCCGACCGAACCGGGCCCCCCGACCGAACCTGTCTCCCCGGAGCCGCCCGGTGTCGTCCCCGTGTCCTTGGGGAGCCGCCCAGGGTGCGGCAGCACCGGCTGAGCCCCGGTGTCCCCCCCGGGATGAGCGGGACCCTCATGGCGACCCCTGTGCAGCCGATCTCGACCATGACCGTGGCTTCTGCCATGCGCTCAGGCCACTGTCACCCACCGAGGCCACTGTCACCCACCTCCCGGCCAGGGCATCCCGGCCCTCCGGGCATCGCCCCCCGGGGCTGAGGGCTCCCACACGGCCCCAGCCGGGCACAAAGACCCCCAGCCCTGTCCCTCCGCCACCAGCGAGGGTGGGACGAGGACTGACCACTCTCAACTCAAGGTCACGTTGCTTGAACAAAAAGGGACCCAGTGCCAGGGGACCTTCCCCAAAGGACAAACGGCCCCGGCACCACCGGGCACGGGAATGGGATGCAGGGGGTGTGAGACTCAAAAGGGCTGGAGCTGGGCCCCGAGGGACCCCTGAGGGATCCCCAAGGAACCCTGGCCAGCAGCAGGGACAAGCCAAGACCACGCTGGGGACAAATGGTCCCTCCACCGATGGCTTCACTGTGGGACTTGGCTCTGGTGATGAGCATCGGGTTTCTTGTGCTCAGTCCAGGATCACCCACCTGGGATCAACCCCACTCAGATCACCTTCCTTCCCATCACCCCCTCATCCCTGAGAGCACTTTCTCCCCCAAAACACATCCCTCCCTCCCAGCCTGAGCTGCAAACCCCAAGATCACCCCCCACCCACTGCCACTCCGTGATCCCAGTCACCAAAATCCTTTGGGATCCCAAATTAGGGACAAGAAAATGGTTTGGGGGTTTCAACATCCCGCGATGGGCCTTGGCAGCTCCTCCTGGGGCCGAGGCTGGTTCTGAGCCCCGGGAACCTCCCTACCTTCCCCCAGTTCCACATTTCCGCATTCCCAGTGTTTATATTAACAAATAAAAGTTAAATAGACAGAAACGCTGCAAATATTAAAGTGCCGTTCCCCACTTTCCAGCAAAGAGCAAGGAATTTCACTCATTCACTAAACCACACGAAGATGAGCTGTTTGCTGCAGGTGCCGATGGAAAGCAGTGCCAAAAAAACCTGGGAATACTCAGGAAAACATCCAATCACGGTGGAGTGAGGAGTTTAGCACACCCCAGCCCCCCGCCCTGGGAACGGAGAGGCAGGAGACAGACGGATCCAGGCGGAATTTCTTTATTTACACTGCCCGAGGCTCCCTCCCGGTGTTACTTGAGCGGGATGAAGCGGGACGAGTGGGTGGCACCGATGCCGGGCCGGCCGTGCTTCACCGGCTTGTATGTGATGGAAAACTCGCCCAGGTAGTGGCCGATCATCTCGGGCTGCAAGAGGAGAGAGCCGTGCTGGGGACAGCGCCAGGGGGCACAGGGACATCCCATCCCCATCCTGGCGCTGGCAGGAGCCTGGCACAGCCGGTTATTCCAGCTGGGATCCTCCCGCAGTGCCTTCCTTGATGTGGAGCCAGAGGGGCTCCCCTGGCTCAGCTCCCCCCGGGAGAGGTGACACAGGAGCCACAGGGGCATTTGTGCCCTTCCAGGTGGGATTTAATACCAGGTAGGAGCAGGAAATGGCATTTAATCCCAGTACTGGTATCAAGTGACATCACCCCGTGGGTTATTCCACTCCTGGGAAAGCTCAGGGATCTGTTTCATCCCGAAGCGCTGCTGGCGGGCTGGGAGCCAGGGCTGAGCACATGGATCACTCCACAGCTCTTTCAGTGCTTCAGACCCACACTGGGAGCTGCCCCTCCTGGGATGACACCTCCAGGTGTCCCTCTGAGCCAACCCTGCTCCAAGGAGCATCCTGGAGCCCCAGGATGTCACCTCCAGGTGTCCCTCTGAGCCAGCCCTGCTCTAAGGAGGAGCTTGGAGCCCCCAGGATGACACCTCCAGGTGTCCCTCCGAGCCAACCCCACTCCAAGGAGGAGCCCTCCCAGACAAAAGGAACAGGTAAGATTTACAAAGAGTTGGAAGTGAACACCCCGAACGCTGAGCTCGGTGTGGGAGCTGCCTGCCAGGCCCCAGCTCACCTTGATCTCCACCTGGTTGAAGGTCTTGCCGTTGTAGACGCCCACCATGCTGCCCACCATCTCGGGCAGGATGATCATGTCCCTCAGGTGGGTCTTCACCACCTCGGGCTTCTCCATGGGCGGTGCCTCCTTCTTGGCCTTGCGCAGGCGCTTGAGCAGCGAGTGCTGCTTGCGGCGCAGGCCCCGGTTCAGGCGCCGCCGCTGCCGCGCACTGTACAGCTGCATCAGCTGCTCGCTGCCAAATGGGGACAGGGATGGCTCAGGGGACACCCCAGGGACCCCAAACCCAGCCTGGGGAGAGCCCAGAGACCCCCCAGCCACAGAGTTACCCAGACAGAGCCTGGGGTACAGCCCCAGGAGACAGGCAGGGATCCTGAATTGAGCTTGGGGACCCCGGTGCAAGGACCCACCCGCAGGGACCCCAAACTGAGCCTAGGGAGCGGCCTGGGGTGACCCCTCAGGGCCCAACAGCCAAGGTGTTACCCTTACTCAGGCTGGGGTACCGCCCCAAGAGACCCAGGGATCCCCAACTGAGCCTGGGGAACAGCTCAGGGACACCCCCAAAGACCCCACATTCACAGAGTTATCCACATTGAGCCTGGGGTATAGCCTCGCGAGACCCCCAGGCACCCCAAACTGAGCCTGGGGAACTCCCAGAGACCCCACAGTCACAGAGTTGCCCAGACAGAGCCTGGGGTACAGTCCCCAGAGACCCCCCCCAGGGTCCCACACCCAGAGTGTTATCCAGACTGAGCCTAGGGCACGGCCTGGGGACACCCCCAGGGACCCTAAACTGAGCTTGGGGTATGTCCCAGAGAGACCCCCAAGGGTTAAGTTAAATCAGGGGTGTGGTCTGGGGTGATCTCGGAGATCCCAAATTCAGCCGGGGGTACAGCCCCGGGGAGACCCCAAAGCAACTGTGATAGCCAGACACCCCCCGGGACCCCAAACTAACAGCGTTACCCGAACTGAGCCCGGAGCACGGCCTGGAGGAGCTCCAGGCACCCCACACCCACAGCATCACCCGAACTGAGGCTGGAGCAGGGCCCCGGGACCCCACACCGGCGGTGTCACCCAGTGGGGGATTTTAAACAGCCCGAAGAGCAGCTGCTGAACACCTAAACCCCCCCGTTACTGCCGGTATTTGAACACAAGCGGAGCATGGGGCAGGAACAGCCCGCCGACCCCCAAACCCCAGCCCGGGGGGCTCCCCGGTGCCAGCCCTTACTAGGACATGTCGAGCAGCTGGTCCAGGTCCACCCCGCGGTAGGTGAATTTCCGGAAGGTTCGCTTCTTCTTCTGCTCTACCTCCGCCTGCAGCGGGAGAGGGGGGTCAGGGCAGGGGGTCGCGGTCGCCCCAGAAGGGGATCGGGGGATTCAAGGCGGCCCCGCGTTCCCCGCTCCGCACACGGGAAGGCCGCGGCCCCACCGAGCTCCGCGGGGCCCCTCAGCCCCGTTCCCGCCGCGCTGGGCCCGGTCCGGCCGGGGCACCCACGGTCCCCGCAACGCCCCGGGGAGGCCCATTCCCTGCCCCCCCCAGGGAAGCCCCGAGCCCCGGGCGGCGCCGCGGCGGCGGGTGGGACTCGGATGGCGGCGGGTGGGACTCGGATGGCGGCGGATGGGGCCCGATGGTACCGGCGGGGCCTTCCCCCGCACCCACCATCTTGGCCGGGGCTGCTCGGAAAGGCCGCGCTCGCGCCGGAAGCGGCGGATCTCGCGAGAGCGGCGGGGGCGGCCGGGCAGAGAAGCAGCGCGCGCGCGGCGCTTCCGCCCTCACTCCCTTAAAGGGGCCGCGCCCGGGGACAGCCCGGGGACACCGCGGGGACCCGTGTGAGGGACGGAGCCTCCTCTTCCCGCCCTGAACCCGCTCCTCGCGATCCAGGGAAATCTCGCGTTCCAATGAAACCGGCTCCTTCCCTCTGGCCCACGGTGGGACCCAGCAGTGACAGGTCACAGTCAGCTGCATGGCACAGCCGCATGGACGGCCTGGACCTCGCAGCCACTGCGGGCCAGCGCTGAGCATCCCTCACCCTCTTGGAAGTCACCTTCGTCTTTTACCCGTGGACCTTCATCTTCCCACGGGAGCCAGCGGCTCTTGCGGCTCGGGCTGCGGGCGGAGGGGTTGAAGTGAGGACACGCCAGGCGTGGCAGAGCAGAACCGGCTCGTTCGGCACAGGCTGATCCGGTTTGGCCCCCGGCAGGAGGTTCCAGCAGATCTAACGGCCCACACGGGCCTTGAGGAGCTGGTTCTGCGCAGACGGGATCCAAATCCAAATGCTTTTATCCCAGAAGAGGGTAAAGATGTCGGGTCTTCTCCATTCCACGCGTCCCTGAGGCTCCAGGGTGGTGCTGTACCATTTCCACGGCGTTTCACACAACCTGAGGGAGTCGAGGCGGTCTCAGAAGTGACACCTGCACAAATTGCTGGACCAGCAGGAATTTTGAGATCATGGATGTAACAGAGCAAGGAGCAGAGCCACAAGGATTCGAGCTCCGAGGATTCACAGCGAGCAGAACCACATCCACACAAAACACAAAATACCCTCGGAACTGATCCAAGGCCTGCCAGGAGCGACCCAGTGACTTCCACATCACAGACACATCCCACCAGCCCCAATTCCACCTTCGTGTGAGCCATGCAACCTCATTAACAGCGATTAATTACACCAGAGAGGGCTAACGAGCACAGACATAGCCCCCAGAGAAGGATCCACGGGCAGGATTTGGGGCTGCCCTTGAGCCAAGGGACACTTCCACCTCAGACAGTTCCTTTCTCACAGCTCGACCCCACATTTCAGAGCCAAACCCTGGGGTGATAGTCCAGAAGACCCAAGGCAAAGTTACAGACACTGATATCCACTGAAGATGCTGATAAATCCATAAATTACCCGGTTTTCTGCAGTGCCTTGAGGTGAAGGGTGAAGAGCAGCATTTGTGTCACTGCCCCCGCCATGGGTGACCCAACACGGGGACAGGCCACGGCCTTTAGGAGCCCTGCAGCAGCTCAGATGGGATCCAGGTTGGGGCCCTTCACCAGGACACATCCAGTTGAGGCTGGAACCCTTCAGCAGCTCAGATGGGATCCAGATCAGAGCCCTTCACCAGGTCGGATCTGATCCAAGTCAGAGCTTCTTCAGCACATCAGGTCAGATCCAAGCCAGAGCAAAGCCCTGCACCAGGATGGATCCAATCCAGGCTGGAGGATCCTTCACCACATCAGGTTGGATCAAAGCCCTTCACTGGGATGGATCTAATTTAAGCTGGAGTCCTTCACCAGGATGGATCCAATCCAGGCTGGAGGATCCTGCACCTGGTTGGATCCACTCCAAGCCTGAGCCCTTCACCACATCAGGTTGGATCAAAGCCCTTCTTCACTGGGATGGATCTAACTCAGGTTCGAGGATCCGTCCCAGGTGGGATCCCATCCTGGCAGGATGTGCCACCCAGTGGGGTGGGACACATACAGCAACAACACAGCGGCACAGCAAAGCTGCCCCCGAGGGAAGGGGACTCCCAGGGCTGCCGAGGGACTTCTCTGGAAAACCCACACTCACAAAAGCCAAAAAAACCAGAAAAATGGAGACAGGCTGGTGTTTCTAATCCAAAGGTTCTTGTCTTTATTCAAACCAGGGCTCAGCACTGCTCAGTGCCAAACGCACCAAAACCTTTTTGCCTGAGGGAAATCTACATCTCGACAAGGCCTCCGGAGCCCCGCGGCATTCCGAGGGGTGGGAAGCACGGAGCCCAGAGCCAGCGCTCCCCAAGTGCCTCTGTGCGTCCGCAGCTCCTGCGCCTGCCCTGGCCCAGCTCTGCCCCCCCAGAACAAACAGCAAAATACACTCAGTAGGTTTCTGTCAACTCCCAGAGTTTTGGAACCATCCGCCCCAGCGCTGCCGTGGGGAGGGAGGGAATGGCTGCAGCTCTTCCCCCGCCTCCGACAGCGCTCACGGAAACCCTGTTTTAAATTAAAAAATAAGCATACATAGTAGAAAATTTCTCTTAAAAATTTCACAATCTGTAAATGTATATATTTTTTTTTTCTTTTAAACATAAAAGTTTACAATATACGGTAAAACAAAGGCTCAGGAAAAATAATTTCAAAAAAAAGAAACCTGAAGTTTTGAATTAAAGCTGAAGACATTTTTAAAACCCTGTAATTTGAACCAGTGACATTTTCTTTATTTGTGCTGATGGGTTAGAGAAAGGAAAATCTTTAAAAACTGCAGTCCAAACACCCACAGCTCTGCCTTCAGAAGCCATCTGCCCCCACCCTCCCCCCCCACCCCCAGAAAAAAATTGTTGTTAGGTTTTTCTTCCATCAAGTAATGTGATTGTCACAAGTTCAGAAGTCTGGGATCCCGGGGTTCAGCTGGTCCCAGAGATCCTTGTGGACAGCACTCCCTGATTGCCAGCCCAGGCTAGCGCCGGTAGGGATGGAATCCTTGCACGTTGTGGTTCTGTCCCCGGCCGAAGCCGCTGCCTCCGGCTGGGGGGCCGCTGGATGGCTGCACCGAGGGGCCTCCGTAGGGAGGGGGCTGCTGGCTGGGATCAGAGAAACCTTGTCCAAACCCACTCAAGTCTTGTCCATACCCTGGGGAGAAGGGAAAAGGCACAGGATGAGCTTCCAGGAGCGGTCACAGGCGTGAATCCCACAGGCCTGACGCTGTTCCCTCCGGGAACGGACCCCAGAGCAACACCCGGGAGAAGCAGCAGCTGTGGGTTCCTGCAGGGATTCACCTTCCTCACAGAGGAAATGGGCAGAAAAGCAGAAGGGAACAGGGGTGCAGGAAGGGGGGGCTGTGTTTGGGGTAATCCCAGCCAGGCTGGCACTTCGACCATCTCCTCACAGCTTTGGGGTGGCTCACAGGGGGTGCTTGGGAGCAGTTTCATTTTGGGTTGGGTTTTTAATTGGCTAAAAGCTGTCAGATCCAGCACAGGTAAAGAGATGTAGCCAGGAAGTTTTCTCTGAAATATCCCAGTGCCTCAGACTGAGGGTGCAGTTGTAAGATTTTGGCTTTGCCCACTCAGCTCCATCACCTGGACACTCAAAAACCTTCCTGCACTGAACAGACAATCCTAAAATTCCCTTTCAAAACACACATAATTATTGGGACCCGCACCACAGACCACTGTGGAGCAAGCAGAATTTAGGGATAGGGAAAAAAACCAGGTTTTCTTTCCAAGAGAAAACACTGGCTGGAATTCCTGCTACCAACACAAAATCTACAACTTGATATAAATTAAGACAACTGAGAAATTGAGAAATTTAATTCAAATTCCCGTAATTAAATATGACTCTTAATCCTGGCATCAGTGCCAGCCCCTGCTCTGAAAGATGCTATTAAGGCTCCTAATTACCAAGAGCATTTCTGCAGTGCTGCCTCTCTCTGTGCAGGCTTAGAGCAGGTTTAACTCTCTTAATCCCAAACAAAGTCTCTTAGCACATCTTCAGCAGTTCAATTTCAAGCTCTGCCTGTCCCTCAGGACTTTCTGGCACTAATGAGCACTAAAACACAGCATGCTCAGGCTCTGGAAGCTCCAAATGCTCCTCCTGGCACTTGTTCAGACACAGATAAGCAGGCACCCAAAACTGCAACGGAATTGTTTGCCAAGGGGCGAGGCTGGGAGTGGAAAAACACAAACCTCGAGTCGCTCTCCCTGCACACGGTGCTGCAAACCACAGCTCATCACAGGGCTCAAAAGTTGTTTATGACAAAGGAAACCCACAGCCCACACCTGCACAGCCACTCAGGACTCTCTGCCTTCCCTGCTTGCCACCCCTGGGGTTGCTCCAGGCCCTCTGCTCCCCCTGGGGCTGTGCCAGTTGTACGGTTTGAGTGTCTGGCTCCAGAATCTGAGCCTGGATTGATTATGGGGATAAAGCCCGGCCAGGTTTTGGGGTGAGCAGTGGCAGGCACGGCACAGCTGAAGAGCTGCACTGCCCTGACACAAAACCCCAACATCTGAACCCCGTTCCTGCCTCTCACCCTCTCCAACAGCCCCAAGGAACACCCACCAGTGAATTTTCCCAGGACCTGCCTGAGGCTCCTCCTCCCTGCTCAGCCTGACCTTGGGAGTGGAGACAAAGCTTTGGGGTGTGGCCTGAAGGGTCTGGAGCAGAGAAACCCATCCTAGTGAGAGCTGAGGGGACTGCAAGGACAAGCCTCAAGAGCGCCTTGCAGGGAGATAATTAATTTTTAATTATTCTATATTAACGTAATTAATTAATTTAATTTTGCAGGGTGAGTGTTAGTGCTGACACCCATCCCAGGTGCACACACAGCAGCACTGAGGACACTGCCCAGCCTGGGTAAACCTTACAGTGCCTTACACTGATCAGGGAACTCTGTGGCTCTCTAAAGCCCACAAAGCTCTACAGATTTATGTAAATATATGCAAATCAGGGACACTTCCAAGGATGGAGCAGCCAGAGCTACTCTGTAAAACCCGTGCCAGGGCCTCACAGTGAAGAATTTTTTCCTAATATCCAATCTAAACCTGTTCTTTTCCAGTTTGAAGCTATTCCCCTTGTCCTGTCACTACAGCTCCACATGAAGAGTCCTTCTCCATCAAATTCTACTCCGTCAGATTCTTCCTAAACTTCCAACACATCACAAACTCTGGCTCCCCACTGCCTGTGCAGGATTTGTACTTTATTTAGTAGGGTTCAACCCCCTTCAAAAAGAATCTGCAAAGAGCCAAGTTCTGGCAGAACAAGAAAAACTTCCTCGAGTCACAAGGGCAAAAACTACCCATGAAATCAACTGTGTTTGTAAGAAACAAATGAAAAAACATTTCAAACTCATCAACATCAGAACCTGCTGCTTTACAAATATATCTCAAAAGCTCATCTTCCTTCAGAGGCTGCTCTACATTGCTGGAACTCTGAATATTATCTATTTAAATAAATTTTGTGTTCATCTCACAGCAGTTTCTGCAGGAACACTTGAGGCAGCACTACCACATGGAGAACGTGTTCCAGCAGGGAACAGCCTGAATCCATGGGGCTGCTGCATGAGAAATCCCCTTCAGAAGTAAAAACTGACCAATTACAATCCCTTTAAAAAAAAAACCCATTAGTACAGAGCTCTTTGGAGAGATCTCTGCAGAGATCTTCAGAGAGCACTGCTCAAAAACAGGGCTGAGAAGAGCAAGATGAGAATGAGAATTTCCTCTGAGCTCCCACAGGGAGCAGCAGCAGCAGGAATTTTACTCTGGAGCACAGGCACTTGTTTAGCAAATTTAGGAAGAATTTATTTTTTGTAGTACTGTCTGTCTGGTTTAAAACTTGTTACCTCAGTGCCTTCTACCTCAGAGTTACCTACAGAGCACAACAAAGCTTTGCACAGAACTACAACTCCAGAGAGAGGGGGAAGGAATGGGAAAAGGGAGGAAAAGGCAGCGGTTTGGATCCTTACACATGCACTGCCTGTCTCTCCATGCTGCTCTTACTCTTGAAGTCTGTTCTCCAAAGTCTGGAGACACAAAAAAGGTTCACTACAAGCTCAGTGAAGCTCTTGGAGTGGAAAGTTTTAGATACAGGTTTGGGGAGAACGGAAATTGGGAATTCATCCTGGCAGTGCACAAGCCCCTGCAGGTTATTTTACAGCACAAAAGCAACACTTTAGAGCTAAGAAAATTCCCTCTGGCTTGAATAGTGCAGGATTTAAGGATGGCTTGAGCTGGTGGGAACATTCCCATCCCGGAGAAGTGCCTGCAGCAAACTGTGTCCAACACTCTGTACCCAAGACTAAAGGAAAAGGGGATAAAAGTTCCAGCAGTTACTCACCAAACTGACTATAAGGGAATTCTGGCTGAGCAGTCGGGGGTTTGCTCATGTCCTGAGTTGCCTGAGATGGTGGTGGTGGTGGAGGAAAAGCGAGTGGTGCTGCCCCCGGAGTGGCAGGTGGAGGGGGGACTCCAGGGGGGGCAAATTGGTCAGGTGGAGGAGGTGGAGCACCATAACCAAAACCTGAAAGGACAGAACAGGTGAACACCAACGTCCTGCTTGGCTTAAATGTTTTAAAAATCATTTTAAGTCTATTAAACCCCAAGTGTTTGTGCACCTCTACACACTGGTCACCCCCCCCCACGGCTCAAAAATCTCAGCAACTCACCTTGCACAGGTAGGAGAAATGTCCCCCAAAGGCAGAGGCTGCAGCAGCCAGCACAGAGAAAGGGATAAAGCAGAACTGGGGACCAAACTCTGCGCTCACACTGATGTGAGAAATAAGGAAGCCGTATTATCCAAGATTTTAGGAGGAAAAAGATAACCGGGTGCTATTTTCCACCTTCTTCTTTAAACCAGGCTTGTGACAGACTTTTGAAAAGGTGGCCTGAGAAGTAGGTGCTAAAATCCTATTTATATTTCCAGTCCCAGTTATGACCTTAATTCCTTAAGCTCCTCCAAAAAACCCTGCCTGTGTTTGGCCCAGGTCACCAGCAGTGAGCTCTAAGTTTTCTCTCAGATGTCCTAACAAGGGTGCACGATGTATCTGAATTTATTTAGCACCACAGATTTGAACTAGAGAATAGAAATGATTACTGCATCCAAGAATAAAATAATCCAAGAAAAGAATAATACTGTCGTTAATTATAGCTCAGAATAGATAATCTGGGAAAAATAATTAAGGATAGGTGAAACACAGGGGGAAAATCCAAGTCCAGCAAACGATGGGGAAAAGGTGAAAGCTGAATTTGGAGCTGGATGTGCTCCAGCTCCTGGGGGTCACTTACTAAATGGTGGAGGGGTGCCATAGCCCTGTGGAAATCCTTGTGGAGGCGGGAATCCCCCGGGAGGTGTGGAGACAATGTATGAGGTAAATGGTGGTGGTGGGGGAGGAGCTCCTCTGCCCGGAGGAGGGGGTCCATATCCACCTGGAAAAGGAAGAGAAACCCCAAAACTGAAGCAGATGAATACCAAGGAGCTGCTGCTGGAGTCAGCTTCCTCTAGATGGGGTAAGGCTGTTGGGTGGAATTCAAACGCAGGCTCAGCCTTCTACGAATCCTCACTTTGGGAAATATTTGTCCTCCAAGTATCCCCACTGTAAATAATTGCAGTTCAGCATGTAATCCCTTGATAACAAATTAATGTGGCTGGAACAGCAGGATGTGTGTCAGCTCCCATTACTGAGCTGCTAAGAATCCACTGTCTTCCCCTTCGTTCTTCCAGGACAAATTCAATCAAGCTTTTAAATGTAGGTTAAATCCTACAGAAATCCACAAATCACTGTCAATGCTTAAAGAAGCTGTGCCCGTGCTCGGGAGGATTTTTTCCTTTCAGAATTGGTCCCATATAATGTACTTACCAATTGCCTGTCCAGCTGGCACCCACATCCCTACAACAGAACAAAAAAAGAGCCTTAGACATCACCGAAGCTGCGCGCTCCGGAGCGGGGATGATGCAAGAGGAAGGATTTAGCTCTGGGATAGACTGGGTATCCTCCCCGTGTCCCTTACAGAGCTATTTTTGTGGCCCAAGCAACATTGTGGGGCTATTTCTGAATGTTCAATTCTGGAAAGACTCTGAATCATTCAGCAAATGACACTGAGAAGAGACGGCAGCTCCCAAAACCAAATCAGATGGAGCATTCGAGAGCTGCCACATCCCAAGAGCAAGAAACTATAGTACTAGAGAGAACAAAACCCCGGAGAATCCCGGCAGACTACACATCCAAGGGATTCTTAATTTACTACCAGGTTTATCCGAGTTATTTTTGCAGTTTTTGAAGCATAAAAAAGCCTTTCCCATCCGTTGTGCAGCGCTGAGATTGAAGGGTAAATGCGCTCGTGTCTGACATTAATCTTTCCAGGAGATCAGATATCATTTTCCCTACTAATCACTGCATGGAAAATGATGGGAGTTTCTCCGTTTGCAGATTAGCACATCTGTGCACAATGTCAACCCTCAGCTGCAGCTTTCAAGTTAATCAGCACCGTGGGGAAATGAGCAATCCCTGCACTGCACTTCCATCCATCCGAGCAGGGATGGAGCAGGCACGCTCCCTGCAGCCCCCCAGGTGAACATTTCTCATCTCTCAGTCACAGCAACTCAATTATCCCGCTGTATTTCTCCACAAGTTATCAGAATTGTCTTTGGATGAACTCAGTGTATTTATCCTGCCTTTGGAATCTCAGGGGGGGTTGCAGCCATCAAACCCAGGCACGTGGCTGCTCCCGAGCCCCGCAGGGCTCCTGGTGTGCACTGAGTGCTCCCTGCACCAGAGCTGCCTGGTGCTTTCCCAAGCTACATTAAGCAATAAAATCCAAAGGCAAGGCCATCCATTTTCCCCTCACATCCCTTTCCAGATTTTCTTGATAACTTCCTTTGAAACTGTCTCATCCTTGAAAAGCTGCATTTCAAGCAAATTTGTCACTGGGGCCTCGCTCCATAGCTGGAGTCACACCTGGAGTGTTCCCAACACCCCCTCGGAGTTCCCCCAGCCCATGGGGATTCCACGTGGGGAGAGCCAGATCCAAAGGGAACGGGTGAAACACACCTGGGACACGTGCCACACCCAGCACAACCCACTGCCTTTGAAACAGATTTTTGGGGAAAAGCAGTGCAAAAACCTCGGGAAGGACCGGGGGAGGAGGTGGAAATTTCCTCCTGCTATCAGTATCCAGCAGGGAGATAAAGCTGGGAACACCACCTAGGCCAGAAAACCGAAGTGCAGCGAGCTGAAAAGGCCGGACAGGCGACATCAGCCCGGGCAGGGCGGGCAGTACCTTGGGGGCCGTATCCCTGCTGCCAGGTCGGAGGGGGCTGCCCTGCCCAGCCGTTGGCAGCGCTTGGCATGATCCTGCTTCCCCACTGGCTGGCCCCCGGCGGCCCCGGAGTTTGGCTCTTGCTATCCCGAGGCTCGGCGCGTTTCACCTCCACCTAAACAAACAGAGCAGCGGCGCTCAGGAGGGCTGGGGGGGGCCCCGCGCCTCCCGTCCCCTCACACACACCCGCAGTTACACTTAAAGACTACACTTAGCATCTTATGACTTATGTCTAAGTACTTAATTATTAAAAC
Source organism: Dicrurus megarhynchus (assembly GCA_013399195.1). NCBI lineage: Eukaryota > Metazoa > Chordata > Aves > Passeriformes > Dicruridae > Dicrurus > Dicrurus megarhynchus. The sequence goes on from VXAD01003440.1 coordinate 32,847, forward strand.
TTAAGGCCAGTAATTTACAATGTTTCTCAGGTACAGTGTAGGTGATGGTAAGACATTACAAGTGCTACTGTCGAGGGATTCCGAGAAAAGCATCCTACAAATCACTTCGGTCTCGTTGGCTTTAATCTTAAAACAGCAGTACCCTCTTACAGCAGCTCTGCACTTAAAACAGCTGAATTTGTACATTAACGACAGGCTGACTTCATGTTCAAGGCAGGAGATACAAAGATGACGTTTTCAGTTTAAAAAAAACCAGAATTTTGAGTGAAGAGGCTGCTCTGAAAAAGGGTACTAATGCTTTAACCAAATATGTTTGGGGTCCATTTGGAAGTGACAGTTTAACCCACCCCAGCTAACTGCAATTTCAGCTCTGCTCATACCTGAGAAACACACATTTTTTGATATTTTTTTTGGTATTGTTTTCTTTTTTTTTGTTTTGTTTTTTTTTTTTTAAACTTAAGATTTTATTTAAATGTCTAATGGAAGATAAAGACTTACCTTCCCCAGGCTAACGCTTAAAGAATCTCAATTAACTCAAACAATGTCAGAGGGAATGGATGTGATAAGAGAATCTTACATTACATCTAACAAAAAAGTAAACAAACATGCAAGTAATAAAAATGGACAGTTGAGTCAATAAGAAGCAAATCTTCATACTGTGTTAAGTCAGTGACAAAACCCCTCCTGTTTTAAAAATTAGTAAGCCACAGTGCTTAACTTATTTCATTCCAAGATAAAATGTCCTAGTGTTCCCAGCCATGGAATAAGTGCATTTGACCTACTTAAAATAAGCTGCACATTCAACATAAACCTCTCAAAAAAAAAAAAAAATCCAGTTCTGATTTAATGAAACCCTCTCAGCACTCGCTGAATTCGAGGCTTTTTTTTTTTTTTATTTCATTTCATGATTAATTTTAATGGGTGCCAGAGTACAAAGAAAATAAATCTCAATCATCAATGGGCCTGAGTAGTATGGAAAATAAAGTATTCAGAATTCTTCCTGCCATGTCTTAAAAGCCATTCATGTCGGAGAACAAACAGGAAACAGGCACAAGGCAAGGACAAAGCCCCCCATGCCCCTCCCGCCGATGCCCCAAGGACATGAGACATGACAGTAACCAAATCTCTGTCAGCTCAAGGCCCTTCCAGAGAGGAACCAAGGGAATTTTTCAAAGGACTCAAATTAATGAGTCTTAACACATTTGCCTTGAGGGAATTTGGTTATTGCTTACAAAAGCAGAGGCCTTCTTGTAATTTTAATTTCCCCCCCCCCTCCTTTCAACAACATATGGATTCATTTCAGCAATACCTTTTTAATTACCAAAAAGACAGAGATACCATTTTTAAAGCAGGCATGATTAGGCAGCGAAGGAGAGAGCAGGGGATCTGCAGCTCATTAATCCTGGTGGAAGAATCCCCATTAATTTTTCAGCGCGTACTTGGAAGCGGGGAACTGCCAAACTGAGGGCTGAAAATTCCCTGTGCAATAGGGAGGTTCAAATTCCACACCTGCCTAAAGCCCAGCTTACCCCAAGAACTGAGGCAGTTCTATTACTCTAAGCTAAAAATCCCTGAACCCTGCTTTTTTTTTGTCACTGAAAGTAGGGGGAAAAAAAGGGCAAAAATAGATTATTTCAGTCTGGAATTGGGTTTGTTTGGGGAACGCTGAGAACTCCGAGTCTCAGTGCTGTGCTCCAAAGCCAGGAGCAAGGAGGTGACATCTGGAGGCTCACACTGGGCTCTCCATCCTCTCTCCCAGCACCTCGTGGATGTTTATCCTTTGTTCCCACTTAGATCTGCTGCTTTGTGGGATCACCTCCCACTTCAGTGGCTTGCTGAAGGCAATTCCAAGGGAATATTGGATCAGGGAATATTGGTGGGATACAGGTGATCCATACACACCCCCCTATGTGATTTACTGCATCTGCTCACATCTGGGAACGTCACGGGAGGAAAACACCAGGAACCAAGAACTGATGTTCTGGATGCCACAAGCACATTCCTTTGTTTCCACCATCAGGAAATCGCCCACCCCTCCACCCCAAAACAAGTCCACAGGAATTCAAGGCATTATATGCAGTGTAAAATGAACCAGAACTCCACTGATATGCAGAACGTGTCCCCTGCTAGCTAAGGGAAGGCTTTTGAAATATCAGCACATAAAAGACTTTAAAGACAATTAAAAACTCATACAATGCAATAATTAAAGGAATGTGAGAATTTTCTGCGTCTCCCTGAACTCCCTCACTCCAAGTTCAGCAGTTTTAACATTTCCTTTAAAAACTGGATATACCATAAAACTGCAAGGACTTAAATTTACCAAAGTTTCCTGTGGTTAGTTTTTCTTTAAATTATTCTTTTCTCTCTCTAGAAAACTTGGGTCTCCTGCAACAATTTATTTTGCTTTTAGGTTGGTGTTTTTGTTTTTTTTTTCCACAGGTAGAAGCATGTTCCTTGCTGAGTAACATCAAAGGAGCCTAAAAAACTCCTCCCTATCCAACACCCGTTTGCTGACAACACAGTATGAAGATGAAACAACCAGAGGTCACTTAACTGCATTGTGGTTAAATACTATATAGAGTACGTGGGTTGGTATCAAAGTTTCACAGTAAGTGACCCAATTTTTAAAAAAACCAATCCTTCAGGATGTTTTTTGGGTTTTTTTCCCTTTTTCTTTTAAAGTTTAAGATTATATAAAAAGCAGATTGTCTCACACCACCTCGAGATTTGAATATCGAGTACACATCTGAAGGAGTGGTATCTTAAACCAAGCCTCGAACAACTCGGATTTCACTGGGATTCTGCTTTTCCAACAGCTGGAAGTCACTGGTTTCTCTCCTTGCACCACCACAGCAGTGCTCAAAGCAGAGGCAGCAAGCACCAGCTCATCCCAGAGCGAGCTCTGCTCAGCCAGAGCAGCCCCCAGGTCTGTACACACAAGGCCTCACCCCGAAGCAGAGCCCACAGCCTGAATCCTCAGGCTTCCAAGCCCTCCCTTCCTCAGGCTGCCCCCATCCTACCTGCCCTTCTCCAGCAAACTCAGACTTTCCCCACCTTCATGGATAAAGCCTTGAATTTGGACCGCTGTGCTCTCCCATCAACAATTCAGTTGGATTCCCCAGTGAAATCGCTCGTTGCCCAAGACTTGGTTCTTTCTTAAGGTAAAATAAAACTACAACTACACACTTTTTTGCCCATGATGTCGTGAAAATGCATGTTGACAGCCTGGTCCACTGATTGTTCGTCCTCGAAAGTAATAAATCCAAAACCTAGCCAACGACGAAGAGTGAATCAAGGTAGCAGGGTGTTGTGACACAAAACAGGATGATGAACAGTATTAGGGGCAGACCAAGGGTTCAAGCAGGGGTTTCAGATAACGACACTTGTGTTCAATTGGCAAAAACTCTGAGGAAATTGCAATGGATACTTCCTGTGGTGAGGCTTTAGTGCCTCGTCTCGGTTGCGCGCACGCAGCTTCGAACTGAGCTCGTTAACCGGCTTTTAATTTGATTTTATTCCTCATCCACCTACCAGGAAATGGAAAAAAACTGCTAAAATCAAAATACTTGTGGGACAGCAGATTAAAGTCAAGCAACTTTGCTGCTCCTCCCTTTGATTCAGCCTAGTTTCCCAAGGAAAACCTATCATATATCCCTGTTCCCCAAAGCTGCAAAGCAACTTCCTCCCAATCCCTTAGCCCAGCTTCCAGTTAGGGTATATTTTCCGTGGAAAATAAGAAAAGTTGGTTTTGAAATGTAGCCGTTAAAGCATGAGAAATTTTACCACTCCATGGATGAATGAGAAGCTTCAGAAACTAACAACCTACATCAGAGGTTCTCAAGTTTTCCACACCTTGGAGAAAAATCGTGGAACAGGTGTTACTCCTTCCCCAACACAGACCATGGTATTGCTGCCACGTCCTGAATCTGCTTTATTTCTTGTATTTCCTGCTGGTTTTCTTTTGAAAAAATCTACACAACTTCCCCGTCCTTTTTGCCTCCAACTGCTCCAGCTCGCCACGGGTGGCTCATTCCCTTCCACCTGAGCTGGTGGCAGCTCAGCAGGATCCAGCAGCTTTTGATGCTTGGAGAAAACTCTAGGAAAGGAGGCAAAGCTTCCCTTTTGGAGGTCACTCTGAGAACCACTGCACGTAGGTTGTAGCTGCTGATACAGCCGAGAGAGTGGCAAAATAGTGGTTAATCCCCCAGGACACGGCGGCTGCTTCATGCCATCACCCACTGGCTGCTGGTGGGGACAACCCAGGGCAGGGAGGGACACATGCAGTACAGGAATTGTGCCATTCTTTGGATTAGCTACGGGGGGGGAAAGGGGGGAGAGCAATAAAAATTAGAAAAGAAACCCGAGGTGCGGCGTGGGAAGCGTTTATGGAACATGGATGCGGTTCTGCTTTTCTGAAACCCAAGATTTCCCCCTTGGTTTGCGTTTTGCTTTGCAGCTAGTGCTGACAGCAGCCAAATCTTGCTCTAAAGCGTTACAGAATACAGGATCTAGCACAGGAATGTCTCTCCACGCTTATCCAACTGCGTTGGGTAAGCCCAAAGAGGCCTAGTGTAGAGAAAGTTTATATATATATATATATATAAAAATACACAAAGATACAGGCCAAAATAGATTCCAGCAGGTCAAATTCTGCTGTCAGCAACAAGAGCAAAAGACATCACTAAAATAAACTGAAAATAAAAAGGAAAAAACTTGGCATTTCCCACACACAAGAGACTGGCAGTATAAACGAAGTTTTGTGGAGCTGTGATGAAAGCAGCCTCGAAGCTGAGAGCAGCATTTCATCACAATATATTTGTCTGAGTTAACCAGAAATCCGAGTGTTGGAGCCAAAGGAGAAGTGTTTGTATTTAAATCACGTTTAGTATTCCAGCCTTTGTCTGAAAAGAGATGGGAAAGAAAAACAATGGATTCCATCTGTACGTGAAGGTTGTTGTTAAAGTCGATTCCAAAGCCAAAAGTGGGGAACAGATTGTGGGATGGGGTTGAGGGGTGGAAGAGGGAGAGCAAAAGGTCACTGAAGAAAGTAGCAAATAAAATTTAAAAAGGGGATTTTAAAGGGCCAGACATCACAAGATAAGGAAGAGTGAAGAAATCAGAGTAACACAGCGAAACTCCAAGTTGTGAGCAGAAGTGATGAAACCCACCACCCACAGCTTTAGTTTTTGAAGGGCAGGACTCTTTTCAAGACTGAAGAAATGAACTGCATCCAGCAGGAACCCCAGAGAACCAGACCAGAGCGATGGGGCTGGTCTGCAGCCAAGAGAGGAGGAGAACACACACAGCAAGAACCTGGAAATCCCTTCCCAGCTGTTGGCTTGGCCAAGAACAGGAATCAGGAGAAGCTGAGACTGCACCAAAGCCACTTTGTACCTTCAGAGATGTAACATGGCTGCTGTGCTTGGGGCTGTGGGAAGAGTTTGGATGAGGCAGGACTGGGAGGAAGCAAAGATCAGGTGGATACCTGACACCAGGCAGCTCCTCAAGGACATCACCTGAGAATGTGGTGCCCAGGGCTCTCCTGAGGAGCTGGAGGTAAATGGATGCTACAGGGGATTAGGAACAGGGATCATTTTCACTCTTCCTACCAGTAAATTGATGTGCACTTCCAAAGGAAGGGTGGTAAAGAGAGAAGGCAAAATTCAGATGAGTCCCAGGAGAGACAGCACAGAAGTGGCCTCTGGAATTTTATCAAAAGTCATTAGAAGGATAAGGGGACGGAGCAGCAAGAGAACACAGAGCAGAGAGAGAAGGCAAGAGAAAATGTGTTCTGGGATGCACAAGCAGCAGTAGCCAACACAAACTCGAGGAATTTTTCCTAGCACCCCCCCAGGGGCTGCCAAGGCCATTTTGGGAGATGGCTGTTAGTCACCACACTGAAAAAAGACTGGAACAGCACAGAAACGAAAGGCAGAGAGAGGATCCAAGAAGTGCTTAACAAATCTGATGAATTAGGGGAGGAAGTTTTCTGTGGATGGAGACAAGACCTTTTCCCCCACCTGGCACTTGTGCTTTTCACCCCAAGCCCTCCTGTCCCTGTTTTGTTTTTAGTAGAGCTTGAAGCAGAGAAGCCATTAATTGAGACAGGATTAATCCAGACCAGGCATGATGTTTTAGTACCTTTTGCTCAGAGGCTGCAAGGCTGGGATTAAATATTGCAAAGATAGAGATGATACAGTAATTACTGAAATATTTCAGAACTTCAGCCCCAAATCACATTCGGATGCCAGTGCCTTTGTCTCCTCTATCCAAAACCAGCTGCTCTAGAGCATTGAAACAGATGAATTTATGTGCTGCTTAAATCAAAGGTGTCTGTTGGAAGAAGATTAGGATAGCTAAAGCAAGAAAACAAAAAAAAACAAATATATTGAAACTTCGTTTACACTCCAATAAAAGACAAAGCCCGTCCCTCCTCTGACTGCGGAACTGGCCTGTACCTCTGTGATAAATTATCACCTAGAGAGAAGAAATCTAAAGAGATATCGTTAATCACAGTCAAACAATTCACAGAGAGAAAAGAAACAAAAAAAGAACTTACTTAACATTACCATACTTTACTATGAAACACTTAAATATGTCACTAAGGATGTATGTCTAAATTAAAAATAAAACTAAGACTTAACAGCTTAATAAATATGAAGTGAAGGATATATTTCTTAATAATGAGGCAGAAGAGAAATGAAAAGTTCAGATGGCAAACTATTCTCTAGCATGTCCAACATGCTACAGGGTGGGAACACAGCTAAGCTTCACGTGCTAAAATATTGCCTCTTCCTTGGCAAACAGATGGTGGATGCAAAGGGACGTGGGTGACATGGAACTTGCTTTGTATTTTGACCAAAGGTTCCCAGTTTAATTCAGTATCTAGGGAATCTTCCAGGTTTTTGGGGTTTTTTCCCCCCCCACTCTTAAAAAGCAGTCTGGTATCCAGGGATTGTATATCCCAATGAAAAATATACAGATATGTATTTCAGAATTATTTTGTGTTGTTTAAGAAGAGTTTTGCTTTAATTTGAGGTGAAGCCATTTAACCAAAACAAAAAGCAGGTGATGGATGGATTCTGTCCTGTCTCGTGCTCTGGCTGGAGCACCCCCCATGCACTTACAGACCCAACGTACCTTTCATGTGGAACAGGAGGAAAATCTGCTGATTTTCTTCCCCCCTCAAAAGTACCTTAAGCCACAGGAGTGGCTCGAGAATCAAATTTCATTCAACTATAAAAAAAACCCCAAGCCATAAATGAGCATGAAACATCTGAGTTGAAATGCACAGACCCAAGTGAAGCTGGAGATGAAGAGTCTAGACTTGAAGTGATGTTTGCCCAGTGAATTATTCTTTTTCCTGAGGCAACATAGGGGAAAAAAAAAAAAATCTACCTTTTCTGATGGTGTGAAATAGTTTGCCATCTGACTATAGGAGAGTATGAAGAAATTTCAAGGACAAACTAGATCAGCCTTTACCTCGGGGCCTCTGTTTCTCTGCGTCATAGATCATTACAACTTCAGTGACCTGGAAGAGAGAAGGGAAATTCTACTCACTGTGCTACCAGGGGAGGGCTGGAACAGTCACCACCGGCTGCTTCCTGCTCTCTACCCACAAAGCACAATTCAACCACAGCCATCATCCCAGCAACAGCACAAAACCAGGGAATATTGCTCTTCCTGGGAGTTTAGAAAGCCTGAGTTCATCTCTGTTGTCTCATCACACTTAACGTTTTAATTTAACATTGAGGTTTTGCACTGTTTGTACCCACACTACGGCCTATCACACACCCCAAAGGTTTGCTTTCCAACAACTCATCAGTGTAGCTTTTTAAAAGATGATTTCCCCCCGTTTTTAACCATTTTCACTTTCACCATGAAAAGCAGCTTGAGCTGCAGGCACCTTTAGGAACGTGCAGGGCTCCTCTGATTGAGTTACTGGAGCACCAGAGTGAGGCCCAGAGCACCAGTTAAACCAATGCTTTAAACAGCTTTACAAAACCCCTCGAAGCTCTGGATGAGCAGTATCAGTGTGATTTTAACTTTAAAAAAAGAAAAAATGGAAATTGCAAGCTGTTCAAAGGCTTCAAGATTATTCTTGTCAGAATAAGCACCACTGTGAGCTACAATTTAAACAAAACCTGAGGTGTAATGTTTATGTCAACATTAAAACAGCTGAAAAGAACTGCTCTGAATTCTCTTAGATGCAGAAAAGTGGTCACAAAATGGGTGTGATTTTGTGGAATCACATCTTCAAGACAATCTTAGGATACTTTTTACTCGTGAATAAAAATGAGTTTAAAATCTGCCACAATTTTATCTTTACTTACAGCTGGAAAACATTTGGGTTTGAGTTACATCCTACTGGATGCTACCAGCTGGGGCTTGGGGATCCATGTGGGGATTGTGCCATGGGACAGTGCCACATCTGTCCCTCCACTGCTCCATTTGGATCCTTTTCTTCACCCTGGCCTTAAGGACCCAGCAATTACCAGGCCTAAAAATCAGTGCCTGCCTTGGGCTCTTCACTCTCGTGGCCACAAAACATTTGTGAGACTCCACTGCTCCAAAGGGACTCGTTACAACTCCAGGAATACTTTCTGATTTCTATACTATGAGTAAAGTGCTACTACTTACTTTTAAGGGCACTTACAGTTGTGGCTGTTGCCTTCTACACTTGCAGGACATACCCTGTATCTCCCCAGCATCCAGGGCACAGCTGGAAAGCCAAGTCTGTGAGGAAGAGCCTTTAGAAACTACATTCCACAGCTGTGGAACGTGCTCCCTGTTTTTATTATTAGTCTACTGCAGCCTTTCAAGCTAAAGAAACAGTTGTTAGCTGTTGCTTTTTTGTGTTTGAAATCAATTATCTTAATGGAATTTTAAACACTGATTTAACTGTTGGTAAACTTAAGAATTTGTTTCTCGATAAATCCTTTGCTGCCACTAAGAAATGTTAGAGAGAGGTTATTGAAAGAAGTATCAAAACCCACACTAAATGCCAATCAAGTTCATTTTTACCGGCACAGTCCTGAATTTAACTCAGGCAATTTTTAAATTCTTCAAACTCATTCACAGCTGAATTATTTAATTCATTAGTTTACCATTGTAAAGGGGCAGTGAGAACTGGGATAAATGGGAATTAAAACTAAATAAAAAAATAATAATCAGAAGATACAGTCATTTCAGTCCAAGGTTACAAAGTGAATTTAAAAAGGTACATGAGGAGCAGTTTGTCTCAGAATGGAAGTTCTAGGGACACCAGAACTGATATTCCAGATGGTTTGAAAGCAGGTACTGCTCCCAAAATAATGTCAGGAGACAACGAATTTAACCTATCTGTACACATAGTCAAAGACCAGGATCTTAAAATTCAGCCCATTGAGGGATTCTCTGTTCCCAAAAAATAATCAGCAGACATTTTTAATTGCCCAGCTGTAAGGTATCAAGAGAAGTGGGGGAGGAGGGAAATAAAAATATGCTGGGGCACTGTCATTCTTAAGCCACCTCAGGAGTTTTTGGAAGAAGGGACAGAATAATGCATCAAGTAGACTTAAACATGAGGAGACAGAAGCAGCAAAGTAAATTCCACACGAGCAGCAGGTTCTGCCAGGAGACATTTCCAGATGATGAATGTTCATCAGTTTCTCACAAAATGCTTCATGTGCCCCTCCAGCACTTTGTCCAAATTACCCCCAAATGTGACAGCTTGAGGAAATATGAGAGGAGGCAGCAGGGAGGGGAGGCACCTTCCCCCCCAGGACTCACCACTCCGAACTTCTTGAAGTATTCCCTGAGCTCTGTCTCGCCACAGTTATGAGGAATCCCACCAACAAAAATTTTATTGGATTTATTGTTATCGCTCCTGGATCCTTTCTGCTAAATCAAGGAGGAGAAAATTCAGTCAGAAGGACAATAAGGTTGGCTGCTTCTATCATTTTACACTGAACCATGAACAATGGGCTCTGGCAGGCGCAGGGGGAGAGCTCCAGCCTTGAAGTCTCCCAGCCATGAAAGGGAAGCCCCTTCCGAGCTCAGAGGTTCAGTGTTCCCTGTTCTTCAGGGGACCAGGAATGCAGGGCCTGTGTTCTGAGGCCATTGACTCGTTTTACACTGAAATGTGATGAAGCTGCAGGGTGTGGAGTGGGCTGGAACAGCATCAGCCCTGCCAGTGCCCTTCCAGACACCGCTCTCAAATCTGAAGAACTCCACTAAAAGCATCACTAAGAGCTTAAGAAACACCACACCCAAACTGACACTGCTCTGCACAGAGCCTGCCCATGGAAATCTAAGTAAAATATAATTTTTAGAAATAAAATTTACGCTCGAGTTCTGCATACAGACTTCTGCCCTTAAAACATGGATATAATCCAAAGGAATTCAAGAGAACTCAGCCAACAGGCAGGACAGACAGGGATCTTTCCTTACCCATCCTTCCTTCGGCCGTGTCCGCTCTGGCTGCATCCCCCGAGGTGTACATGGCTTTGGATCAATCTGGAAGAAGTTCCAGTTTGGTCAGACCTCAGCATGCAGAATTTTGTTCTAAAAGTTACATTTGTGGCAGCTGAACCCAGCACGGCTGACATGCAGCTCCTCAGAGCAAAGCAACGCAAGCCACGGAGTTAGAGCTGCCTTACAATAAATCATTTAAACCAACAACCAGGTTAACTCTGACACTCTGCACATAAGGAGCCAGAATTTAAAGCAAATCTTTAAATCTGGTGCAGGAAAAAAAAAATAACAACGCAAAAGCAACTTACATTTCGGCCATCTAACGTATGAGGTCTGCTGGCCAGCACTGTTCCCACACAGTTGGGATCTTTAAATTTGACAAATCCAAATCCTCGAGATTGATTTGTTGTTTTGTCTTTCATTATTACACAGTCTACAACTTCTCCATACTGGGAGAAGTAGCTACGAAGAGTTTCTGTTAAAGAAAAAAAAGCAAGTATTAAACAGAACCAGATATTAACAACACCAGACAGTGTTTGCAATTATGAGGCAACAGATCAGCAAACACGGGAAACAACTTCAAACTCATCTTTTGAAAATGATCACATTTTACTTCCTGTAAACAAATGGTAGACAACAGTTTATTTCCACTCATACAAATGGAAAATAGTAGGAAAGTGATTATAAAAAGGGTTGTCTGTTGAGCTGACAAAAACTTCAGCACCAAACAATACAAACCTAGAAGTATTAACATATATCTGAGCTGTCTCTACAGAAAGTTTTATTAATTAGCAGAGGAGCAGGAGACTCTCAGCCCAATCTCCCCACCACAGCAGTGCCTGTTAGGAGCTCCTGGCTGGGTTTTCACCATGACCCGATGCCTGCAGCACACGTTGCTCACCTTGTGTCGTGCTCCAGTCCAGGCCACCCACGAACAGCTTTCTGCAAACGAAGCACAGGGCAGGTTTAGGGGCTACAGCAGATGCTCCATCTTATTTAAGGCATAACTCAGCTCTTCTGGACAGGTTTGGGGGTCCTGTGGCCTCCAACACACCCTACAAAGCTGGCGCCACACTCAAAGCCGCTGATTAAACCAAATCCTTCCTCCATCTCTGCTCTCTGCTCCTCCCTCACTCACCACAAAACACTCCCTTGGCTGCCAACACCTTCTCGTGGGGTGAAAGCAAAAGTAGAACTGCCGAGCTGAGACAGAAGTCAAACCTGTGCAGCAGGTATTAAATAACAGAGCAGCACTAATCCAGCATCAGTTGTGAAACCATTGTACAGCCCAGTTTCGAGATAGCGCCGAGCAGACGAGAAAGCTGTGGCTAAACCCCAAACTAAACTGCTTAAAACTGATTCAACTCTTCCTTTGCAAAGAGCACCCAAATCTGTAGGGTTTCATGTCCCAGCACGCCCAAGGAGCTGAGTAGGTGCTAGAGGAGCTCTGTTCCAGGCTGCCGGCTCTGTGGCTCTTTATCAACTCCTGGGTGTGACAAAACTTCTAGCAGTCATTTACTCAATAATTAACTCATAAATTAAATTATTGGTTATAGCCACCTCAACACTTGGCCCTTGGTCAGTACCAAGAATCAACACCAAAAAACCCCTCACAGCTGTCTGCAGCATCCTCCTGAAGAGCAGCATCAACCTCTGCTCTCTGGGACAAGGAGCAGGACCCAGGGGAGGGCTGGAGCTGTATCAGGGGAGGGTCAGGCTCGGTATCAGGAAAGATTCTTCCCCCAGAGGGTGCTGGGGCACTGAACAGGCTCCCCAGGGAATGGGCACAGCCCCAGGGTTGCCAGAGCTCCAGGAGGATTTGGACAACGCTCTCAGGGATAGGGTGGGATTGCTGGGCTGTCCTGTACAGGGCTTTGATGATCCTTGGGAATCCCTTCCAGCTCAGGAGATTGTGTGATTCTGTGAAAAATTCTGCTGTTACTGGCTCCATGGCTCTGCACAGACAAGTGCTGGGATAGTTTATTTTTGAGGGATGCCCTCTAGTTCTCCATCAGACCTCAAAGAGAAAAAACATCTTCTGCTTTGTCTTCTACTCGCCTTCACCTATACCCGGGTACAGCTGAGGGTGGTGGGAATTCCTGCATCCTCACTTACACGGGCAAAGTTGAATTTCTCCTAATAAAAAAAATATTAAACTTCCTCTCATCTGCTCTTTTCAGGAGCAGATAACGGCAGGGAGAGCCCAGTCACCCCCGGTAAGAGCTGCGGGTGCAATGGGAGCATCAGGGAAGTGAAAGCCTTGCAACTGGAAGTTCCTGTGGAGCAGGGCAGCTCACTGACAGAACCAGCCTGTCCCTTTCCACTTTGATTCACTTCTCTGTGATATGACATCATGTCACGACCCTTCTGCACCAGCCAAAGAGACAAAACTCAATACTACACAGCACCTACGAGCCTTGTTCCACTGAGGCAAACTCTGTTCCTAAGTTACCAGCTGAGACGTGACACGAGTCTTGCCTTTCACAAAAACAGACCAACTGTTAAGCGTTGATCAAAGCGTCTCCTTGAGCAGCCAGAAAACAACCGAGCTGGTGACATGCAAGGCAAAGACAGCCCTCAGTGTCACAGCAGCCAGCGGCTGCATCTGCTGCCGCGTTATCGTAACGCAAAAGGACGTGTCACCCCTGCCCTGCCCTCCCCGAGAGGGGGGACAGGACACGGCACCCCTGCCCTGCCCTCTCTCAAAGCACGCCTGTTTTCTGCGGGCACGTTCGGGATGACGAAGTTTTCCTCAAGGATTGGAAAAGTGCCCCCAGCTCCCTCTGGCAGCGGGCTGGCTCCTGGCATGGGCTCAGGGCCTTGCTCAACAGCAGCCAGTTCACAGCAACAGGTCCAACAGGTCGTGTTCTGGGACCAGCCAGACTTCGCCCAGGCGGCCCCATCATCCTGGTGGCTGCCACAACTTCACCACCTTCCCTCTCCACACACAGGGCACAAATCCCTCTGCTCGCTGTGCCGTTATTTTTAGGGAAAATAAGTAACTCTATTTCCTAACAGCAAAGTAAAACCAGCTGATCTACTGCTATATTCGCAATAAAGTTTTGACATGTGTTAATGACATTTTCTTGACCAACCACATTTGGGCTTATGGTTTGTTTTGGGGTGTTTTTAACTAAATTTGATAGCTTGGTATACAAGATTAATCTATTTTACATCCTTGTAAAAGTACCAGCTGTGTTCTGAAAGAACACCAAGCTGTTTGCAGGGAGGGACGTCACCGAAACCTTCCAATTCCACCATGAATTATTTGTAGTCACCCTACATGGACTGAAACAGCAAAGCTGGGTTGCTCAAGGCCAGCTCCAGCAGCTGTATGGAAATACACAGCCCTGGTTCATACACACAAAAAGCCAGGAATCCTAGGGATCCTCCATGGTTTGAAGACACTGAGCAGGGCCAGAGTTTACAAAAATCCAGATGTGGTATTGTACAGGACAGCTGTGAGGCAGGATGGTTGTGTGAGCGCTCCTGCCCCCACGCTCAGCTGCATCACCAGCCCTTTCCCAAGGTCTTACCCAAGCTCCATCCCAGAAAACTTTTGGTCCTAACAGTTTATGGGCTGGCAGTTATTAAATTCATAAAAACATAAAAAATTCATAGAATATCCAGAGTTGGGAGGGACCCACAAACATCGAGTCCAACTCCCAGCCCTACACAGGCACCCCAACAATCCCACCTTGGGCATCCCTGGGAGTGTTGTCCAAATGCTGCTGGAGCTCTGGCAGCCTCGGGGCTGGGATCATTCCCTGGGAAGCCTGGGCAGTGCCCAGCACCCTCTGGGGGAAGAAGCTTTCCCTGATCCCCAGCCTAAACCTCCCCTGGCACAGCTCCAGCCGTTCCCTCAGGTTCTGCCCCTGGTCCCAGAGAGCAGAGCTTGGTGCTGCCTCTTGGGAAGAAGCTGCAGACCAGATCAGAGAGGTGAGTCTCTCCCCTCAGGCTCCTCAACGTTTTTAGTTCACACCCCCATAAAGCTTCAAATTTATAGACTGGAGAACACTACAGTCCATCCCCACTGGAATGCAAAGCCACTCCCAGCACAGCCAGGTGACAACACAAACCAGCAGCCTGTTTTTTGGGCAGGTGTGTCTGTCCACCATGAGCAGCGAGACCCCAACAGGTGCAGCACCCCTGAAGCAGCAGAATTCCCACAGGGATCTCTTCAGGAGCAGAAAGTGGGATAATGACTCCTCAGAAGTTGCAGCTGTATGATAAGTTTTAACCAAGTGTTCCGCCTCACTACTTCCTGTGAGAATTTTAATTGCTAATTTATTCTTTGTTGCTATAAACGTACTTGCTGCTGGAGCAAATCATCCCAGAATTAGTAAAAAAGCATGTACAGGTATTTTAAAACCACCAAAACTCAACAGAAGCGCAAACTCTTTGCCTACATAGATAATCTGGGGTTTGATTAACACCTCAGCACAGCCCCCATCAGCTGCACGACAGAAGGACCAAGATCAGCACTTTTCTTTATCCAAACCAGCCCCAAGTACTAATTAATTACAACAAATAACACTCACAAGGCCCCTCCCTACCCATGCCAATGCACCTGCAAGGCTTACACCCTCCGTAAGTGTTTTTTTCTTAAAATCTCTGCCTAGAAAAGCAGTTGAATTCATAACTTCCCATCCAGACTTGCCTCTCACAACAGCTTTAAACCAGAGCTTCCTTCCCAGGGCTGGAGCAGCTGCCGTTTGTTCTACACTCTCACCTTTCCCTCTGAGCGCTTTTGGGGGAGGAGAATAAATAAAATTTCCCTCTCTGATTAACCCCCAATCCTTCCCAATCTGATTACAGCTCCGAAGGATCATAGCCTGTGACTGGAAACAAACTCTGGGACAGCCAAGCCTCTCAGGAGGGGAGTTGATAATATTCCATGGAATAACCTGGAGCCTGGTGCTCACCTACAGCTCGAGAAGTCAGACCTGATCAGACCTCTCATAAGGCATCAGACAGTGATGAAGGCCCAGGAGCAAACAAAAACACTGTCAGAGCAAAACCTGCATAGGTTTTAAACAGGCCTCATGCAGTATATGTTAGAATTAGATGATCTCTAAGGTCCTTTCCAACCCAAAGCATTCCAACATGATATTCCAATCACTTATCCTGCCTCCTGTATTTTTAGGGTTTACAAATTAAGAACATGCAATAAATAAGCAGCTTACAAAGCAGTGCAAGTAGCACGGGACAAGTGGTTTGTGTTTCCAGTTTCAAGCAAGGTGACCAGTTCTGATGGGCAAATTTTGTGCCAAAACTTGCAGTGGAAGAACCAGTCAAGGATTTTTTAATTTGGTTTTTGCTGCTTCGAGTTCTACCCTGCCCAAGTCTGCAGTCTGATAATTTCAATGTCACCAGGGTACAGCTCTCAAACAGAGTAACACTGAGTGGAACTGGATGATCTCGAAGGTCCCTTCCAACCCAAGCCTTTCTATGACTCTAAAAGCACGTCAGAAGAACCAGACCTGTGTCAGGTTTTCGGTTTGAAGCCACAAAAACCCCCGGGAACGCTTAAAACCGGGATTCTCCTGCCTGGAACACATCCCGAGCAGAGGACAGCAGAGGGGAGCTCGGGAGAGCAGCCCTGCGGGGGGACACGGAGGGCGAGGGGAGGCTCCCGGTGCGCCTTTGTCCCACCATCCTCCCCCTCCTCCAGCCCAGGCCCCTCGGGGCGGCCCTGATGAGTCACCAGAACAAAGTCCCCAGCGGGCTCTCAGAATCACAGAACGGACCCTCAAGCACCATCGAGTCCAATTCCTGGCCCTGCACAGAACTCTTCAACAATCCCACCCTGTGCCTGAGAGCGTTGTCCAAGCGCTCCTGGAGCTCTGGCAGCCTTGGGGCCGGGACCATTCCCTGGGGAGCCTGGGCAGTGCCCAGCACCCTCTGGGAAAAAAACCTTTCCCTGATATCCAGCCTAAACCTCCCCGGACACAGCTACAGCCTTTCCCTCGGGTTCTGCCCCTGGTCCCAGAGAGCAGAGATCGGAGCTGCCCTTCTGCTTCCCCTCACGAGGAAGTTTCAGACTGCGATAAGGTCTCTTCTCAGTCTCCTCTTCTCCAGGCTGAACACACCAAGTAACCTCAGCCGCTCCTCCTAAGGCTTCCCCTCAAGGCCCTTCCCCATGTCCGCTGCCCTCCTTTGGACGCTCTCTAACACCTCAGTATCTTTCTTACATTGTGGCGCCTAAAACTGCACGCAGGACTCAAGGTGAGGCCGCACCAGCAGAACGGGACAATCCCCTCCCTCCACCGGCGTGTTGTCCCCTCGCCCCGCGTCTCCGCGTTAGGTGACAGGAGAGGCGGCCACGAAGGGACACGAGGCTGGACGCGGGTGGGACACGGGGGGGATCCGGTGCGGGCGGGCGCGGGAAGCGCCGCGGGCGGGTGACCTTGGGCGCGCGCACCTGCCGCAGCCCCGCGCGCGCGCCGGTCACGTGACGGGAGGGGGGGTGTGTGCGCCCTCACGGCCCCAACATGGCGGGACCGGCCCCCCCTCAGCACCCCCGGCCCGGGACCGGGCCCTTCTCAGATCCCCCTGGCCCGGCACCGGTCTCCCCTCAGCCCTCCCGGCCCGGGGG
>VXAD01003440.1:57485-74691 GCA_013399195.1 Dicrurus megarhynchus
CCATGTCGTAGCGAGGGGCTGCCATGTGCATCATCTCCACGGCACAGCAGGCCAGCCCGAAGGTCATCGGCCACAGGGAGCTCTGCGGGGACACGGGGGACAGGCAGGAGCTCAGGGACAGCGTGGGTGACACAGGGAAAGTTCAAGGCGTGGCGAGCAAAACCCACGGCTACGGAGGAATGGGTACAGGGAGAGCTGGGGGTGCAGCCTGAACGTGCCCAGAGCTGCTCCCCTGAGCCTCTGACACTGCTAAAGCCACCCCAGAGTCACACAGGGACAGAGCAGGGCCTGGGAAAGGGACAGATCAGTGCCCCACAGGGACAGTGGTGGCTGGAGAAGGGACAGCTCAGAGCCCTGGAGAAGGGACAGCTCAGGGACAGTGGACAAGGAACAGCTCAGGACCCCACAGGGACAGCAGTGATCGAAGAAGGGCCAGCTCAGAGCTCTGGAGAAAGGACAGTGGAGAAGGGACGCCTCAGGGCCCCCCAGGGACAGTGGTGGCCAAAGAAGGGACACCTCAGGGCCCCACATGGGCAGTGGTGGCCGGAGAAGGACCAGCTCAGCTAAGGCAGAGCACAGCAGACCCAGGGCACTGTCACTCGTCTCACCATCCCCACAGGCAGAGCAGCTGCTCGGGGCAGGGACAACTCCAGCAACTCCTGCTGCTGAACAAAGGGCAGTTCCAGACCCCACATACACCCTCGGCGCCTTCAGCCTCTCTCCTGCTCTGTCACTGGACCCCAAATGTCACCCTCTGGCCGCAGAACTCGGCCACGGGAGCTCTGAGCCTATTTTTATCCCTAGCAGGAGGTGCCTCCGATCTGTCACCCTCTGTCCCTCGGTGCCAGGGTGGCTCTGCACTCACCCGCCGTGCCCAGTTGACCAGGTCATCGAGCTTGGCAATGACGTACTCGCCACGGCTGCTGGGGACGTAGGATTTCCTCGGGACAACAGCAGAGCTCTTCTGGACCTGGACAGAGCTGAAAGGAACAGCCCAGGGCTGTCACTCTCCAGTTACTTCCCTGCACAATCAGTCTTTATCCCAAGGGGCTGCGATTCCCTGAGGAATGACAATCCCACACCCTCTGCAGCAGAGGATTATTCTCCCCCAGCGTGGGATCTGTGGGTTTGGTGCTCAGGCAAAGCCCCTTGGTCATATCCCAACTACAGAGAGCCCCCAGCTGCTCATCCCCAGGGCTCACGGAGCTGCCGGTTCTCCCCGGATTTTAGCAGGGAAACGAGGAGACGCCGGGCAGGAGGTGCGGCTGGAACGCCTCACCCGCGGGAGCAGGGACACAACCTGCTGTTCCCTGTCCCCGGGGCAGGAGCTGGTACCTGTCAGCCTGATCGGCCACCGGCGTCTGATGGAGCAGCTGAGCGTGAACGGGACTCACAGCACCGGGCCTGGGGGACAGAAAGGCCCCGGACAAGGTGACACCCGAGCCCTCCCGGGAGCCAGTGCTTCACAAACCCCCGTGGGGAAGGAGACCCCCACTGACCCCCTCCCTAGCCCACCCCACAGCTCGGAGANTCACGGCCCAGCGCCGCCATCTCTCCGCAGCCCTTCACGCAACCTCTGGGCGCGGTGCACCCGCTAAAGGGCCCGGCGCGGCACGGCCTCAGCGCTCCGGCGGGAAACGCGGCCCGCGCGGGGGGTTCCGGAGGTGCCCACCGGCCCCGCCCCGGCCCGCGGCAAAACGAACCCCGGTGGGCCACCCCCGAGCTGCCGCGGGATCCCGACGGGGAGGGCCCATGCCGGGGCCGCGGAGCCGCGGTCGTGCAGGAAAACGAAGGGCGGCCGTCCCTGGGTGGGCTCGAACCACCAACCTTTCGGTTAACAGCCGAACGCGCTAACCGATTGCGCCACAGAGACCGCACTGGCACTGCGTTCCGCCTGTCCCCATGTCCCCCCTGTCCTGTGCCCGTGCCCGTGTTCCACATCCCGCCTGTCCTGTGCCCTGTGCCCGTGTCCCACATCCCGTCCCCGTGTCCCNTGCCCGGCGCGGCGCCACCGGCGGTGACGGGCGGGGGGGGCGGAGCGCTGTCGCGCAGCCGAAATAGCTCAGTTGGGAGAGCGTTAGACTGAAGATCTAAAGGTCCCTGGTTCGATCCCGGGTTTCGGCAGGAGCTTCTTTTCCTGCCGGGACTCGGATTGCAAAAGCGCTGTTTTCACCCCAAAACTCCACCCCGAGGCTTCAGGAATTGTCATCCCCTCCCCCAACTCTGCACCTGATCGTTTTAATATCCTGGAAACACAAGTGCACAGGCAGGGAGGGGTGAAGCACTGTGGGCTGTAACGCTGGATCAATGAGAAATATTATTAAAGATATTAAATAAATATAAATTATGAACTAACAATAAATGAGTTAATGATCTAACACTGAGCATTGAGGAGGCAGCTGAGGGAACGTGGATTAATTAACACTGGACAATCACAGGCAGAGTGTGTGCACCAGGCCCTTTTAAATAAAGCACAAGAACAGAAACCAGCGAGTTCATTTTCCAGTGATTATTAATGTGAAACCGACACAGAGACAGGATATTACAGCTTTATCTGATGTATAAAAACAATCTTCACCTGCTGTAAAACCGGGGTGGAAGCACCACCCACCACAGATTAAATTAATTAAACAAAAGCAGCAAATCTTTGATGATTCACATCATCCCACTTTATTAGGTCCACGTGATTTGTACATGGTGAGGCTGAGCCTGGTGTCCAGTACCAGTGAGTGACCGGTGGGGCAGCACTGGAAGCGGGTGGTACAAGGTCAGGATTATCCCTGAAGTGTCCAAGGCCAGGCTGGACGGGGCTTGAACAACCTGGGATAGTGGAAGGTGTCCCTGCCCACGGATGGGCTTTTAAGGTCCCTTCCAACCCAAACCATTCCAGGATTCCACAGGCACAGGGAAGGTGAGGTGAGGTGGTTCTGCTTCCCTGCACTGGTGTGGAGCAGGATCCTACCAGCAGTTGAGGAGTTTTGATTGAGAAGGGAACACAGGGTTAATGTAAAGAGGGGGAAGTTGATCCCCCCCCATCTCCAAATTACCTCACAGCACCAGGATGAGGGGCAGGAAATCCCTTCCCAACCTCTCACCTCCAAAGGGAAAGTGCCACTCACAGCTCTTGAGTTAAGTCCGTCATTAATTTTTTCTACTATCCCATAAAACTCATTATTCCTCCTCACAAGTTTTAATAAAACCCTCACTTCCTGGCCTGTCCCCATCATCGAGGTACTCGGGATAACGGGAATAAGGATTCCGTGGTGAAACTCATTAGAGAGCACAGAGCAATTAAAAGTGTAATTAAAATATATTCAGATAATTACTACAGCCAGGATAGACATCTGGATCCCAATTTAAAACTTCTTCATTTCAAATCATCCTGGGTTTTACTGGACAAGCGAGGAGATCACATTTCATTATCACAGAGAAACCCTAATCAGGGGGTTTTATGTATCATTTATCATTATTCATCGTTAATTAGTTCTTGGTGACACTGCTGCCATGTGCCACGGCTCCAGCAAAGGTGGGCAGGGAGCTGGGCAGGATTAAATTGGGAATTTAGATGAGAAAAAGACAATTAAAAGCCTCCCTAAATTCACAGCCTCAAAAGAGGCAATAAACCAGCATTCCAGTGGTTCACTGTTACAGGAAAAGGAATGTTTTTGTTTAAGCAAACCTGGATTCCCTCCCCACGGAATTTTACTCGTCACAACAACAAAACCCCAAAGCTTGGTGATCCAGGTCGCAGCTCTGGGCACCGAGGTGGTTTCCCTCACTTGGAGATATGTGCAGCAGGAAGGGTGAACCCCCCGGGAGTGTTTCCTGCCAGGAACCCCCTGGCTTTGTATCAGGAGCAGCGAGGCCACAAACCAGGACAAAAGCCCTTCCCATGCCGGGTATTTGGCTCCAAGAATCCCTGTGGAAGTTGGTGTAGCAGCAGGAAGCTCTGCACAGCACTGGGGGGGGCTCTGCCAGCCCCCCAGGAGGGCGCTGATGGATGAGGATCCGGGAGAATCCGGGCGGATCCGACGGATCACAGGCAGCTGAACACGGCGAGGCCACGGGAAGCAGCAAGGGCTGAGAGGCAGCTGGGTCTGGGAGCAGAATTATTTGGGAATATACACACAGGCTTTACAAAGAATGCCACGTTTTATACAAATCACCACTGGTTATTTACACCTGGCCCCGGGACAGCCCCGGCCACTCCTCAGCTCTCCGCAGGCTCCGGCTCCGTCTTGAGCTTTTTGCTTCCCAGGATTTGCTCATCAAATAACTCTCTCTCTCTGGAAAGGAAAATACAGATGTTTTTGAAAAGAAATTTTACAAAAGGTATCATTGTCCAGATGAAATCATCTGGACTCATTCAAGTTTGCAGTTTGGAGTAGCTCAGCTGGGACATTTTCCACGTTTTGTCCCTCACGGGAGGAGGACGCTGAGCTCTCCTGCCCTCACCTCAAACCTTTTCTGTATCCACCAAAAAAAGGAGTAAAAAAAAACCTCGGAAAAATACTGAAAACAAATCTACCTTTTGCTCACAGGTGGTCCTTTAATGTACTTCTCTTCTGCCTTCTCATAATCGATGTCATCCACAGCAGCAATGGCACAGATGATGGCCTAGAAAAGCATTGAATAATTAATAATAATAACAATAATAATCAATAAACAAAACTAAATCACAGGCAGGGATTTGAAACTGCCTCAGCTGAGCATGTTTTTAGAAAAGGGTTCCTCAATCACTTGGAAAACTTGGATGAAACCGCTCGTTGTGTGCCCGAAATGCTTAAATAAATAATATGAACTTGTTCTGTGTCCTCCCCAGGGGAGTGTTTTTATCCTCAGATTAAAATATTCTTCACAGTAATTTTGCTTCTACACCAGTTAATGTTCTCCTGGGAAAATTCCTGGGAAGAAAACAAAGTATCTACAACAACTGTAAAAACAGCCAGCACACCACCCCCCACCTCGACACACACAAAGGACCAAGAAAACCCTGAGAAGTTACCAAATTAAAATAAAAACCCCCAAACAAAGCTTTGAAGCGTTTCAGAAGTAATTAAAATACATCAGAAAACGATCAGTCTGCCTTTAAAAACAACAAACCACCTAAAGCTTCTCCTTTCTGTGCTTAAAAATCAGCATTTGAGTGACTCAGGCTGTGGGCAGGGATGAATATTCCTGCCTGGCTCCGTTCTGGGAACCTTCCCCACATCATTCCACAGGGACCACGTCACACCCAAGGAATAAATAATGATAATTCGTGTTATTTATCACTGCACAGTGAATTTCCCCACCCCTTTTCATGCTCCCTCACCTCAGGTAAAAGCACATCTGAGATGAACCTGATGCCATCCCCCAGGATCTGGTGCAGGTTCTTGGTGTCCATCTCCCTGTACACCTCCTTCAGGTACCCAACCACCAGGTCCAGCTGCTCCTCATCCTCCAAATAAGTCTCCACACAGGTCATGTAGCGGCTGGAATTCAGGAATTTCTTCAGCCAGCGGGATTGTTTCCCACTTTTTAAGATGCCCAAGAGATGTTCTTCAGCTCCTTTTGTCTTTACTATGAACTCCACCAGCTTCTTGTTCTCCCTGTCCCTGGCAGCTCTGGTCCTGTCAGGGAGGAGCTTCCTGGGGGGTTTCTGTGGGGAAGTGTCTGAGGAAGACTCTCCAACCCCTTCCTCCTCTGTGTTTGGGAATGCCATCTGCACCACACTCTGGTATCCCTCCTTCCTCACTGGGTAGCCTGAAAGAGAGACCACAAGAATTTATATTTAAATGTGCAAAGAGTTTTCATACCCCTATCAATAGAAAATAAGGAATTTTATTGGTGAGAGAAGTTTTTCTTCCTTCCCTACCAAAGAGTTAAAAAAAACCATCACCAAAATATTTATTTGCCTTAAAAAAAATAATTTAAATATTAGGGACTTGACACGGAATCTGCAACATAAGGAAACAGTCACAGCTCCAACTATTCTCTGATTCCATGACCTGATTGTCTTGAACCATTGGTACTTATTTCATTTAATTTATAAAACCCTGATTATTAAAACCCTAAACTAAAAATTTAAATTAATTTAAAAATTAATTATATTAATTTATTATATTGCAATAATGGGGTGTTGTAAATTTATCAGCAGTCCCTCTCTGGGTCTGGTGCCAAAGTCACTTGTGTGTAAATGTTGCAGCTACATTTACCCAGCCAAGAGGAAAATTCCAAGAGGGAATGGATTCACTTACTGATATCAGCAGCAAAATACTCCAGGAAGGACCCGGTGAAAGAATGACAACCTAAAAACCCAAAACAGGGTCAGGGATCAGTTCCATCCAGCCCAGGAATCAAAGCTTGGGGTTCCCTTTTCCTGATGAACCTCAGGATGAGATCCCAGAGAAGCTGCCCCATCCCTGGAAGTGTCCAAAGCCAGGCTGGAGCACCCTGGGATAGTGGGAGGTGTCCCTGCCCGTGGCAGGGTGGGACTGGATGGGCTTTAAGGTCCCTTCCCACCCAAACCATCCTGGGATTTGGGGATTCCATGGCCACCTGCCCCTCCTTACCCAGTCGGATCCGATAGTCCAGGATCAGCTGGAGGCACCACTCGATCTCCCGGGAATAGTTCTCCTTGGCTCGTTCCTGCCAAACAAGGAGGATTTTTCAGTCCCAAATCCGGCAGCTCTGGAAGAGTTCCAGCCCAGGACACCAAGCAGGGCACAGAAATGCTCCGTGACAACAAATTCAGGTTTCCCCAGAGTAAAACAACTCCTGCTATGGCTGTCACAGGAATGAGAGTGGCTTCGAGGGGGTCAAGCCCCACATTCCTCCCCTGGCTGTTTCCATCCCGGATTTCCCACTGTGTTTTCCCAACCCCTGCAGTTCCACGGCTCTGGGATACTCACGATGAGCTCCTGCTTCTCCTCACAGTCAAAGTGCTTCAGGCTCTTCAGAGACACCGAGAAACTTTTAAAGAAACACAGTCAGAGGTGCAACTCAGCTGCCCCATTCCCCTGGTTATTTACAGCAGTTCTGCTTCTCCCTGAAAATCCCATTTCCCAAGGAATTAAAGAGCAAAAATTTCACCACTTTTTGCTTCCAGAATTAAGTTCAAAGTATGGAATCTTCAAACAAATGAGAAATACCCAGTTTGGAGCAAAGCTAAAGGCAGCCCAGTGTTTCCAGAAAGTTTGGGCAGCACAAGTAAAACCTTGGCTGCATTCCAGGGATTTTTTTTTTTTCTTGGTTTTGTTTTCGATTCCTCAGGAGCTGCCTCAACCTGCAGCATGAGAAAGCACCTGCAACCCTCACCTGACCCAGCCCCTCCGTCCCACATCAGCCTGGAGGGGGGGACTGTCCTCACCCTGCACCAGGAAACGGGTGCAGGACACGGAATGACAGAGACTGGAAGTTCAGGATGGAATGAAAATCCACATTTACCCTTTTTTCTTCTCATTTGTGGTGCCATCTATGAAGAGCACACAGGCCCTCCGGTGCTTCCTCTTCACTGCCTTCACCTGGAGAGAGGATAAAGCCTCAAAAATCCCAATCCTGATAAAGCAGGGAGTTTTTTTCCGTGGATACAACCCACACTTAGATTTTTCCTATTGTTGCAACTTTCTTTTATTACACAAATATGAAAAATCCAAGTGGAAGGAACAAGCAGGTACCCCAAGGGAGCATTTTTAGTGCACAAAGAGCCTCCCCTTTCTTTTGCAAACTGGGAACAAAGTCCTGCCCCGTGACAAAAGAATTGGGATAATCCTGTGCTCCGGTACAAACAGCTGTGAATTTACCACATTTTATTTGCTTTTCTCCCAAATTTACTTCTATAAATTTTGAAATGCTTCTACTGAAAGGTCTTTAATATTTCCTAGGAGGGCAAAAGTCACTCCAGAACTGGGAATTGCTCCTTATCAGCAGGATATGAGGAGGCAGGAGCTGCTCTTACCACAGCTGGCCAGTACGGATACCGCCGCAGCTTGCACCACACCAACATCCCTTCCTCGAAGAATTTGGGTTCTGGCATGAAAAAGAAGAGAAATTTTCCTTAAAAACAATAAAACAAGACAGATGCTGCCCCTTCTCTTCTCCTCCTCCAGGAGGAACTCCAGGAGTTTCTCTTCAGTGCTTTCACAGCGACCCCAAAAAGCAGCACAGGCACTTCTGAACTGAAACACAGCAATTTCAACCCCATGCCCTTGCCCAGTTTCAAGGATTTGCATTTCACTCAGCAGCAAAAATGGACCCAGGAAATGCATTTTATCCTGAGCCTGGACACAGCTGGATTCTGGAATCCCCATGGATTGCAGGGAAACTGAGGCTCACAGAGGGGGAAGAGCCATGTGCTCACGTCTCACCTCGATGGGACAGAACACTGGGGAAATTCTCCTCCTCTTCATCCACCAGAGGCGAGAGCGGAGGGAGGCTCTCCGAGGAAACTCTCCTTGAAGACATCCCAGAGGGTTCCAGCCCTGCCAACAGCAGCAAGATCCAGGGATTAGGACAGGATCAGCCTCAGGGCAGGTGAGACACACCTGAGTGTGACCCAGAGGGGACACAGGGTCTGTCACACCTGGGAGTGACCCAGAGGGGACACGGGGTCTGTCACACCCGGGAGTGACCCCAGAGGGGACACGGGGTCTGTCACACCTGCACACTCCTAATTAAGGAATCCTAATTCCCTGATCGTGTGGATAAAAAAGGAAAAAAGGGAAGGAATGGGGCTGGTTTAAAGACCCTGCAGCTGCTTATTTAAAAACATTTAATCTCAACTTATCAGAGAGCAGCAAAGGAAAACAAGTGTGAGCTCCAAGGGCAGGAATATAGCTTTCCATGGAAAACCCTAAGGAATTCCAGATTATCCAGACACCACCCGAGCCTTTCCCCAGCACTGAAGGGATCAGCATTTCTGCTTCTCCACAGAATAGAAACCAAAAGGAATTAAATCAGCAATCCAAAAGCCACTTCCCCAAAAGCAAAGCAACATGCCAAGATGAGTAACACCCACATGGGATGAAGGTTTCCCTTCCCCCCAAGGGATTTGCCCACCTTCATCCTCCTCAGAGTCAGGGGCTTTATTCCCAGGCAGGTGTGAGGGATCCTGGTTTTCCTCCTCCTGATGCTGAGGGGAGGCCCCAGAAGGCCCAGGTGAGGATCCAGGGTGGTTCCTGCATTTCCTGTCTGTGCCCGAGGCCACACCCGCCCCATCCAGGTGTTTTCCACCCTCTGCCTCTCTCCTTCCATCCAGCTGCTTTGCCAGGCTTTCACTCTCACTGCTGATGCTTTTCTCCAGCTCATCTGAGGCGCTTTCACAGGAGGGATCCAGGGGAGTTCTCCCAGGCTGAGTTCCTGTCTTTCTGGGAGGTTCCACGGTGACAGATTTAGAGGGCACAGGAGACCCCTCCTCAGGCGCCAGCTGTGCTTGATCCCGGGGGGAATCATCCCTACATCCTCTTTTCCTTGCTTGCTGACTCCTTCCCACCTTTGGCTTACAGGAGACTCTGTTGCCCGTTTTGGGCTGGATTTTCCTCTGTCTGGGTGATGGTTTTGGTTCTGGTTTTTTGCAGTTGTGACCGTCAGGGGTTGGTGCCACGCACGAGTCCCTGGCACCGCACCTGGAAGGGTTTGTTCCACCACCCCCACGTGCTCTGGCAGGGCTTGCTCCACTTCCACGTGCTTTGGAAGGGTCTGTCCCGCTCCCAGGTGCTTTTCCCCTCCCCTCTGGAGCCACAGAACCTCCCTGGCTCCGTGCTTTGGGACCATCCTTCAGCCCGCAGTTATTTTGGGGTTTTCTTTCCCTCTTGGCAGCCTCAGGTTCCAACTTTTTAGAGCGAGAGCGCAACAAGGAGCTGCGGGAGGGGGTGGGTGAGGCAGATCCCACACTGTTCTCCCGGGTAAATTCGGGATTTGGTCCTTCTGCAGGTGGCACTTGACTGTCTGAGTCAGTTTGATGCAGAATATCCAGGGCAATTTTAAGGGAACAGCGATATTGCAGCTCCTCCACGGCCTCGCTCACGTTTTTCTTTTGCTCTGATGAAGAAGAACATTCAATAAATGAAATTGTCCTCGTTATTCCATCACACACAAAACGTGTTCTTAGAGAAATAATAAATGTTACTCGTAAGTGTTTCTTTTAAGGTGCAGTTTTTAACACTTAAATCATCCATGACTCCCGAGGCAAAGGGTAGAGACACGCAGAGACTAAGCTGGAAGTGCCTCATTTTGAGGGAAATGCACATTTCTGCACCATCCCTCCCAAACAAACCACCCCAGGGAAGAGGAAAATGATCCTTTTTAACCAGTTTTCCAACTTTATGGAAAAGGGGAAAAGAAAATAAGTGAAAGACAGAAGTTTTATCCCACAGGCTGAGTTTTTATGGGGATTTTACACCCAGAAAAGACACAAAGCAGCACATTCGGGGTGAGTTTTTGTGGGGATTTTACCCTCAGAAAAGACACAAAGCAGCACATTTGGGGTGAGTTTTTGTGGGTATTTTACACCCAGATAAGACACAAAGCAGCACATTTGGGCCCCTCCCTCCTCACCCAGGGTGGAGGCGATGGCCTTGATCCGCTCCTCCGTCAGGGGAACGGCGTTTGCAGAGCTCACACTGACCCTGCAACACAACAAAGGGGACTGGAACCAGCACCCAAAACACTCCCAGCACCACAACTCTGCTCTCGGCCAGCAAAAAAATCCAGATATTCCCTCCCCCAAGCTGTCCTTGTTAGGGTTACACACCTAAACCTTCTGCAAATCCAGGATCCTGTCTCACAGGCACTTTCAGATAAAAGGATTCCTTTCTTCCCTTTTGTTTTTTTTTTTTTTAAACCTCTATGAATGCAAACAAGGGACAGGAACAAGGATACTCAACTGCTTCTGCAAGCCAAGGATTTCAGCTTTAAATCCCATCCTTTTCGTGGTGGCAACAGGACTGCTCCCAGCGACTCCAGGCTTGCACAAAACCTACGTTAAAAGGGAAAAAATCTTCATTTAAAACCCTCGACCGACAGCAAAACGTTTTTGTAAGAACGGCTTGACAGCTCCTGGGAGCAGCCTTAGGATCATGGAATGATAAAATCCCAGGATGGATGGGGTGGGAATGATTAAAGATCATCTCATCCCACCCCCAGCCACGGGCACGGACACCTTCCACTGTCCCAGGTTGCTCCAAGCCCCGTCCAACCTGGCCTTGGGCACTTCCAGGGACGGAGCAGCCACAGCTTCTCTGGGAAATCCATTCCGGGGCCTCCCCACCCTCCCAGGGAACAATTCCTTCCCCAATATCCCATCCAACCCCACCCTCTGGCAGTGGGAAGTTATTCCCCCTTGTCCCATCACTCCGGGCCCTCTCCCATTTTTTCCTGCTGGCTCCTCCACAGATCAGCTCAGACAAGTTGGGACTCGTCTGCTGGGACCTCTCCCTTCCTTCCCGCTCCGTTTCAGCCCTTTCCAAGCAACAGCCACAAACATTTCCTCCTTCCTCGTTACCTTGGCCGGCCACAAACGCCTCTTCCACTTGCAGAGAACAAACTCTTGGTCGGTCATGGCTGAGCTTCACGTAGAAAAGGGCAATTCCAGGGCGTTCTGAGGAAAAAAAAAACCAAAAAAAAAGGGAATAAAGGTGTCACCCACCGTGGTTCATTTTGGTCTTTGTTTTCTGAAGGAAATACGGGATTCGATCAAACCTGTTATTCCAGTTGTTATTGTTTTACCTTGGGGATCACTGCACTGATATCACCCTGCAGCATTCTGCAAAATTATACCTTAAATTCCATTTTTCTGTAGAAACTCTGGCTGCCCCATCCCTGGAAGTGTCCAAGGCCAGGTTGGACAAGGCTTGGAGCAACCTGGGATAGTGGAAAGTGTCCCTGGGGATGGGACTGGATGGGCTTTAAGGTCCTTTCAACCCAAACCATCCCAGGATTCAAGAATTCCGTAATTCCAGGAGCATAAGTGGCTCTCAGTGAGTGTGTTGGGTGAGGAAAACACTATCAGGAATTGAACACTGCAGCCATGGGCCTGCCCCATCTGCAGCTTCCTGCGACCAAACCCTGAAAACAGGGAACTACGCCCTAAAAATAACGTGCCGGATCGACTTTTTACACGCAAATTGATGCCAATTTTTACACATGATTTGCAACAGAAACCGGAGCGGCCTCACAGCGGTCAGGGGTTCCTCAAGGGCTAAATTAAAAAAAAAAAAAAAAAAAAAAAAAAAANAAATTAAAAAAAAAAAAAAAAAACAACAAACCAAGAAACAACATATTAAGGAGGAGATCTTCCTGTACTTACAAGGTCCGGGTGCTGGGATCGCCGGGGCTCCGGGATCGCGGCCCTGCGGCGGCGGAGGGAGGGACGAGGGGCCGTTAGTGCGGCCCGGAACGGCGGGGCCGGTGCGGGGCCGGTGCGGGACCCCCGTGAGGCGGCGCGGGGACAGCGGGAACCGCCCGGCCCCCAACACCCACGTGAGGGGAGGGACGGGACGTCCCCCAAACCTCCTTCGGTGACGGGAGTGACCCCCGCCCACCCAATCCCGCACTCGGTGAGGGANCCTCCACATGAGAGTCTGCGCATGCGCCGCACGCACCGCCCGCCACCGCCCCCTCTGGGCCAATCAGCGAGCGCCGCCTGGCGCCCCGCCCTCCCCGCCGCGGCCAAAACACCCGGCTCAGCCAATCGGAGAGCCCGCTGCCACCATAGCCACGCCTACCTCGTCTTCTATTGGAGGGTTGGGCGGAAGTCGCGCCCACTCTGGGGAGGGCGGCATGGCAACGGGGTGAGTGACGTCATCGCCGCGAAGAGTGACGTCATTTAATCATTTGGGTTGGACGGAGGTTAAAGCCCATCCGGTGCCACCCCTGGACCATCTTCCATGGGCAGGGCCCGGCCACGCCCCCCGCAGGGTCAACCCAAGGTGGTTCTAATCCCAATTCTTGGAATGGGATTCCCGGAGAAACTACGGCTGCCTGCCCACCCTGGAAGTGCCCAAGGCCAGGCTGGACGCAGCTTGGAGCAACCTGGGCTAGTGGAAGGTATCCCTGCCCATGGCAGGGGGTGGGGTGGGGGGGCGAGCTGATCCTTAAATTCCCTTCCGACCCGATCCTTAGCCCTGGCATTCCGAGGAAAACGGAGGAAACGGAGCCCGCGCTCTGAGATTTGATGCTTTATTCGCTGTCTCTACTTGGTTATAAACACCTGGCTATCAGAACTGTCACCGCTACGCTGAAGTAGTTACTGGAAACACACTCTGCAAACAGCAACAAACCAGAATGCGCCTCCGCGGGCTCCGCTCCCGGGAGTGCATTTTTCCTATCTTTAAGTACGGATACCTGTGGAATAATACTGTTAACATAAGAGACAAACTCCCCTTCTGGCTTTGCTCGCAGCCCCCTCCCTCCTCCCAGTGCCTTCCGCCGCTGGAGATACTTCGTGAAATCGATTTGTCAACCGTAATTCCCGTTTTCCTGCAGGGCTGGGAATTGCGACTGTTACTCAGCCTTTCCCAGCACCAGTCCCTGCTCCGCGGGCTCTGGGGGAGCCCAGGCTGGTCCTGCAAGGGGCTTTAATCAGCGTTTCATGTCGAAGGATAGAAAATAGTCTTTAAAACCTGGGTTAGGGAGCAACGAGGTGGAGTTCAGGTCCCACCGGAGACACGACATGGAGAGGGGAGGACACAGCGAGGACGGGATGGACGCCGGAGCTGAGCAGCCCTGCAAGGTTCAGCCCTCGGGATTTAAAAAAAAGGAGAGGGAAAAACCGCCCCTCCTGCAAAAAATGCAAAGAAAAAGGGATCGTTTCCCTGTGCTGCAGCATCCCGTGGGATCAGCGGCTTCGTTTCCCCCCCGGGACACCTCGCCGGGCAGGTGCTTCCCCACAAAAGAGCAACTCAGTTGAAAAACTTGCAGCTCTGGTCAAGCCATGATCTTTTTCCGATTAAAACCCCTCTTGAACACCCAATTTCTCTGCTGTCTTTGGCTCCCCAAACCCCGCCGAGCTGCGGGGTGGGTCAGCCCTGACACGGAGCTGTTTTCATTTCTTCTCGGTGCTGGAGATAAACCCAAAATCCTCGTGTCACATTTTCCTCAACCTCCTGAGCCTGCTCTGTCACCCTCAGGTCTGGCACCTCTGCGTCACCTTTGGCAAAACATCCAATTTTGGGGGGTTTTTTTTGCCCTTCCTGTCCCAGCTGCTCAATTCTGCGCCCCCATCCTGGGGGGAATGAACCTCCTGGACAAATTTATTCTCCTCCAGGTGGGATTTTTAGCCAGAACACACCGTTCTAAGCCCAAAATGTAGGGGTGCAGGTCATGGTGGCTGGCTCGGGGTTCAAACCTGGCAGGATGCCACCAGCTCTCCCTAATTCCCACATGGAATATGGCTTTTCCTGTCTGGTCACTTGCTCTGTATTAAATTCTGTAAGTGCTTATCCTATTTCCTGCCTTTAAAAAAAAAAAAAACAAACCCCCAAAAAAATTTCTTTTCAAGAAGTTTGTCGGGCGATTCCATTAAAAAATAAAAATCAAAAAAGTACAAACTCGTTGTCCTCCCTCGGGGAGCAGCAGGTACGTGGTAGAGGCTCACAAGGTACAAAGAGTTGCGTTGTTCTCACTCAAGAATTGTGTGAATTCCTGCGTTCAAATGGTGTCAATCCTGACCTGGAATGCCGAGGGGAGGCCGGACCAGCACTCCCAGTCCGTGACCACCCTACCACCACCAGGGATCCCCAGCAAGGCTGAAGGTGAGGAACACACCCAAAAAAACCACGAGCCAGGGCTCGGCTACTGCCTGGGAGTGACGAGGGAACCGCTGGCACGGGCTGTTCTCCAGAGAGGATGGAACATCTGGGCTCAGAGGCTCCTAAAACCCCGCCTAACTCAGCAGCAACCCCACAGCTGGGCTGGCGACAGCGCTGGAGGCGTCACAGCCCAACCTGAAAAAAACAAACCCTCCAGGACTATATTTACAGGAACCCCTCAAAGATAACTCGCTGCCTTTTGCAGGGAAAAGCGGGAGAAATCCTTAATTCTGCTGTTTGCTCCTCGGGGGTTTTTTTTTTCCCCTCGGGATCTTTCCAAGCCGCAGCTGCCCAAACTGCCGGAGAGCGGGAAGACAAAAATCCCCTCCTCGTCCCCTCAGCCGGGCGGGCACAGACACGGGGACAGCGACCGGGGGGGTGACAGGACACGACACGAGGATGTTCCGGAGCTCGGGGCTCTCCGGGCCCCCCGGCAGCGGCCCAGGCTCGGCGGCGTCGNCCAAACCCTCCCGGAGCTCTGGCAGCCTTAGGGCCGGGCCCGTTCCCTGAGGGAATTCAGCGCCCTCAGGGGGAGGAACCTTTCCCTAAATCCCATCCCAAACCCCCCTGGCACAGCTCCTGGCCTTTCCTTGGCACCCCGAGGGGGCGTTTGGCAGAATTCTGCCCTTCCAAGCCCCTCCCTGGGCCCTGTAGGCCACTGTCCCCCCCGTGCTGTCACACGTCCCCATGGTGCCAGATGTGCCAGATGTGCCAGATGTGCCAGATGTTCCCCCCCCCCCTCACCTTCAGCTTCCTCCTGGCGTTAAATTCCTGCAGTTTCTTCTGCGTGCTGTCCATGTGAGCGAATTTCGCCGCTTTCCCGGTGACCCAGGGGTGCTCCAGGGCCTGGGAAACCGTCAGCCTCTTCTGGGGGTCCAAAACGATCAATTTTCTGACCTGAAAGCCCCAAAAGTTTTGTTATTTCGAGGTAAATCACAGGAAAAAATGAGAAAGAGCTATAATAAATGTGTAATATGCATTCTGATGAATCGTAAGAATAAGGAATAAATAAAAGAAATTAAAGGAAGCCAGAGTACGTAATAACAAATAAAGAAATAAATAATAAATTCATGTGGTAAATGAAATAATTAATAGAAGTGTGTGATAAATAAATAAATCTAATGAGATAAATATAGGTAGCAAATAAATGAAAATAAAATAATGAAAGACATGAAATCAATAATAAAAATATGTGATTAATAAATAAAACCAAACAAATAAATGTAATAAATAAATTTTAAAAAATCATAAAATAAATGAAGTCAATAATGAAAATAGTGATGAATAAATAAATGAAAATTTGTAATAAATAAAACAAATAATGTAATAAACACATAAAAATAAAATCATCAATCAATCAATCAATAATAAAAATATGGGATAAATAAATGAAATTAAAGAAATGAATAAATAGATACAAATGAAATAATAAAATAAGCAATCAAAATGTTATAAATAAATAAAGCAATTAATAAATAAAGAGATAAAAATGAAATCGTAAAAGAAATAATAACAATACGCAACAAATAAATAAAATTGAATAAATAAATAAATAAATNCACAGTTCCACAAGCCCCGGCACTGCCTGGCTCACCAAATCCTTGGCGTTGGGGGACACCTCGTCCCACCAGGGCGACACGAACTCGTAGTCGCAGGTGAGGATGCGGCCGTACATGTACTGATCCCCCCGCGGGTCGAAGAAGGGCTCGAAGCCGCAGAGGCTGCAGAGGGGACGGGAGCCGTGGGACAGGGCAGGACAAACCCTGCCCCCCCCGGGGACAGAGGGGACAAAGCCACNTAATATAAAAGAAAGCAAAATAAAATAATAAAATTAAATAAAATAAAGTAAAATAACATGAAATAAAATGAAGTAAAATAAAGTAAAAAAAATAATAAAATTAAATAAATAAAGTAAAATAAAATGAAGTAAAATAAAGTCAAATAAAATAGATAAAGGAAAATAAAATGAAGTAANAGGATGTAGGTGATGACCCCCACGCTCCACATGTCCACCTCCGGCCCGTAGGGACACCCGTGCAGGATTTCGGGCGCTGGAAGCGAAGGTTGGGGGTCAAACAAACTCGCGAGGGGGAAAACCAGCAGAGAAAACCCCGCTGGGCACCGGCAGCGTGTGCCGGGAGTGGAGAAAAATGGGATAAATGGGGCTCAGTGCCAGCCAGATGTGGCACAGCTCCTGCCATCCCTGCAGCGAGCTGTGCCCGGCCTCAGGCAGGAAAACCCCCTCAGAACGTCCCTCCTGTCCCCAGCTCTCCTCTCCCCCAGGATTGTCCCTCNAATTAAAATAAATAAAGTAAAGTAAAGTAACATAAAAAAATATAAAATAATAACATAAAATAAAATAAAATAAAATAAAATAAAATAAAATAAAAATAAAATAAATAAAAATAAAAATAAAA
>VXAD01003440.1:125462-141582 GCA_013399195.1 Dicrurus megarhynchus
CCAATCCTGCCATTCTCTTATCCCTGCCACCCTCCTGGCCTTGCCATCCTCCCAATCCTGCCATCATCCTGGCCCTGCCATCCTCCTATCCCTGCCGTGCTTCCAGCATTGCCACCCTCCTGGTCCTGCCATCCTCCCAACCCTGCCATTCTATCCCTGCCATCCTCCCAATCCTGCCATTCTCCTATCCCTGCCACCCTCCTGGTCCTGCCATCGTCCCAGCAATGCCATCCTNCCCCAATCCTGCCATTCTCTTATCCCTGCCACCCTCCTGGCCTTGCCATCCTCCCAATCCTGCCATTATCCTGGCCCTGCCATCCTCCTATCCCTGCCGTGCTTCCAGCATTGCCACCCTCCTGGTCCTGCCATCGTCCCAGCAATGCCATCCTCCTATCCCTGCCACCCTCCTGGCCCTGCCATCCTCCCAGCAATGCCATCCTCCTGTCCCTGCCATCCACCCAGCACTTGGGTTTCCTTTCACGGAAGGGGGAGCTGAGAAAAACGCATCAATTATTGAGCCGGGGCGGCGAGCCCGCCGCGTCCCCCTTGCTGATGCCGCTCAGGTAGAGCCGCGCGAGCCGCAGTCAGACACCTCTAACACGATTAAGCTGCAGGGCTCTGCCAGCGCGCTTCAAGGTCAACTTCTCCGAGGCTGACAAAAGGCACGGCGGGCAGCGGCTCCCCCCGCCCCCGCCCGAGGACGGGCACCGGCAGCCCCGAGAGATGGCACCGGGACAAGGGGAGCTCCAGGGCAGGACGGCAGGGGTCCCACGGGGACGGGGATGCAGTGGCAGGGCTCCCAGTGCGACTGGAATGCAGTGCTGGGGCTCCCACTGGGATCAAGGTGCAGCGCAGGGACTCCCACTAGGATAAGAATGCAGTGGTGGGGCTCCTGCTGGGATGGGGATGCAGTGGTGGAGCTCCCAGTGGGATCAGGGTGCAGTGGTGGGGCTCCCGTTGGGATCAGGGTGCAGTGCTGGGGCTCACAGAGGGATGGGGATGCAGTGCTGGAGCTTCCAGTGGGATGGGGATGCAGTGGTGGGGCTCCCACTGGGATCAGGGTGCAGTGATGGGGCTCCCAGAGGGATGGGCATGTAGCAGGAGGGCTCCCAGCGGGAAGGGGACTTGGCATGGGGCTCCCAAGCCCAGGACAGGGTCCCCATGTGTCCCTGTGCAGCAAGGCCGCTCTCGTCACGCCGTGCGGCAGGAGCGGGTCCGGCCCGGCCGGCTGCACGTGGAGCGGGAATTGGATCCAGATGTTTCCCCCCAGCAGCCGGAAACCGCTTCCCCCCATCCAGAAAGCGCTCGGCAGCCCCTTCCACCGCCTCACGAGGCCTCGGTGGGGACCAGCCCTGCCAGCACAGAGCGGCACCGACGGGGCCAGGATCCAGCCCGGCATGGCACGGGCAGCAGAGCGACAGGGCAGCTCGGGAGGGCACGGGGGTGGCAATGCCAGCTCTGCCGTGGTGCTCCCGCGCTCTGGGTTTGGGGACTGACGGTGACAGGAGCCCCTGGGCTGGCACAGCCACGTTCCACCCCCTGCTCATCCTCATCCTGCTCAGCCCCTTCCAAAACCACCCCGCTCTGGTGCACCAACCCCTCCCACGTTCCACGAGCAGCCCTGCAGCAGAAGGGGGGTGGGTGCCCACCAGGATGGGTGTCCTCCGGGTTGGGCACCCACTGTGTCAGGCAAAAGGTGACAAAGCCATAAAAAAAACCCCAAACCTCAGCCTGGGAGGACCCAGCTCCGATATCCCGGTGCCCATGGGTTGGGGAAGGGCTGGCAGGCGGCTCCAACAATGGGGTGCGTGGCACAGGTCACCCCCAGCACCATTCCCGAGAGGTTTCCCAAAGGACACCACACCCACAGGTCCCTGTCACCCTCACAAGTCACCTCCTGCTTTGGGGACAGGGTTCCCAGAGCAGTGGGATGGGGACACAGCTTTCCAGCCCCTCCAACCTCCACGAGATTGAGGAAAACCGCCTAAAAACCTCAAGAAACCCGTTTGAGGAGCCAGAACCTGAATTCCCCCCCTCTCCCATTATTTAAAGCCCATCCAGCTCCCAAGTCCTGCAATGATGCTAGAATCTCAATTACCATTAAAAGAACGCGTTCCTGCTCCTCCATTACGGAGAAAAGCCTGAAAACCAACCCCTGGGAATTCCACAACTCTAGAAAGAAGGAAAATAAAATATTCATGTAATTTAGATTATTTAAAACGCGGCAGTTGGTAAACCAGTCTCTGCACTGGAGGGAACTGGGGGTGTTCACACCTTTGCAGAAAGCCAGGGACGGGTCAGGGCTGGAAAACCTGGTTGTGGCCACGCAGATCCCGGTGCCACCCCGGGCATGCCACGCCCAGGATCTGGCGTTAAATGGGTTTTTAAACACCTCTGAGCTTGTGGGATGCGGCGCTGCGGAAGGACAGCGGGTTATTTTTATCGTTGCATTAGTTCCAGTTTAATTGCCGGGATGTCATTAACGGCACGGAGCAGGGTCCGGGCGTGGGGAGGCTGACGTCGGTGTGTCCTGTCCCAAACCCCGGGATTGAGACCTTGCACGTGCCTCTCCTCCCACCACCAGAGCTTGGTGCCAAGCAGGGACAGGAGGCACTGACCAGGGACAGGGACAGGGACAGGAACCATCAGCCAGGGCTGGACCCTCCTGCCTCATCCTCTCCCGGCCCAGACATTCCTTCTCCTCCAGCTCCACCCAGCAGCTCCAGGGAAGAGGATGGTGGCTCCCTCCAGACCTCCCTCCTCCTCTTCCTCTCTCCATGGCGGGTCCCAGTTCCCTCCAGTGAATTCTCCAGGAATTCTCCTGCCATCCCTGATTCTCCAGCCCCAGGGCTCCATCGTGTCCCCCCACCCGCTCCCTCCACCAGCCCCTCTCGGAATTCCCACATCTCCGAGAGGGCCAAACACCCCAACTCTGTGCCAGAGGCTGGGATCTCCTGGGTCACCCAGAGCTGGGACCCACACTCAGCTCTTCCCTGGGCTGCTCCCAGCAGGAAACCTCCCACCGGTGCTGGCCCAAGACCCTCCCAGCACTGAGGGAGCTGAGCTAATCCCGTGTTTCCCACCCCAAGGGGCTGGGGGATGGCGCTGCCATCGCGGGCCCCCTCTGCTGTCCCCATCCCCTCCGTGCTCACATGGAGCAGGAGAGTGTGGCAGGATTGGAGCCACTGCTGAGGAATCACCGTGGAGGAAACCACAGCTGCCCCGTCAGCGATGGCACACGGGAATGGAGACACCGGAATGCGCCCTGCCAGCCGCGTCCCAGCCAGCTGTGATCCCAATGGCTTCCTTGCACCGGGAAAGCCAGGATTGTGCCGCCAATGGCTGCCCAGAGCTTTGGATCATGCCCAGCACAGCGTCCCCAACCCACCAGGGACTGGCCACCCCCCAGCCAGGCCCCACAGCCCCCATCCCAGCCCAGCAGCCCCCAAAACGCCGGATGGGATCGGACGTGGGATGTGGGATTCGCTGGGGGTGGTTTCCCACAGAAGCCTCCGAGCAGGTCGAGTCCTCTGGGATTGCCAGAGGTGCCCGAGCAGGCTGGGCAGGGACGGGCAGTGCCACAGGGAGGTGACAATGGCTTCACCCAACACAGGAATGGCTCCCAGCAGGGAAAGCCTGGCCAAGGAGGATCGGGCCCAGGAGGACACACTGGGGAGCCGGGATGCAGAGCTGCACCCCATGCTCCGGGACACCCCCGTGTCAGTGCCCCTGCACCAGTGCCTCCCAGTTCAGCACTGGGGAGGTGCTGACCTGGCAGGGACAGGGCCACATGGCTCCTGCAGAGACCAGCGACGTTCCCAGGAGGATTTGCTTTATAGGGTCAGGGAGGAAGGAACCAGCGCGGAGATATTTAAGTGGCGTTTCACCATCGGAAAAAATTAGAGTCACAATATTAATTAATCCTCAAAGCACTTTACGAACATTAACTAATTAAGCCTCCCAACCCCTCTGCGAGGTGGGAAAGGTATCACTGTCCTCGTTTCACAGCTGCGGAAAACCAAGCGCGCGGAGGTGACGTGACTCGCCCAAGGTCGCTGCGAACCAGGCAGAGGTGGGAACAGGATCCCAAAATCTGCCCCTGGCTCCTCAGCAGGGCAGGACCCAGCAGTGCCGGGCACCCCGGAGCCCAGGAACGCTGGATTCCAGCATCCCGAGCCAGGTCCCAGCATCCTGATCCCCACACCCAGGGCAGGGTGGAGAGGGACAAAGCTACACCCACAAAGGGATGTCCCAGGGGGGAAAACCCACCAGAGCCAGGGGTTTTCTGTTAAAACAGAAACCACCGAGGGGTTTTATGGAAAGCCCCACCGACCCTGTGCAGTTTAAAAGCGATTAGAGCCCTGCCTGGGTTATCAACCGGCGTCTCAATCCCGCGGCATCGATCCGGATAATAGCCGGCAATTGTTCAGATACAATATCATAAAGTCACTTTAACTACAGCCATAAAGCTTCCCCCGCCTGCAGCACCGCTGGGCTCCCCGCGCCGGGGACAGCGCCGGGGCCCCGGCACCGTTGGCACGTGCTCGGGGACTGAGGATGGTGAGGGGATCCCACTGGGATCCCCTGAACGGGGACAGGATCCTCAGGGATCGCCCCTCGCTTCCACTGCTGGGAGCGGAGGGAACGCGGAGCCCCCCGGGGCTCCCCTCGGCGCCGCTCCTGGGAATCGGCAGCGCCGGGGTTGGGGAGCTCCAAGGCAGCTGCTGAGAGCTGATGTTTCAAGTTTTAATCCGTGGGATTTATGGGAATTGGGAGAAAGGGGGGGGGGGGGAGGGTGACCGCCGCTGCCCCCTGGTTTGTCCTTGTCCCCAGCACACGGAGCTCCCGGCTGTGCCGTGTCAGGATCTGGCTCCTCCATCTCCTTCCCACCGCCAGCCCCTCATCCCGGGGTGCTCCCACTCCGTGCTCCCTGCCCTGGGTCACCAGGAGTGCCGCTGGGAGAACACGGCTCCGGAGAACCCCGCGGGAGAACCCGGATCCCTCACCCGCCGCTTCCTCACCCGCCGCTTCCCACTGCTTAATGAGCACAAAATATTTCCATGTTGCCAATTACTTGGTTCGTTTGTGCTGCTGCGGGCAGCGCTGGTGCAGGGAAAATCCCCCCGGAGCCGGCCTGGCCCCCAGGGAGCAGGGAGAGCCCCGGCTGGGTGAGGGTGGGGCTGGAGCATCCCCACCCTCACCACGCACCCCAGCACCCCCCGGCCCCCTCACCCTGGGGATCATCAGCAGCCTCCTAAGGACATTCCCGCGTCCCCGGTGACATTCCCGTGGCCCCAGCGTGACACTGATGGCTACAGTGGGAAAGCAAGCCCTTCCCAGGATTTAAACGGGCATTTGAGGGACTTGGAACAGGCTTTGGAAGCCCCTTTTTTGGTGGTCACCCAGCAGATGATGGTTTGGGGTCCAACCTGTCGGTGCCACTTCCCAGCATGGAGAAAACCCCGAGCAGCATCACAGACGTGCTGAGCTCAGGCCATCCCAGCCGGGTCCATCCCTGCTCCCATCACATCCCCAGGCAGGATTCCCAGCCCGAGCCCTCTCCCCTGGCTGGAATGGCTGCTGTGACCATCCCCACAAAACCATTCCAGCAGGTCGGCCCCGGGAGCTGCGTTCCTCCCATCTGCGCCCATAAATCCTCCCTCCAGCCGGAGCAAGGAAGTGATTTATATGGTGGAACAAATATTACGACGTTTGAGGGAAAATATTTTAAAAAGTCACAAAAATCCATGCAGCTGGATTCCCCTCCCACGGGAACGGGGACTTGGTGACACCGGGATTTTGGGGCAGCGAGGGACACGCCAGGAAGAGGCCGGAATGAATGGGGCTCCGGCGCTGCCAAAGCACCTGGATGCGGGATGCACGCCGGAATCAGCCATGGATCTGAGCCACCATGTCCCCACACAGATCCCAAACCAGCATAGAAGGAGCTGGGGGGCTCCTGCCCCTCCTCGTGGAGCCCTGGGCTCTGTGGACACGAAGACGGGGCTTCACTGCGGACACCCCTATCCCTGCTCCTGGCCGGAATTCCCGCATCCGGCCCCGGAGCGACGGACGCGCTGCGCAGCGGGACACGGCGCTGTGAGAGCCACGTCCTTCTCCATCTCTCAATCACTCCACCAGCATTAATTCCCTAATTTAGTCCCTGGCAGCGATCCTCACCTTACCCATGGAGAAACTGAGGCTGGGGGAGGGAGAAGCCATTTGTCTCCGGGTAATGAGCTGGAAGCCGGATCCAGGATCACCCCCAGCTCGCAGGATGAGAGTCCCTGCTCCCGATCCAAAGCTTTCTATCACAAGAGACAACATTATGATTTATGGTTATCATTAATCAGCTTTGAAATGGAGTCCAGATTTTCCCGGAGTCCAGATCCCAGCGGTGACACGGGGCCCTGGACATCCTCCCGCTGCCGGCGCTCCGCATCCCAGCACCGGAGAGAGCGTCGGGAAGAGCCAAGGAACAATGGAAAACTGCAGATGGCGGTGGGATGAGCTGGGAGAGGCAGCAGTTGGGTGGCTGGAACTGAGGGCCACTGACCCCAGGAACCACCACGGAGAGGGGAAAGCTGGGAATGCCAGGAAGAGCAGGCAGGAAAAGTCGGGAGCTGGCCCGCGGTGAAGGTCACTCGCGGCAGTGGGCGTTAGGAAGGCCGGCACCGGTTGGGCTGGGTGCTGCCTCCGGAGCACAAATCCCGCAGCAGAAGGCGATCCCTGTTCCCAAACCTGCTCCCAACTCTCCCAGTTTAGCCTTAAATCCCACCTCGAAGGGTCAGGAGCAACGCCAGGGCCGTGGCAGGGCACGCGATCCTGGTGTTCCACAGCACTCGGCACCCGCGCGGCTCCGGCCAAACCAACCCCCGTGGCGATCCCACAGAGACATGGATGGAGGTTGGAGCCAGAAGATATTTCTGTTCCCGACAGCCTTGGATTCTCTGTTGGAAACAGCAGCACCATTTTGACCAGCATTTGCAGCCAGAGCCGGTGCCAGGATTCCCGTGTGCCAGTGCCGTATCCAACGGCGCTTCTACAACAACGGGACAGTCACAGGCATGGCCTGGCAGGGCCACGGCTCCATCCTGAGCCCCTCAGCCAGAGCCAGAGGGCAGCAGGTTCTCCCAACCACCCGGCATGAAGGATCCTGAAAAAGCCAGGGAGAGAGCCTGGAGCGTTCCCAAGATGGACACCAAGCCCTGGAGCATGAGGCTGCTCCCGAGGGAAGAACCCTGCAGGGTTCAGGATAACGGCATTTTCCCAAATAAAGGACTTTGGAGCCGACCCAGTCCTCACCCAAATCCCCCAGAAGGATGTGGGGAGGGGACGGGGGAGAGCCCCCACCCAAAACCAGGGATCCCAGGGGCGGGAGAGTGGCCGGACACACAAAAAGAGGGAATTCCAGTTACGGGGTTTGTACAGGTGTTTTTTAAAATGCAGAAAAAACGGTGGAAAGGCAGGAAAAAGCGGAGCAGAGCAACGGGATAATTGAAACATCCAAACACCGGGAGGGAGGGAAACCCTCTGGGAGAGCATCCTTCCCAGGAGCATCTATCCCACCTCCCGCCCCACTCCCCTGGATGTCCTGCTCGATCCGTGCTGAGAATTGGGTGAAATTTGGAAAAAGCCCCTTTGGAAGGGTCGGCACATCGGCCACAGCTTGGGCAGCGCCGGCGCCGTGTCGGGTAAAAATAAACCCCAATTTGTGGGTACAATGTGAGAAGAAGGGTCGGTGAGCAAACCAGGCAGGTTTATGGGATGGGAAGCAAGGAATTCCAGCGGAAAGGCCTGGATATGGAAAAAACTGATATTCCCGGTGTGAAGCGGGGAGAAGGGCCGACAAAAGGCCCTTCAGATTCCAGGGAAAAAGGGAAAATAACCACGGCTGTATTGTATAAAAGCACCGACCATTCCAAAACAACCTTGGAATAAAAACGCCCATCCCAGAGCCAGCACAGGGTGGGGATGGAGGGATGGAAACGGACACACGGACACGGCCCGGGCGGCTCCACCAACCCACCCCAGCACCGCCGGGGCTGTGCCGGCATCTCCCGGCCCTTCGGAAGCCGGGTACCCCCCGGCCCCCCCCGCGCCGTCCCGGGGGGCTCTGCCCCGCGTTTTTCCACTCAATTTCCTTCCCGCGTCGGCAGGAGATAAATCCCTCTGCCGAGGCAGGCGGCCGGAACGGCAAAGCCAGCGGTGCCAAGTTTAATAAGCAACCCTGATCGAGAATCCAGATAATAATTGGGATTATCGAGCTGGCTGGGAAAGAGCTTCCTCAGCTCCTGATGGCACCAGCGCCTGGCACCGGGGTGACGGTGACACCCGCGGGGTCCCCAGCAGGGCTGGGACATTGACGGGAGACTGGGATACAGCCGGGATGCTCCCGAGGAGCAGCGGGAGCTGATCCATGGTTTAATATTAAAATAAAATCAGAATCATAAACCCCTTTTTGGGGTGCTCAAGGCACAAGGGAGCCTGCGCCCCCAAAATCCCAGGGGTCCCAGCTCCATCCCCACCTCTGCAGGAGCTTCCCTGAATCCCGATTTTGGGGGGGGGACACACGGAGCCGGCGCCGTCCCAGCGCCTGTGGAGAAGCTCAGCCGCCGAAATAATCCCATCGCGGTTGGATTTTGTGCAGGGCACGAGGTCCAGGGGCTTTTTTTCCTCAGTGGAAACAGGATTGGAAAAGGAAAGAATTGGGATTTTTCGAGTTCTCTGCAGGGTCAGGCTGATTTTATTTTACTGCAAATATAAATAGGGGTTTTTGATAAATAATAAAAAAAAAAAAAAAAAGGCAGTCTAAATAAAACCCCCCTGGAAGACACGGCACGGAATCCGGAATCCTGGCAGGAATAGCTGTAGCCAGGCTGAGTGCTCTGGAATATTTGTATTTGCTGTCTAAACACTTTATCTCTTTCCCAGCACATGGGTGAGTTTTGCTCCCGT
The DNA here is from genome assembly GCA_013399195.1 of Dicrurus megarhynchus. NCBI lineage: Eukaryota > Metazoa > Chordata > Aves > Passeriformes > Dicruridae > Dicrurus > Dicrurus megarhynchus. The sequence continues at coordinate 134,421 of VXAD01003440.1, forward strand.
GTAATGTTCAAGGAAAAATAAACCGAGACGGATAATTCCTCCTCTTCTGCAGGGTGGGAGGGGGGGGAATAAAAAATCCGACAAAACTTGGTTGCATTGGGGGGAAAACAGCAAAATATTTCCAGGGAAATTTGGCCAAACGCCAAGGAAATAGATGGAGGACGCGACTGGGATGCGGCAGGAGGAGGAAGCTGGGGATGGAATAGGGCTTCCCCATTCCCAGTCATTAAAAAACCCCAGTGCCATTTATTCCCCTTTTTTCCCCAAAGTCGGTGGTGCTTGGGAATCGAAGCTGGGAGAGGTTCGGGCTTGGCACAAAAGATCCAAAATCCAGAGATGGATTCCTGGGGGATTTCGGGGCTGGTGGGGAAGGAGTTGAAACAAAAAGTCCATTCCCGGAGTCAAACCAAAAAAAAAAAGATATTGAGAGATGGCATAAAACTCTGCAGATCCTGGGAACACCTCGGCAGCGCGGTGGGAATGCCGGTGGTGGGAATGGTGGTGGGAATGGTGGTGGTGGGAATACCGGGGGTGGGAATACCAGTGCCAGCATCCAGGTCCAGCACCAGGATGGTGTTTGGTGGGACCAACCCAGCACGGGCAGCTCCGGTGTTTGCACGGACACCCGCGTGTGCCTGGAGGTCACGGCTGCAGGGAAACCGGGAAAATCCCACAAAACGAGGCCGGAGCGGCTGGAAACATCAAGGAAAGCGGAAAACTGGGGGGTCAGGAAGAGCTGATATGCTGAGGGAGCGTAGGGATGCATCCCACAGGATCCCACCATGGCACAAGTTTATCCCACGGGATCCCACCACGACACAGGTGTATCCCACGGGATCCCACCATGGCACAGGTGTATCCCAAAGGATACCACCATGGCACAGGTGTATCCCATTGGATCCCACCATGGCACAGCCCCACCAGGATGTGGCTCGGCCCCGTGGCCGTTCCTCTCCCAGCAGTGGCATCACTCGCTGCTCCTCCGCCCCGCGGGGCCTTGGGAAGCAAACACGGGAAGAGGGGAAAGATTTAAAAAGGGAGGAATTAAAAAACCAAAAAAGAGTCCAAATCCCTGTTTCCACATCCCTCTCCCTTCATTAATGATCCAAAGGAAAATGTCGGACGGATCCGAGCAGGGCTCGGAATGGGAGCGCGGATCTCGCTGCCCCGCCGCTGATTGGCTTCACCAGAGCCGAGCGCCATCGATCCCGGGCTTTGTGCCGCAGCTGGAGATGGATCCATGGGCAAGCTGGGCTGGATGGGATGATCCCAAAACTGCCGGCACCTCCATCCCCTTGGAGGGGCTCACTCTGAACCCCTCAGTGCCCCAGGCACCCGTCAAGGGCACAGGGAAGGGGAACTCATTCCCCTGTCTTCATTGTCATTCCAGGGAGTAAATTTTCCTCCTTCGGAATGATTTCCCCCACTGTTGTTGCCTTGAGTTCGGGACCCCACACCCCGTGCGGGGGCACAAAGCGCGGCTTCAATCGGAGCGGGGCGGAGGTGGGGCCTTTCCCGATCCCTTTGGAGAAGGATCCTCTTTTCCCCCATCACGTCCGTGGCACATGGAGGAGCCACAGGAGCAGCCGCAACCCCGAGGGACACGCGGAATGTTCCAGGGGCAGAGCAGGATCCGGGATGCGGAGCCCGAAGTTCAAGGACACTCCTGGACACTGCCTGGCTCCCTCCAGCCAAAGTGGTGAATCCCACCAGGATCGGGGCTCATCCCAGTCTCTCGCTGAGGGGTGGGATAAAAGGTCAGGATGGGATAAGGTCAAGAGGGAAGCGGCGAAGTGGAGCAGGATTTGTCCGGCACACGGATGGGATAAGCTCCGGGGACCCCTGGTTTGAGCAGCACTTCCAAAATGAAGGATGTGCCCTAAAGGTGACACCAGACGGGGCTGGCAGGGAGGTGTCGCACCAAGGGAGATGCCAGGAACGCTCCCAGGCTCCAAGCACCAGCACAGCCCCGCCTGGCCAAAATCCACGGGGCTTTGATTTCTCCCCAGGTTTGGGGCTCAACAAGAAAATTTTGGCAAAACCACTTCCCAGCCGCCCTTTGGGATGAAGCTTCAGGCCGGCAGCTCCACAGCCGTGGATCTCTCCGTGGTTCACACCGTCGGGGCGGCACAGCCAAAGCCATCAGCTGACCCCGGTGGTGACCCCGGTGGTGACCCCAGCCCTGCCCTCACCCCCTTCCCAGCACAGCCCCCTCACATCCCCCCACAGCCCCCCGGCTCCGCTTGCTCGGCTTTTGAGCCGGGAGCCTCATTAGGAGGTAATTAGCTCCGGAACAATGGGAAGCTCTTTAGCAGCCCAGGCACAGCGGCAGCAACAAGCCAAGGGGGAGCGAGGGAGGAGAAATAAATAAATAACAACACTGTGACCACCCGGGAACAAGCCAGGACGGAGCAGGGACACGGTCCGGGCTCCATCCCGCTGCCCTGCTCTCAGCCTCGTCCCTTCCCGCTTTTCCTGCTGGGATCAAAGCAGCCCCGGGTGCGTCCCACGCCCAAACGGCCCCATGAGCGCCGTCCGTCCCCCTGACACGGCTCCCAGCCAGCGGGGGGGAACAGCCATGGGGTCCCCAAAAACTGAAGGGTCGAGCTGGTGGCAAAGAGTCTGGCCCCACAGACAGCCCTAAACACAGCCTTGGCTTTGGAGGGGGTTCAGAGACGCCTCCGGAATTCATCTGGCAAAGGCCAAAGCGGCCACCGGCTCACCCCGACGGTTCTCCGGCTCTGGAGAATCACGGAATCGTTTGGGTTGGGAAAGAGCTCCAAGATCGTTGATTCCAGGCAATAATCCGGCCTGGATCCTTGGAGAATGGCGCTTCCCACTGCACCTGCAGAGACCAAACAGGGCCTGGTCCTGTTTTTGGGATGGATCTCCAAGCACAGGGAAGCGGCCGGACATTGGGATGAGCGTCGGGTCATGGCAAAGGGGGAAAAAGGAATTTAAACTCCTCTTAGGGGCTGAAGGTAACAGCGCTCCGAGCAGCTCGCCTTCCATAAATCCCATTAAATCCAACGAAGCAGGGCAGGATCTCTGCCCCAAGTGGGGAAAACCAGCTCGGATCAAAACGGAGCCTCGGAAATCATGATTAATATCTAACACAAAAGAACCGAAATTGTCACCATCAGGAACGAGGAGCTATTTAAGGAACAATTGCTGCAATTTTCCAGCCAACCCAGCAGCTGAACCTTGTCAGGCACAGGCAGGTACAGCTCCAGCCGGCTCCTGATGCGGCACTGGGACGGACACGGCCGGACAGACAGACAGACCTGTGCCTGGAGCCAGGTAAAGCCCCAGCCAGGGACATCCCGGAATCCCCAGGTAGGAATTCCAGGGGAATGTCACACAGGGGGTGGCACAGCATTGCCACACAAGGGGGGGCTTTTGGCACTGGGTTATTTGTGTGTGTAAAGTGTATTTATGTGTGTGTGTTGGGGGGGGGGGGGAATAAACACCCACATAAATAAATAAATATATCATTTATATAACACCTATCAATATATTTGTATCTAAACATCTCTGTGTAGATAAACATGTGTCTTTCTTTACACAGCAGCACTTTCAAAGCTTTCCAAGGCACCTGAGGGCATCTCTCACCCCCTGCACTGTTCCCACTGCCCATCCCCTCTGCGTGTCCCCCCCCAAACCAGGACACCCCAGGATCCAGGGGGGGATTCCTGGGGACCCTCCGGCAGCTCCACGTGCCCCCAGCCCATCCTCGCATTAGGATGCGGCGCATGGCCGGCATTTGGATACCAAATGTGCAACCAGCAGGGAATGTAATTGCGGTCCCTGGAAAGGGACAGGCGGAGACGGAGACGGGCACGGAGAGAGAATCCTGTCAGCGACGCCGGCCCGGTGGTGTCTGCTCTCCATTAACCACTCGCCGCAGCCCTGGGCTGGTGAGGAATTGCTAACACGGCTTAACGGGCTGGAAAAGAGGGGTGGGAAGGGCTGGGAGTGATCTTGGCACAAAGGGAGAACAGAAGGAGGAAAACCAAAAGAGCAGGGATTGCACAGGACGAGGCCGAGCGCTGGCACACCCAAACACCCGGCAGCGCTCTGGCACCCCGAGAGGGGACTCGGGCCGATGGTGACACAGGAACAACCCGAGTGCCAGGGCTAAAATTCACATTAAAATCACCCCAAGGGGGAAGCGGGGCACGATTCTTTCAGAGGTTGATGTGGGCCCCAGTATGATACCCGTGGGAGCACAGAGGGCTGGGGACACACAGGGCTCGGGGTGACCCCAAAAGTCCCAGCCAGAGCCAGGACACAGAGGGTTTGGGATCCAGCCCCACTCCAACATGGAGATATGGGTGGGATCCCCCTCCAAGCCGAGCCCTCTCGCTCGGCCACCCCTCTGCAGCACCAAATTCCCCTGGAAAAAACAGATGTGGCATCGTCTTTGCTCCCTTGATGGAAAGGTGGCACACGCAGCCACCAGCGGCCTGGCCACAGCCCCTTGTGACACACAAGTGGGCAAGTTGGCCGTGGCTTGGGTGGTCAGCGGGTCACAGTCATGGCCACGGCTCTCCTGGCCACGGCCACCGCGCTCCGGGCTCTCGGACAAAGCACCAGCGACTGGCAGGCGCCGGGGCTGCAGCTCCAGGAGATGGGAATGCAGGAAACAAGGAGCACAAAATCCAATGGGATTAGGAACACGATCCAAATCCCCTCCAAGACATGCCCCCTTCACCCCAACCCCACCACCCCTGTGGCACCGGCACCTTGTCCCTCAAAGGACCCCCCAAAGTCCTGCTCTGCCATCACCGCCGGCCCCGAGCATCACCTGGCTCCACAAATCCCCCTGCCAGAAACCATTTCTCCGGTTCCCGATCCCGGGATTGGGGAGTGCAGAGGAGCAGAACAGAAATCCCAGCTGTGCTCACAAACCACACCGAAAAATAATACAGAAATCAGCAAAAGAACCGTTCGGAGGCAGCACCGTGACCTCAGCGTTAAACCAGGCCACGGGCACGATCCCGCCCGGTCCCGGGGATCTGTGCCATGAACAGAGGGAGGAAAACCCCGGCACTTTGCACATTCCTGCTGTGGATCCATCCAGCACACGGCAGCGACAGCGGGATTGCTGCAGGAACACCGACCAGCATTCGGGAGTGACGATTCCCTGCCCGTCACCCGGCTGTCGGCCGAGCAGGGGACGGGAACAAATCCCAAACCCTCCGCCCTTCCTCAGCCTTCCAGGGGTTTCCACGAGGCCACGGGTCAGGATCACAGGACTGGGGACCTTCTGAGGACGGGTCACTCCTTCCCACGGACCTTTTCCCGCCTGGCACAGAGGTTTTCCCAGATCCCTGATTTTTTTGCCGCGCGTTGCGGCGCCGCGCACCGAGACATCCACCCTAAACCCGCTGTGGTGTGGGGGGCAACGGGGCCCAAAACTGGATACCCCAACCCGCCGGTGATGCTAGACACTCCAGGACACCCGGATCGACCCGCTTGGCTCCCAAGGCAAATCCACCCCGGAATCCTATGGGCGAGGGGCTCCCACACCACCAGCTGGAAAACACGGAGCGACGGCGGGAAGAGCCCTGCGTGTGGTACTGGACCCCTGCCCACGGTGCCGGACCCCTGCCCCACGGTGCCAGACCCGGGAAGAGCCCCAAGATCCCATCCATGGATGGGATCCACGACCGATGGATCCACCCGCGCCCGGCCCGGCCACGGCCAAGGGATCCACAGCCGGAGAGCGACCATCGGCAGCGCCTGTACGTGCCACGGAGCAAAAAATCCACACTTCCACACGGTGCCGAAACTGCCCGTTATTATATAATTCCACGTTCATCATCCTTGGCTTTTTTTCCCGGATAACCCAGGAGTTCCATCCAGCCAAACGTTTTCCCAGCGCATCCTCGCGAAACCATTTAAAAATAAAAATAAACCTTGTAAATCCACAGCGAGTGGTTAAATCTCTCCCCAGAACAGCGAAATTGCAGCATCCCGAGGTACCACTTATTTTTAATTTAGCCCCAATTATGAAATATAGAATTATTCTAATCTGGGCAAATCGTATCGACCATGAGATTTATTCCTGTCTTTTAGAAAATATAGATTGCTGTATAAACCTGAGGAAAAATATTTAGCGGCAGAGAAGGTCTGTGGGTTCAAACAGGGCATTTTAGCCTTGGGTCTTTTCCCCTTTTTTTTTTTAACCCCTTTTTATTTCCCCCTCACTAAATGAGGTGTTGGCTAAGGGGGGGAAAAAAAGAACGAAAACGAGGGGACCAGAAAAAGCATAAATACGTTTCTTCTTCTTCATTTTTAAGAATGAGACGGTCTTGTAGTAACTCCAGAGACAAAATAAACCCACCGCTGGGTTCAAAAAGGGAATAAGCAGGAAACTCAATGGCAATTTCAATCTTTGCAACCCCTAATAAATTGCCTCGAATTCCAAGAGCCGAAGGCGCAGGCGGGGAGCGCTGGCGACACGGGGCGCTCCCACATTGGGGAAATTTGGGTCACATCCCGGAGCCAGGCGCTGCGGACGTGCCTGCTGAACCCACCAGCCATTGTCTGCTCTTCCCTCCCAGCCCCTCGCGCTTCCCTCTGCTCCATTTTATTTCCCCCCCCCACCCCGCTCCTCGAAAATATTTTCCCTGCCAACAGCAGATTTAGAAATATATAAATATATAAATGTATATGGAATAACGATCCACCGTGGATTTTTCCAGGAGAAATTGTTGTCGGCGTCTACGAGGGGGCGAAGGGGATGGAGCCGACGCCATCGCCGGTGCCGGGTCCCGGGACGCCCGGCACCAACGGCCAAGGGGCTACTTTTGGCTGTTGGCACCACCATGGGAACCCTTGGGTGCCAAATCCCATCCCCAGGAACCCTTGGGCGCCAAATCCCAAACGTCAGAACCTTTGGGTGCCAAATCCCAGCCATAGGAACCCNACAAAATCCCAGCCATAGGAACCCTTGGCTGCCAAATCCCAGCCACCGCCCCAACCGCCCTCATCTCCGGGATGCCGGAGTTGGACCCGGGGTGGGGCCCCTCACACATGTTTGGCATTTGGGAGAACAAAAGAAAAGAGCCCAAAGTGTGGCAGTTGTGGGGGGGGGGGGAACACCAGGAGCCAAAACCAAAAACTTCGCAATGGGCAAAAAAAAAAAAAAAACCCC
>VXAD01003440.1:151323-187312 GCA_013399195.1 Dicrurus megarhynchus
GGCAATAAATAAAGCTGTAAAGTGATAGTTTCTGGCGGGGCTTTGACACGAGTTGTCAGAGGCGGTGGTGCGTGTGCTCCTGTCTTTACAGTAAATAACTGTCAGCAATTAGGAAGCGGAGGTGGTTCGGGGGAGTCGGGCGGCTCCGCACATCACTCACCGGGGGTGGGGAGCGGGGACCACCGGCAGCGGCCCCGGGGCTGTGTCCCCTCAGGGAAGAGCTGCCTTTGCCCCTGGCTTACCCACAGCCAAGGCTCAAACCCCCAGGGCTGCTTGAATCCCCAAACATCGGGGACAGCAGCTGCGTGGGCAGCGGCTCAGATCCTAAGGATCTTTTCCAACCTGAATGATTCCATGAGTCACGAAATCCCAGGAGGGTTTGGGCTGGAAGGACCTTAAAGATCACCCAGTCCCACCCCCCTGCCACAGGCAGGGACACCTTCCACTATCCCAGGGTGCTCCAAGCCCTGTCCAACTTGGCCTTGGACACTTCCAGGGATGGGGCCACCACAGCTGCTCTGGGCATCCTGTGCCAGGGCCTCCCCACCTTCACAGGGACAGATTTCTTCCTTATACCTCGTCTAAATCCACCCCATTTTAGTTTAAAACCATCACCCTCTGTCCTGTTGCAACAGGTCCTACAACACATCCCCAGGAACTGGGCTCCATGATCCCTGAGGATCCCTTCCCCCCCAGGATATTCAATGATTGCATGATCAGTGATGAACCGAGCCCCGAGCCTCATCCTCCCCCCTGCCCTCCCCACCGCTGACATCTCCATCACCTTCCTCCTCTTCCTCCCACCCTGCCCGGCAATAATTGGCTCCAGCTCCCAGCTCTCCCCCTCCCTCCTCCCGGTTTTCACTCCCCTCCGCTAAGAGCAGCTGTAGCCGCGGCTCAGCCTCCGGAGCTGCGAGTTCTTTGACACCAATAACCTCTGTCTTTGTGCTCCGGGGCTCGGCGGCCGCTGCTGCTCCCTCCCAGGCTGGCACAGCCCGCTCCCCCCGGCCTTGAGCAGCCCAACTTCAGAGGCTCCTCGGAGCTCAGCCCCCGGAGCTGGGCCCCGGGGGAGCGGGCGTGGGGGACCCCCAGCTCCCGTTCCTATGGCGACCGAGGATGCCGATGTTGCAGCCCGAGGCGGTACCTTTGGTACTTACGGATCAAACTGCAGGGCAAGCGGTGCCGGGGAGGGGACAGGGAGTGCAGGGAATGCAATGACTTGAATTAAGAGCAGGAGAGCCGGCGGCTCCCCTCGGAGCAGGGCGGGAGGAAGCCAAACTTGTCCTGGGTGGGTTAAAACTCGAAATCTTTCTATTTTTCCCCCTCCCTGTCCTTGGCCTCTCCCAAGCTTTGGGAAGCACACACTTGGCAAGGACAGTGGGATCACCAGCGTGGGCTGCAGGGCACCAACCCGATGGATGTTGGCCCCATCGCGCTCACCAGGGACTGAGCCAGAGGTCAGGAGAATCCTGACAGGCCCCAGATATCTGCCCCTCAGTGTCCCCTCCGGTGGCCCAGGGACCACCTTCATCCACCGCCATGTGCCCACTGGTGCAGGACAGAGCCCAGGGAGGGCAGGGAGAGGGTGGGCAAAGCCCAGCTCTTGCCTGGAGGAGCAGCAGGAGCTGGGGGGACCCTCAGCATCCAGCTGCCTTCCCAAGAGCAAGGACCAGGAATGTGAAAGGGAAAAGGTGACTTCTCCCTGGTTTTGTCTCTCCTCGCAGGCTCTTTTCCTTCTCTTTTCCATCACCCTCCTTCCTCGCTGCTCTTTCCGCTCCGGAGCGTTCCGTGCTTTGCTGGGGCATTAAGAGGCGTCAGCTCACACTGTTTAGTGAAGCATTAAAGGGGCAGGAAAACACTCACATCACGGGAGCTGAGAGCCCTGGAGCATCCTCGGGAAAAAAAAAAAAGCACCTCCCAGTTCTGGGAAATAAGACATATTTCTGTGCTCGCAGCACCAGACAAAACCCATCTCCCAGCTCTTGCCAGCCCCGTCATCAGCCCGGCCATCCGACATTCCACTGCTCCTGAAGCCGATCCCTCCCCATTCCCATCCAGCTCACTCGGGAGCAGCTGGGCCACCACCCCCACAAGCCACCATCTGCCACCATCCAGTCACTCACCAGCCCCCCAGGATAACTCAGAGATGCCCAGACCCCAGGATTCACATGGTTTAGACACGTTAAAACCGTCACAGCTTGAGCACATGAAAAGGAACCAATTCCTCACTCCCTCCTTCCCAAATCCAGCAGAAACCTGCAAACATCACGGGGCTAAAAAGGGATTTTCCCCCTTTTAAGGGGTTCAGAACCCAATAGGCACAGGCAGAGCTCAGGTGTCCTCTGTGCCCCATCCCAAGCTCTGAATGCAGCGCCAGAGCTGGGAAAACCAGGAAAAATCTGGAAATCAGAAACCTGGTTGCTCCATGGAGGAAAGAGGGCTGCTCCACACTCTCAGCTTGCTGAGAGTTTTTCCCTCTTCCTTTAACCTCCCAACCATGGGGAAACTGGGTTCCTTGGGAGGGGCTGCTGTCCTTGTCCCAACTCCTGGAGGTGGGAGCGATGCCTGCGCCCGTCACCCAGCCCTGCTCCCTCAGGGAAGGGTGAGGAACATCGTGAAGCATCACAGCAGGAACAAGAGGATTTGGGGCTCCCTTTGAGAGACCCCCATCCCTTCCCAAGCTCAGAAATCAATCCCAGAGCTCCCACTCCCACTACTGCGAGGGCCCAGGGTGTCCCAAGCGTCCCCAAACGGGGCATCCCCCAGCTCCAAGGATTCCAGACAAGAAACGGGATAAGCTGGAGACCTGCCCCAGGCAAGCACCATTCCCTGTGAACACACGGAGAGGGAGGAACCGAGAGAGTGTGCCCTGGCCGAGGCACAGGACCTGGGTGTGCCTGTTGGTGCTCGGAGAGGGTTTGGCACAGGCTCTCCTCCAGCCATGGCTCCGAGAGAGCTGGACCAGCTCTCCCATTTCAGCAGCATGAGGCACGACTGGTGCCGCTCCCAGATCCATCTCCCCCTTCCCTTCTTGTCACGGATTTGCATCTCTCCTTTGGGCAGCTCCTTTCCAGTACCGAAAGGGCTCTGTTGGGGTCTCCTCCCTCCAAGGGCTCCGTTCAGGTCCCCCCCTCCAAAGGCTCTATTCGGGTCCCTCCTCCGAGGGCTCCGTTCAGGGTCCCCCCCTCCTTCCCCAGCAATTGTTATGTTAAAATCCCCAGGACACGTTTCTGCAAAGAATTAAAGGAGGGTGAGGAGGGGATTGTTTTCGTCAGTGTCTCACCGAGTCTCTGACCTTGAGCGTGAATAAAAACAAGAAAAAAGGAACTTTATGCAAATCTCCCGCACTCGGCACAAGGGGGAAAATAATAACGGCAAATGGAGATTAGGAATGCAAATCGACTTAATGAAGAGGCAGGGGCTGGGCAGGAGCTTGTTTTGCTCTTGTACAGACGACTCACCCCGCCTGGTCCTGCTGCACCCCAGGTCTGATCGTTACAAATTGAATCGGGGTGGGGAAAGAGAAGCACAGGAAAGGTTTAATTCCCTAATTATGGCATTGTTCGTCTCCCCTGCCCACGGCTGCTCCTTCCGAGAGGCCTCTCACACCTCCCTTGAGTCAGCTCCCAGCCATTCACGAGCCAAAATTGGTCCATTATCCCGCAGATCCCACTGTGCCAGAGCCGGATCCCAGGCTCAGGTCCCCAGTCCCAGCTGCTGCCAGGGGCCCGAGGGGACGCTGTGTCCCTGGGTCACCCCAGACAGGTCTGGCACTGTGGGACCTCCGTGCTCTCCACCAGCCCCTTCACAAGGCTCGGCCTCACCACTTGGATTATTTTCCTCGCCTTTTCCATTCCCTCACCAGCCTTCTCGACTGAGGCTGCTGCACTGGGGTGCAGGAATGGCTCCCACATCCCCACGGAGTGGAACAAAGCCCTGGGCCTGGCAGGGATCTCCAACACATCCCCACGGCGAAGGTGTGACCAGCCACAGCCCGGACACAGGGTCACGAGGAGCAGCAGGAGGCCACTGGCACCGTTTGAGGGGGGATTTGTTGTCACACACGGGGAAGTTGGGATGGAAATGGCTGAGGCTGGCCCTCAGCACCACATTTCCAAGGCTGTGGAATGTAATTGCCTCTTCCCACTCGAAACGCACCTTAGAACCTCAGGATTGTGGAATATCCTGAGTTGGAAGGGACCCACAAGAATAAAGTCCAGCTTCAGGCTCTGCATAGGACAATCCCAAAATCCCACCTTTGCAGGGTACAATGCTCCTGGGCCAAGCTCTGCTTTATAAAACCCTGAGCTCAGAGCCACATCCACCACGAGCAGTCCCCGCTGTGCTGGAAGGTGCTGAACACCCAGATCCACCCGGGAAGGTGATCCCAAAGCTGTCACTGCTGGATCACACACCCCTGGAAGTTTGGAATGGTTTTCTTTTCTTCTGCAAAAGAACAGTCAAGGTCAGTTCTATTTAAATGAGCCTTGCACCGGCCTGAAGATGAAATCAGGCCCCAAACCCATTCCAAATTATGCTGGGCTCACAAGGAATTGCCTGGGCTGGCTGAAACCCAGGCAGGATTAATTCCCGAGGTGTCACAGCCCCCAGCATTCCACTCCCCCTGGCCCCGCTCCTCTCAGTGACCAGAACAGATCCCACAGACCCGGGGCTGCCCTCAGGACACGCTTAAACCTCGGCCTAAAGGTGCTGAAAAATTCCTGGAGTGTTTAAAACCGACTGAGGCCCCGGGGGCAGCGACCTCGCCAAGGCCTGGAAACCATCCCCGGGCTCCGGGTCGCGCTTCCCCGCCAACGCCAGGGCTGGTGATGCTTCCACCCCACAAACACCCCCCTTCCCTCCCTCCCAAACAACATCCACGGGAGAGTTTGGCTGGGAACGCGGCGCTTTAATCTCCTGGAAGCCTTTGACAACCTGTCTCGTCCTGGCTTTTAGCTGCGTGAGAGCTGCTCGTTAATGGAGCATTAACCTTGGAGAGCTGCTGCAATTACTCCAACACTAATTCTGACAGTTTTTGGTGTATCTGTTTGTTCTTTTGACAGGCAAAAGGAATTTCTTTTCAAAAGCTGTTTGATACATTTGAGACCTTCTGTCCACATTTCCCTTCTTTTTTTTTTTTTTTTTTTTTAAATCTGCTGGAGATGGGAACGTGGGGGGGAACGTGCGGAGGGGGAGACGCCGCCTTCCCGCGACACCTCGTTCAGGCACCAGTCGGGATATTTCCCCCCTCCCAACCCCTTCCCACCCCTGCTTTAAGTCACAGAAGCGTTTGGTCTCTCCTGACCTCATTAGGGTAATTAGGAAACCTTTTGAAGCTGGGAGAATGGCTCTGAGCGCTGGGAAAGGAGGAGAGCAAAGAGGCTCTGAAGGAGCACGAGGATGGAGAAAGGGGGAGAAAAACATCTTCAGTGGCGAGGAGGTGACCTGCAGCTCTGCTCCCCTGGAAAGCTCCTTAAATTGCCTCTTTTAAGAGGATGGAAATCCAAGTCCTGGTTATCCCATAAGACCTGGGCAGCCAGGGAGCAGGGAAGGAAAAGGGTGGTGGGGCAGGCGCGGGCTGAGCTGAGGATTCCGCTTCCATCTCTGATCCATCACCGCTTCCCCGGGTGCCCTTTGGCAAATCAGCTCTTGCTGTGCCTTAATCCTTCCTTCATTTGAAAAAAACATTCCCTACGTGTTATTTTCTAGGTGGGAAACACAGGCTTGGGAGGGAAAGGGCTCCCTCTGACTGCGCAGCTCCCAGGAAAACCAGGCTGCTCCCAGGGACTTCTGCTCCTGGCAATCATCCACCCTGGCAGTGGTGCCAACCAACACCTCGATGTGAAGTCTGACAAAGCCACAGCCCGCCTCAGATGGAGGGAGAAGGTGATTTCGGTTTGAACTCAGCTGCTTTCCAAACCCACCTGAGCCACCAGGTAACTCCTGGGTGACGGGAGTGGGAACCTTCCTAAGAACACCCAGCCCTCTCTTCCTCTAATAAAAGTGGGAAGCGTTTTCCCTGCACTCATCCAAAGCAGTCGAGAAGCCCAAACGACAACTGCGGCGAAGCTAAAGTTATCACAGGGATAAAACCTCCAGTTCTAAGGGAAAAACGCGCTATCGCAGCCCTTTGCTACCCATCACAAAGGGCACAAACCCGATGCCTCTCTGTGTTCCGCAGAAAGAGGAGTTTGATGTGCGAGAAAAGCGGATTAAAATAACACTGGCAAGAAAAAAGGATCAAAATACACCAATATACCCCGGCACGAGCGAGTCGGAGCCACCGCGTCCGAGGTCCCGCTGTGCCTCCGACGCACACGGAGATGGAAGCGCTGCCACGACCCTGCTCGGCTGCTTTGAGGGTTCCCTTTGTAAGATGAGGCTCCCCAGCCATCCCTCCATCCCTCCAGGAGAACATCCCACCAGGAGCTGCTCCTCCGGGGTGTCCTTGGAAGCAGAGCCGGAGCAGCCCTGCGCTGCCAGCCTGGGTTTCAGCGACGTCATGGAAAGGTTTGGGTAGGAAGGGACCTTAAAAATCATCCAGTTTCACACCCCTGCCATGGGCAGGGACACCTTCCACTATCCCAGGTTGCGCCAAGCCCCGTCCAACCTGGCCTTGGACACTTCCAGGGATCCAGGAGCAGCCACAGCTTCTCTGGGCAACCTGTGCCAGGGCCTCACCACCTCACAAGGAAGAATTTCCTCCTTATATCCAGTCTAAATCAGCCCTTTTTGGTTTAAAACCATCACTCCTTGTCCTATTGCAACAGGCCCTGCCACACATCATCCAGATTTGGACTCGATGATCTATGGGATGTCCCGGAGAAGCACCCGGGGGCTGCAGGTGGAGCAGCCCCCCCAGAGCCTCAATCCCTCAGCTGCTGCTCACGGTGTTAATGCCCATCAGTTTTTCCCTGTCAGGAACAGCCTTTCCAGCAGTTCTGCAGGAGCGGGGGTGGCTGGGCTCAGCTCAGGCTGAACAATGAAATAATTGGGATTATTTTAAGTACATGAGGTTTTATTATTTTAAAGAGCGAGAGTAATTAACCACCAGAACATAACAGCAGCGTAGCGGGGCGGAGTGAACGCTCCACGGAGGGGCTGCAGCTTCTCCAGGGAAACCTTCTGCCTTCACCTCACACGGAGCAGGACAAACCTCCTGATGCTCTGCCTGAGAGTGACCCCAGAACGGGCTCCTCTGGCTGCAAACCTGCAAATCTCCACACTCCCACTTCCAGGCTCCGGTTACTGGGTGGATGGAAGCATTTTGAGGATGCCCAGCTGCTGCCAACAGCAATTCCTGGGGATTCCAGTGTGGCAGGAGGGAATCGCAGTGGCACTGGGAGACGCTTCCAGTGGGAGGGGGGGTGAGGGGGTTGCCCACACATCAGTTCAGGGCCATTTCAGTTCCATTTCCCAGCACTGGATGTGACATCACGAACCTCTTCACACCCAGGAACCACAGTGACTGGGAAGAGGGCGACCACAGAATCCCAGGATGGTCTGGATGGGAAGGGATCTCCCAATCATCTTGTTCCACCCCACGGTGAGCTGTTCTAACCCATCACCCCCCATTCCCCACATGCCACTTTAATTAAAGCAATTAATTAATTGTCTGCAAACACCTCTCCATGGGCAGGGGCTCTCCAAGCCCTGCTGAAGCAGGGTCTGTTCAGATCCACAGCGATCCCACAGCCCATGGAAGTGCCTCCAGCAAATCAGACCTAAAATCCCCTTTTTCTGGCGATTCCACAGCCCACGGGTGCATGGAAGTTCCATCCCTCCCAAGAGGTATCCCTGGACATGAGCTTCAGCTCGTGACTTTGATCCAGCACCGTGAGAAGCAAACATGGGATTGTAACATCCAAGACATTGTCTCCAATTTAATTTTTGGGCTGTTCCCCCCCTCTGCTGCATTTGCACATTCAGGAGCACAGAACCCCTTTCATGTTTACTCATCCTTAGATTGCAAAAATTGTCGTGTGAATTCCTTCTCCAATTAGCTCTGGTACTCAAAAATAAAATATTGTTCCGTTGCCAGCACAGTTCTGATCATTCCTGTCCTTTATACTTTGATTCCCCAGAGTCACTTGAAAAGCGGACGCTCCTTCCTCCTCCCCTGCAAAGCCCCCTTGGAAAATTTTTAAAACAAAAAAACAACCAGTGATTCTAAAAGGAAAGGCTTTGGTGGCTGAAGTGCCACTTCCATTCACCTTTCCATGATGGAAGGGAAAAAAAAAATAAAGATCAGAAGGAGGATTTAGACAAAAAGCCAACTAAGTAAAGGTAATTTCTGATACAGGAGAATCTGCTCGTTGTGTAGAGGCGCTTTGTTGAGTGGAACAGAAGAGACATCAGACACTCTGCAGCGGGTTTTCAAACATTCCCAGCTTCCTTCCCAATGTGCCACCCGATTCCACACCAACCCAGAGACACATTTTGGAGTGTCAGTGTCCATGGAATGAAGGTGAGGAAGACCACCCAGCCCCTGCCCACGGCGAGCCCGCGAGGGACACGGGCACAGGAGAATTGTGAGTGCAGCTGAAAACGTTTATGGGGAAATTCCAAGAGCCACCCACAGTCACCCCAAAGTACCCAGAGCAACCCAGTGAGTGTATGAGCAATAAAAGGGACAAAACTCACGGCGTTTTTGTCCTGACCATGCTCATCTCCTCACCCATCCAGGGCTTGGCCCCAATGGGACCAAGAGCCCGGTGCATCCATGGGGACAATCCCTGGCCTAGCAACCCATGGAGACAATCCCAGGGTAGTTTGGATTGGGGAAGAACCTTAAAGCTCATCCAGTTCCACCCCCAGCCATGGGCAGGGACACCTTCCACTATCCCAGGTTGTTCCAAACCCCATTCAACCCGGCCTCGGTTAATGCCACCTATTAAAACCGAGATTTGTTTGGTACTGGAGGAATCCAGTGACAAAGAACTCTGAAATCCATGAATGGAGCATCCTTTACCCATTCTATATTTTTCTCTTTTCCCTCCTTGGTGGGGCTGGAGGGACTTGGACCATCACTTCTCCCATAGAGTGACCGGAAAAATCACACACAGGCTGCTGTCACACACAAAAACACTAAAAAAAAAAATCTAAAAACCCTCAACTTTAGACATCAACCCTCATTAAAACCAGGGGACAGAGAGCAGGAGAAGAGCTCTGTGTGCCAGCAGTGCTCCCTCCCCGGGCTGTGCCGCAGAGGTGATTTCGCACTCCACGGAGCGCGGCGCGAGGAGCTGCAGCAGCAAACAGGCTCTGGAATCAAAAGAGCTCCCCGGCACTCCACCGGCCCCGCAGCTCCCATTCCAGGCAAGGAAATTTGCATCCAAAGCATCAAGAGCACTTTACCTCGAGTTTAAAATAAATTCCAAGCGGATCCATGCCGCCAGCTTGTGTTTGTGACTGGAATCCCAGCCAGCGCCAGCCGGAGCCTGTCCCCAGCGAGAGCTCGGGAAGAGGGGATGGCACAGAGCAGGGAACAGGGATGGGGGAAGGACAGCACAGCTGCAGCTGGTCCAGCACCACAGGCCACGGCAATTAGTGCTAATTGGGGTAACAGCCCCCTGAGCCTGAAAAGGAACAAGCACTTGGTTCGCATCCTGTGGCAGCTCCCAGCACGGCACGCAGACAGAGCTTGGAAGCACAGAATCATGGAATTTTTTAGGTTGGAAAAGACCCCGTGATCATGAAGCCCAACCATTCCCCCAGCACTGCCAAGGCCACCATTAAACCGTGTCCCCAGGTGCCACATCCAGGGTTTTTTTTGAACACTTCCAGGGATGGTGACACCACCACTGCCCTGGGCAGTCTGTGCCAGGCTGGATCCCTTCCTTTTGGGGAAGGAATTTTCCCATATATCTGATCTAACCGGACAGGGTGATGCTGTCCTGCCCATGCTGCTGCACAGGGAATACTCTCTGTTAGTTCATTAGCACTGCAATTAATTTGGCCCAGGAAAGCCGGGGTGCCCTGAGGGTGCTGCCGTGCCAGGGCTGGGTGTTCATGTCTGTGCCGGAGCCGGTGGCTTCACTCCTTCAAACCAGGGCATCCCGAAATCTTGTCAGGCCCAGAATCATAAAAATCCTTCCCAAACAAGTACTGACAGGGCCAGGTGAAATCCAGCTGAGGTGGAGCCAGGGCAAGACACTCCCCTGAGAGAGACCCTCCCCAGCCCAACAACTCCCCAGGAGCCGCCCCAAAACCTGCTGCTCCCCCACCCCGATGCCAAGAGAGACACAGCCCCCAAAGGGCACTTCCAGCTCGTCCCAGACAGCTGGTGGAGGAAGATTTGCCTTTCAAGGGGCCCGGATTTATTTGCAGCTTCCCCAGGTGCCGGCAGTGCCCCGGCAGCCGCAAGTCTGGTCTGTGAGTGCCACCTACAGGGATCCCCTGCGCCCCAGCTCCCGGTGTGCCCCGACCCCGCTGCCCCCCCAGAACCCCAACAACAACGAGGGTAAATCGTGGAGCAAACAAAACCCTCTTCCCTCCTCGGCTGCTCCAGGACGGGAGCAGCCAGGACAAGGGGACACTGCCAGGGTGGCAGAGGGGGGACAGGGGGAACGCGGCTTCTGTTTTCTCAGTGCCACTGATCCACGCAAGCGGAAGGAGAAGGATGAGAAGCAGATGTGAGAATCGGGGAACGCCCTTGGTTTTGTTCTGGAACAAATTCCTTGCGGGGAGGAGCCGGGACATTCCCGTTTCAGCCTGGAGGAGACTCAGGGGAGACTCCCGAGGGGCAGCTCCGATCTCTGCTCTCTGGGACCGGGGGCAGAACCCGAGGGAAAGGCTGGAGCTGTGCCAGGGGAGGTTTAGGTTGGAGATCAGGAAAAGGTTCTTTCCCCAGAGGGTGCTGGGCACTGCCCAGGCTCCCCAGGGAATGATCCCGGCCCCAAGGCTGTCAGAGCTCCAGCAGCATTTGGACAACACTCCACAGGGATGTGATTGTTGGAGTGTCTGTGCAGGGCCAGGGGTTGAACTCGAGGATCCTTGTGGGTTCCATCCAGCTCAGGAGATTCCATGATTCAATGATCCAGGGAACAGCCTCTCCTTCCCTGCTCTCAAATAAGCAAAATGGAATTTAGTTCTGCTGCCGTGGAGAGGCCGGAATCGGCCTCACAGGGACCTTATTTGGCCTTCTGTACAAGAAAAGGGAGAGACCAGGGAGAAAGGAGAAGACTTTCAGAGACTTTAAGAAAACTGAAACCTACCCAGAGATGATTGGAGAATCATGGAGTCATGGAATGGTTTGGGTTGAAAAGGACCTTAAAGCTCACCTCATTCCACCCCCTGCCATGGGCAGGGACACCTTCCATAGACCAGGTTGCTCCAAGCTCCGTCCAACCTGGCCTTGGACACTTCCAGGTGTCCAAGATGGGACACAAGGTGACCAGCAGCCCTGGGAGCACATGGAGGGACAGTGCCACTGTCCTGCGAGCGGGAGCAGGGCAGGGGGAAAACCCAAAGGAATCCATGAACCCACCAGAGCGGCCTCATCCCACGGGCTCAGCAGCCCCTGCACACAGCAGGGAGGGATGGGTGGGCTGGAATCCTTCATTGCAGCAGTTCCAGGTACAAGGGAGGGGATGCTGCAACGACAGGAGAACCGTGGATCAATACAGGGCCGGTGGCTGTTTAAAGATAAATCAGCAGTTCCAGGAGGGTGAAACACGAGCTGCTCCTTGGGGAGTTCAGACAACAATGCGCTCAAGTGCTGTTTATTGACTCCAGGGCTCCCAGCACAGGCCCCTCTCCCAGCACTCCCAGCGCTGCAGATCCCACCCCGGGCACAGAACACAACCGGCACAGCTGATCTCACCCCGCTCCCACGGATCCCATTAACCCTGCAGACGGCCCAGGCGGTTTGGGCAGGTCGGTATCAGCAGCAGAGCATCCCATAAAACCTCCAAAATGACAGAGGGAGTATGTAAACTTGGGAATTTGGCTTTGGCTTAATTCAGAGCAGACTGCTGTGGTCACTCGTGACGCACACAGGTGGTGACTGTCACAGGTCGTGGTCCATCGGGCTCCTTTTGGCTGGGATGAGCAGGAATCCTGCAGACCAAGGGGCACACGGAGCCTGCCACCAACACCCTGATTCATCCCAGAGAAAGAAAAGTGCAGCAGTGGCTGGCGAGGCCTCAGCCTGCCCAGGGCCAGGCACAGGCAGGTCTGGTTGCATCCCCGTGTTTAGCCTGAAAAACTAAAACTGGAAAGCTACTGGAAGATCCAACCGGTGCTAAGAGACCTAAAATGAGGGTATCAAACACACGTGGAGGAACTGAAAGAGTAATGGAAGGAACATCTGAACTGCTCCTTTGTGGAAACGTCACGTGAGGTGTTCAAAGCTTCTGTTATCTGCAGGATCCACCCCAAAAAACCCTGCCCTGGCCTGGCACTGCTCACACGGCAGAAGTTGACAGCTCCAGTTGGTTCCTCCCGGAGAAATGGGATCGTGCTGAGCACCCCAAGGAGTCTCAGGTCTGTCACTTGGTTTTCTCCTCTTAGAAAAGGCCTCCAAGGCCTCAGAGCGGAGCAGGGATGGAATGTCACGGCCCGCAGAGGACAGATCCAGATGCCAACCGCTGCCAAGGGGCAGGATGGATGTGGAAGCAGCTTCACAGGGTCCCTGATTACAGCTCCAAGCTGTCCCCAGCCCAAACAGGACCAGAACAAGTGACAGACCCACAAGCACCTTTGTACCCTGCACTCTTCAAAGGGGGCTGGCAGGACTCTGGAAACATGGAAGTGGTGCAGAAATTCCAGGCTGGCACCTCAACTTCCTTCCCTGGTACCTACACGGCACAGCACAGGCACCTCATTACCTGCTCCACGCCTTTCCCTGCTCAAACACAAACACCTGTTCCAGCAAAACCAAATTCCTGCAGAATTATCTTCAAGGCAGGACATACGGCTTGAGGTTCCCGCTGATCCGAATCATTTAACAATAAACAAATCCTCCCCTCCTGCGAGGTGAGGAAAGTTGAGAATTGCAAAGCCCACCTGTCCAACAAGAGGGGAGCCTAAGGAATTTTCAGGTTCATCACTCCAGGTAAAGGAAGCTCGAGGAATGTGTTGGTCAGACACTGAGCATGGCAGTGGATTGGGACAGCCAGGCTCATCTGGCTTCAACAGCACGAGGAACAACTCTCCAGAGGGAATCGAAGAGCCAGGGAATTACCAGCACACGCAGCCCTGCAGGATCAAGAGACCCCTGACCACGGATCACAGAGCTCGGATCATCCCCAGGGAAGCTGCAGCCGGGTGGAGCCATCCCAGCGATTCCCACACGGAACCTCTGCCTGCTCCCATCTGCAGCAGCTACACAAGCAGAGAACACCCCAAAACAGGTGTGAAAGGGTCCAAACGACAGGAAAACAGGGCACATCCAAGCACTGTGTGCACACGGCAGCGTTATTAAAAATATATCTATATGTATTTTAAAATCCTTCGTGCACATGCGAGACGGAGCTGCCACGGGGGTGGGATTTCTCCAGGAAACCTCAGCTGGTCCTGAACAGACAAACGTGGCCAGGATCACACCAGGATCACAGCACTCCCTCTGCTGCCTCAGGGATCCCGGAGCAGCTGCCAGTCCCCGGCCTCTCCCTGATCAGCACATCCCTGTCCCTTCTCCCAGCCTCATCTGTGCCCCCTGATCCACAGGGGATTTGCAAGGCAAAGGAAAGGAGCCAAAGACATGCCAAGGACATTCCAAATATTCACCCTAAAGGTGCCACAGAGACCTCCCTGCCCGCAGGGCAAATCCATCGGGTTCTCCAAACAAAGGCACTACCAGCTTGGGGAGGAAATGGGATTTAAGGATGTGCTGCCACTTTCTAAGGAAAGGCCATGGACAGGAGCACTTGGCGAGCAGTTTTCACTGTTTTAGCAGCAGATCCACCCAACAACAACCTCCTGACACATCCACCTTTGGTCCTACACAATCAGATCCCAAATAATCACATAACAATGGGCTGCAGGAAAGATCCCGGCTGAGCACCAGCCAAGGGAGCGAAACTCCAGGGTCCTTGAGTGGAGATAACTCACAGCCAGGGCTGCCCTGAATCACAGTCAAGAGGGGTTGGGGTCCCCCTTTTCCAGTCATCAGCTGCTCCAAGCCACTCCCTGGCTCACACCTGGCTCTTCCTCAGGTATCTCAAGATCCAGAGCTTGGCAGATGTCACACGTGTCCCTGGTGTCACATGACTGGGGCTGGGCAGAGTCCGGGCACTCCCATCCCTTTTGATGGCTCTTCTGGAGAAATATCCCTTTGGGTTGTGGCCTCTTTCATTTGTAAACACGTCTGTAAACCCATGAATGACCAGGATTATGCCAGTAACTGCTAATCCTATAAAATTTAACTCGTTTAACTCATTCCCAAAGCTGTTCTGTCTGAACTATCACCCTCCCACCCCTGTTTGTGTAACAGACACCGAGAGCTCTCCCAGCTCCTCCCAGGAGCTGATTACAGAAACACTTCCCAAAGAAGTAACCTGATACTGCATGAAGGAAAGAGGATCAGCATGGAAAAGGAATCTGATGCTTCCAGGGCAAGGAGAGAGGGATATGAGGCACAGGGGCAGCTCTCGAGCTCAGAGCTCAGATATCAGGTGCTGAAAATCATCCAGGAGCATCTCCCTTACCTCAGCCTCTCCCCATGCAATGAACAGCTCTCATCTTTCCCCAGAAATGTCCCCAAGAATGCACGTGAAGAAAACAGGTTTGGTCCCCTTTCCCCTGCCCCAGCCATGGAAGGGCTCGAACTGTTAATTAATAAGTCACTGTAAGCAGATATGAAACTTGAGCACTGGAGATTCCACTGGGATTGGACCCTCCATCAGTCCGGGTGCCACTGGTCATCTGGAAAAAAAAAGGAGACACCCAAAATCAGGGGGAGCACAGGTGGGAGGAGCTGAGGTGACATTCCCTGAGGTGACATTCCTCCTCAGCTTAAAACGACCTCCCCAGAAACCAAACTTGTGGGATGTAAACACGATGCTGGGAAAGCAGGAATGGATGTCCCGGTGAGACTGGGAGTTTGAACTGTGATATGACTTGGAAGCAAGTCCCAAACTGAAAAAAAAAAACCCCAAATCAAAACGGGAATTTTGCTGGGAAAGCAGGAATGGATGTCCTGATGGGACTGGGAGTTTGAACTGTGATGTGAGTTGGAAGCAATTCCTAAACTGAAGGAAAAAAAAAAAAAAACCCAGGAATTTTTGTTTTCCTGTCTAACACAGGGAGGCCCGGACTGGGCACAAGGGCTGCCTCTCCCAACAGCCCTGTGACCCCACAGCAGTGTCCAAATAACCCTGACAGCGAGACTTTCCCGGGCCAGAAAATGAGGAAAAGCGAGATAAATCCGTGTGCCAACACAGAGACCACACACAGGCGTTTTAATTTATGCAGATCTGGTTGTAGGAGCTGTGCCAGAGCTCCCACGGCTTTGGGAAAGGAGCCTCAGCCCCTTGTGAGGAAAAGAGCAACAGAAAACACACAAAATACTCCCTCACCGCCTCAGGTTCCGTGTTTCAAACACGGTGTCCTCGTCACTGTCCAGGGAGCCCAGCTCGATGTTCTCATCGTGGGTCGAGAGCAGCCCGTACTTCTTCCTCTGGGGCTTCTTCAACCTGAAATGAGTTTTGGGCTCGTTTCTGGGGCCCTCGGACCTGGGGCTGAGGGACAGGGAGAGCACAGTGAGTGAGCCGCTGTCACCACCCAGCGGGACCGGAGATGGTTTAGCGCTAATTACCTCGGGTAATTAACAGTGCAGGGGATTTACAGCAACGTTTTGGACTCGCTGCCAAGGGGATGCACGGGGAAGCAGAGCCCCGGCTGGCAGAGGGAGGGAGAGACGGAGGGAAAAAGGGAGGGAGGGGAGGGGAGGGGAGGGGGATGCAGGAAAAATGGGCACAAACCCAGGGATTAGGAGCGGGACTGGAGCAGGCAAGGGACAGGGGACACCGTGACCGGCTTCGGGGGGATCCAGAGAAGGACCGGGACTGGCAGGGGCACGACCATAGGGGACAGGGACCGGGACAAGCAGGGACACTGCCCCAAGCAAGGGGGACTGGGTCCAGGACCAGGACAATCAGGGTGACATCCCGAACCAGGGGGAACCGGGACAAGAGGGGTAGATCCCCGGGCCAGAGAACACTGGAACCGGGACAAGCTGGGACACAGCCCGGGACAAAGAGACCAGGGACTGGGACCAGCAGGTGCACAGCCCCGGGTCAGGGGACACCAGGATTGGAACAAGATCAGGAGCGGGACCAGCAGGAACGCGGACACAGCCCCGTCCCACCCCCCGCACTCACCGGACCGCCCGCAGTACGAAGTAGAGCCCAGCCAGCGCCGAGAGAGCGCTCAGCACATAAACCGCCCGCCTCAGCACCGGCAGCCCCAACCCCACCGACAGCCTCGGCCCGGACGCGTGCTCCGACCCCGACTGCGTCTCGTTCCCTGCGGCCGCCCGCGGCGGCTCCGTGCTGTTCCCCGGGCTGGGGGCGGCGGCGCGGCCGAGGTGCGGGACGAGGAGGAAGAGGAGGAGGAAGAGAAGGGGCGGCATGGCCGGGCCGGGCCAGCGGAGCGGGAGCGGCGGCCGCAGGAAGGCGCCGGGACGGTGCGCGCGGCGCAGGCACCGCCCGGGCCCCGCGGAGCCGCTCGCGGGTTCCGGGGCTGCGCCGTTCCGGGCTGGCCGTGACCCGCTCCCAGAGCCACGGCGGAGCTCCGACATTTTGCCCTCAGGGTCGTTGCTGTCCCCTCGCGGGCTGCGGCCACCTCGGCGGGGCCGCCATTTCTCCGTCACTGCAACACCCCGTTCGTCACCGACGCCATTTTCCGCTCAGGGTCATCGTTCCTCCCTCAGGGCCGCCATTGCCCTTTGAGGACTCTCATTTCTCCCTCAGAGCCGCCATTTCCCCCTTAGGGCTGTTCTTCCTCACTCAAGGCCACCATTTTCCCCCGAGGGTCATCATTTCTCCCTCACAGCAGGACCTTCTCCCCCAGAGCCGCCATTTCCCCCTCAGGGTTATCCTTCCCCCGTCACGGCGGCCATTCCCGCCCCAGGGTGGACACAGCTGGAAACAGGAGCACTTTTAGCATTTCAAGAATTTCTAACCCCCACCTTTTTTCCTCTGCAGACACTTCCGGCTGACCAGGGCTCAGTCACCGCCCTTCAGCCCTGCTCCACTCCCCCATTTTTCCTCAGGGAACGGTTCAAGCGGCCTGGACACACAGGGCTTACTTTAAAAAAAAGGGGCATGTTGGCTAAAACTGGGTCACCCGAGCTCACGTCAGACCCACGGCACCCAAACACCTTCCCGATGACGCCACTGGGTTCCACATCCAGCCCCTGGATCCAGCGATTCCCTCACCCATCCCAGCACGACATCATTAACTCAGTGCCATAATTAGCAATGCCAAAAATAACAGCACCTCCAACCAGGTTCTATTTTTGCACCGGTTCATTATTTCTGCCTGCGTCTAAGCATCCTATTTAGGGAGGTCTTACAAAGCATTATTTGTAAGTGTTTTCAGCCTGAATTCATTTAAGCCTCACCTGACTGCATTTTTATCAGCTAAGACTTCACAACACCTCAGCCTTCATTGTATTTAATATCCTCCCGCATTAACATGCAAAAAATTCTCACTGGTGAATTGCTCAATACAACCCCCAGAAGTGTGTCATGGCTGATTGCTTTTTTAAAATCCTGCTCGCTTAGATAATTTGAAAAAGGTTAAAGGAGGAAAAGTAGGTTTGGTGAAGTGAGCTCAATAATCCCCTCCTGCAGGCAGGAATGTCTGGAGTTTTATCAGTGGGAAATCGGGAACTGATGGCTCTTGGGCAGCAAGTCCTTGGGGCTTGTGAGTGAGCCCATCACCACATTCTGAGTTTATCAGTTTAAAAAAAAAGGGAGAAAAGGCTACAATGAAGCAATCAAGTGCTCTTTAACACAAAAAAAATGGGCAAGGAGCGGCTGAGATCATCAAATCGTTGCTCTCACCCTGCAATCTGCTAAAGACACATTCAGAGTTGTCAGCCTCTCCCAAGACTAATCCTCATTACTGAGCTGCCACATTCTTGGGATTTAACCGGCAACAAGACCTCATTTTCCATGAGGATCAGGCATCAATCAGGCAGGAGCTGAGTGCATCCACCTCCAAGCACCACAGCGGTGGTTTGTTCTGTGCTCTTAACCAGATAAATACTTTTGCCAAAAATGTTGTTTCCCACAAGAAGTACCACAGAGATTTATTTTTTCCACATTTCAGTGATTTATTCTGGCTCGGTTGACTTGGTTCATGTAAAAATGAGCAACACCACTGCTCTGAGCTCTTCATCTCCCCACTCCAGTGTCTGTCGTTCTGCCGTCTCTGACGTGTCTCAGTGCTGAAATGAAATGGAGACAGAATTTCAAGGTGGATATAAAGATACAGAAACAGAACAGGGTTACTGGGCCACTTAGAGCTGAGGGCTACGGAACAGGGACACAGCCAAAGACAAAAAACTCAGGAAAGGGATGTTACCTGGTTGGCAAACTTGCTCCTGCATCCCTGGAACGCAGCTCTGGTCCCTCAGGATCCGCTGGGCCTCCGAGGCGTGTGCCGGGTCCCTTCAGCCTGCCAAAGCAGAGAGGCATTAACAGGAGCCCTGGGCAGAGGCTGCTCTCGCCCCCAACCTCCCCACACAGCTCACAGCGCACGAGGGTCTCACAAGCCATCGCTGAACCCATCACACCACAAAGCACAGTCTGGGAAAACTGTTCCGGGCCGGCTGCTGCCCGTGCTCAGCCAGCCCATGGATTGGATCCCCTAAGCAGAGTGTTAACACTTGGACATGGCTGCTTAGGAAGTGTGGGCCATGGGAAAAAGTTAATGGCAACAAGTAGGATGGCAAAGAAAGCTACAATTAAAGTGAGCAACTTAATGAAGTCTAGGAAGAGTCTCAATAGATGAACACATATCGAGTCAGGGAGTTCGTTCCCATCTTGCTTCCGTACCTACAGCAAGACACGGCTGCATGCCCAACTCTGATCTGTGGAACTCAAGGTGTGCCACAAGCCAAAGGTTGCATACGGCATGGGTTAACGTTTTTCCAGCAGCTGACCAAAATTGTCAAAAGGAATATTTCACAGGTACATTAGACTTTCAAATGAGCTCTCAACAAGAGGAAGGATGCGGACATGAGCAAAAGGAGTTACCTCGAATTACAGGACTATTTCCACATATGAACTAGCCAAGAGAGCAGCTCTCGTCTCAGAGGTTTCTGTTGGAGGCACAACACTTCTTTTCTCCAAGGACACTGCAGTTTCCATTTGCTAGCAAAGAATTCTTAGAACTTGTAAGCAATGACACAGCTAAGCTAAGCCCGGCATTCCCCTACATCGCACACGCGCTCGGCACGCAGGGAACAGCCCAGGGACTACAGCACTTGGCTCTTCTCTACAGCTTCCCAGTGTAGGCTACAGCAGCTTTTGAGGAAACATCCATTATCCTTCCTAACATTCCAACTGTGCTTCGCTCCTAGCACACCCTCAGGTTTGTACTTCCAGCCTCTATAGACAAGTTTTGACTGTTTTATGTGACATTTGTTGGCCAATTCAGATGTCAAGACCGATTTTAGGATTTAAATTCCAGCGCCCGGGCAATCGTCCGGCTGGCTCTGCCACTGTCCCTAATCTCCTCCTCTCGCTCCCAAGACTGTTCTTCGTCTCCAAGGGTTGTGTTGTGCAATGAAATGTAAATGTCAGGAGCAGAGTTCATTTCAGACGGTCTTTTAATAGGCTTCGTAAAGCCAAAGAAAACTGTATACAGGAATCCTTTACCACTTCAAATACAACAGCAATGGAATATGCATATTTCTTCCAGTAAAAAAGGACAATATAAATAAACATTTTCAAGAACCTCTTTATGGTAAGTTTGCAAGTCTAGTTCTGGGTCATTTACATCGTTACAACAGTAAAAATACCGTTATGCGGGTTGAACATACAAGCACGTTTCTCTTTAGATATATCAAGGTGGTTTGCCTTCCAACGGAACCCAGGCTGCATTCCTACCTTGCTACACTAAAGGAATGTTACAAAAGACGAAGGTAATGCACTTGAAAAAACAAAAAAGAAAAAAGAAAAAAAAAGTCCACAGCTTGTTCAGCTTCCAGTGAACGTACAAGGTCCTTTCTAGCTTAAAAGAAACGGAATTGGGGCCCCAACTTTAAAAAAAAAAAAAGAAACCGAACACCTTGGCTCATTCATGGAGAATAAAATAAAATCTGAAGTGCTTTCAAAAAAAGATTAAAACCACTTGAAAGCAGAGCTTTCTCCAAGACAGTCTAATCAGACCGTCTCGTCTCAGAAGCTGCCAGGCTGTGTATGACAAGATCAGAACTGATAATACTATAAAAGTGAAAATACAAGTAGATGTACTACACAATAACCATTTCAGCGAAGCTCCAAAAATCTTTATAAATACAGCCATTGGAAGGACGATCTTGAGTCAGGAAGGATTTTTACTCGTTGTGTGTAGCTGAGGACAAGAAGCAGGCACAATTGTAAAGGCACTGAAGCAAAGACAAGTTCCAGCATTTTACTCCCTTTGCATTATTCCGAGGCTACGGCTACTTGGCTACTGAGATCCCCCACCCGCGGGTCAGTGCGTTAGGGCAGCCGAGTTTGGGCTCCAGGAACACCTTTTTTTAACACTTGCTTTGCCTTAGATCCGAGCAACTCCTGCACATGCATTAAATTAGAATCTCCCGGCACCACCACGTCCACAGCCTGAGCCTGCCCCAGCTCCAGGCTCAGGCTCAGCAGGTTCAGAGCTCCTACAGCACACGGACTCAGCGCTCCCGGTCGAAGCGGGACTTACCGTAACTGTCGTAGCTGTCTCTGTAGGAGCCTCCCGAGTTCCTCTCTCCATAGCCACCTTGACTCCTGCAGGACAAACAGCACTCGTTTTACAGCTGCTCAACTGCTTCTCTGCTGGTTTGACCTCCACCACAGCTTCCCCACGAGCCCCAGCGCTGGCAGAGCCATTACCTGCTATTATAGTAGTCTCTGGAGCCGTTATAGCCTCCGCTTCTGGAATCAAATCTGCTGCCGCCATAGCCTCTGTCTCCACCTCCTCGGAAATACGTGAAAATGAGGTTTTTTTAAACATTCTGACAAGTGACAACCCCCCGTCCAGCCGTTATGACTGACACACACACACACACTCACCTCTGGAGAAGCCACGGCCCCGGCCTCGGCCCCCGCGGAAGAAGCCCCGGCCCCCCGAGGACCCCCCTCTGTAGCCACGGGATCTGTTCTCGGAGGATTTCCCAGCCTGGTCAACCCGGATCTGACGCCCGTCTACAGACTACAACAGAACCCACAATTAGCCAAACCGAAATATTTAAATAGCAAAGCACACGTAGAACGAGTTGCACGCCTTCACAGTCGGCTAAGCAGCACCAGAATTTACTGCTCCTCACAAAATAAACAAGTGTTTCATGCCACGATTAACCCAAGTAGGCAAGGAAACTGGTATATTAATTGTATTTACAGGAATTCCTATGAAGCCACTATCTCAGTCATCCAGCTTCCATCATGGAACTTTATCAATCTATATTCCTAATATATACTTATACATAAATTCACATAGCCAGATTTTTTACGTCTCTATCATTTCATGTCTGTAAGACACTGGTATTTATCTGGTTTTTTACACGGCCTTAACAGCAGCACACCTCTGATTCCCATCCTACATTATCGGAAACAAAGAATCAACTCCAGAGCCTCCTCACCTTTCCATTCATGGCCATCATTGCATCTTTTGCATCGTCAATATTTTCAAAAGTAACAAAGCCAAAACCTCTGGATCTCTGAGTCTCTCTGTCTTTCACCACCACGACTGCGAAAAGGAGAGGCAGGAAATAAAAACCCATCAGCACCAGGGAAATTTAACAGATTAAGGGAAACTATCCCAGCTTGGCTCTGCAGTCTCACCTTCAGAAATCTGTCCGTATTTAGAGAAGACTTGCTCCAATGACTGCTCATTGGTGTCGAAACTGAGCCCGCCGACAAAGAGCTTTCCCTCATCTGATGCCATTCTGACCTGCCAAACCAACGGAACCGAGTCAGCGACGCAAAAAAAACCCACATATCCCCGCGAGGTCCGAAAGATTAAATTCCTCTAGCACCACGTGTAACAACACCGATGTGAGCTCACACTCCCGGACGCCTTATGCGCCTCTGAGCCCACGCCTTATGTGACAGAGCAGTCTCCCTCAGGGTGGCGGGGAGCGAGGGGCCACCTGGGGCTCCGCGGGGCTCAGCATCGCGGCCGGGCCCCGGCAAAACCCGCGACCGGGTCTGGTCCCGCCAGCCCTCGGTGGGACCCCCGGTGCCGGCCCCCGCCCCTTCGGGCCCAGCGCGCATGCGCGCNCCCTCCGGCCCTACGACACAGCTCCGCTCACCGCGGCCCACCCAGCCCGGCCCGGCCGCGTCCGCGTCCGCCCCGCGCGACTGCGCTCACCGATGCCCGGGCGGTGCGAGGTCCACACAACACTTCAAAGCCTCAGCGCAATGTACGGCGAGCCTGGCGGGGCGGCGCCTTATAAACGCCCGCGCCTCATCCCGCCTATCTCATGAATATGCAGATGAATCCCGCTGCAAGGCGGGGCGACACGTCACCGAAGCGCTGCCGCCGCTGCACCACCCGATTGGGCGGGACTTCGTTAATATTAATGAGCCGCGGCGGGGGGGTGAAGAGAGGGGGCGCGCAAACAAAACCGCAGGGTGGCCCCGCCCCCTCCACCCACGTGGGGGCGGGGCGCGAAGGACGGCATGGATTGGCTGCGCGCGCGGAGGCGGGCGGGAGCGCCCCTGTGAGAGGGAAGGAAGTGGAGGCCGCTGATTGGCCGGGAGGCGCGGTCGCCACGCCCCCCGGCGGAGGGGGCGTGTCCACGTTGCCCCAGTTTCGCGCCCTTCTCGCACTGCGGCGGCGGCCGCAGACAAAGGGCCGCCTCAGGGGCCGCCGCCATTTTGGACTCTGAGCGCTGCCCCCGGCGCGGCCCCGGTGGCTCCTCCCGCTGCGGCCCCGGTGGCTCCTCCCGCTGCGGCCCTCCGGTCACCGCCCCGCTCAGGGGGCCCGTCCGGCCCCCGCGAACTAGCCCCCGGGGCGGCCGCCCTCCTCCGTGTCCCATGGGGAACGATCCCTTCAGCCGTCTCTTTGCAGTGTTGTCCTACATGCACTCGGGAGATGATGGTGAGAAGTAGCCAAAGCAACAAAGTTTTCTTCAAAAATAAAAGGTCTTTGTTCGGCCCGTTTTCATCCTGAGGTTTGGCAAAGGTGAGAATGCCTTCAGCAGTAAAAACTTCCCTATTGAAAGAGGAAGCTGGCAAAGCCAAAGACGTTTCTCAGCGAGAGGCTACACAGCTTTGAAAGGCCTAAAAATAAAAATTTTTTGTGTTTCATACAATAATTACAACTTCGTGTAGAAAAGCATTTGGAAACATTGAAGAGGAGGAGATGCATGTGAAGAAACAGATTGGAGAGGAGGAGATGCATGGGAGGGAATAGCAGCATGAAGGAAACAAGGGAAGGAAACAGCAAGGACGGGGCTATGGTGTCACCGTGTGTGTCCTGTGTCTGAGGACAGGACTGGACACATCAGGGGTCACTCTGTGTCACCGTGCGTGTCCTGTGTCTGAGGACAGGACTGGACACATCAGGGGTCACTCTGTGTGTCACCGTGCGTGTCCTGTGTCTGAGGACAGGACTGGACACATCAGGGGTCACTCTGTGTGTCCCCTGTCCCAGGCAGGACCAGCCACATAGGCTCTACCTCCAGGAACTTGTAATTCGCGTTGCGGTTCGCAGCAGGAGTTTGCAGCCACCGGCCACCCTCCTCCTTCCTTCCACCCTTCCCTCCCAGCATTCCCAGTCAGAGCCAGGCTGTGCAGAAGAAAACCACTGGAGTACGGAAATCACTGCTCTTTGGTGACTGATTTCCAAGCCAGGCGCTGAGACAGGAAGAACAAACCACGGGGAGATGCAAAGAAACCTGCCCGCGATTGCTCTGTCCCAGCAGTGATCACCCATTCCCTGCTTCCCAGAGCATGGAAATCAGGCTTTTCCTCCCTGATTTGTTGTGTTCCCTTGGGGATCTGCAGGAAAAGGGCAGTTTGTACATAGGTTATGTAGTAATTACAAAACCCAGAAGGCACCACATCAGTGGTTTTTCTGAGCTCACAGGGACATAGGGACAGAATGCTGCCACCAAAGTGCTCAAAAACACATAAAAAATCCCAACACTGATGACAGACCAAGCCAATAATATTATTTTCCTACCATGAAAAAATTTACTCAATTTCCTAGGCCTGGAGGAGTGAGGAGACACATCTGCTGTTACTGCAAATTGATTTTTGCCCTTCAAGAGAGGAAAAGATCCCGGCCCTGCAATCACAGGCACGGCATTTTGATTAAATTAGAGACCCATTAACGTGAGCGTTTCTGGTCTGTGATGAGGGCAGATAAAGTGACCTTGATGCACAGAGCCATTTTCCAGCCTGGGATGCTGCTGGAGGAGCAGCACCAGCCCAACACCAACCCTGCTGCAAACCTCGAGGGACAAACACCGGGATTCACTGGGATTTGACTCCACACAAAGTCAGGCAGGTCAGGTGTTGTGAAAATAACACCTTTGCTGCTTCAGAGGAATTTGAGTCTGAGCAGGATGAAGGGCTGCTGGGAGCAGAGGAGCTCCTGTGACGGGGAATGGCGAGCACAGCCCTGCTTGGATGTATCCCAAAAGTGTGATTTCTGTCTCCCTGGGGTTTGTTGATGCTTTTGCTTTGACAGTGAGAATCACCCAGTGATACATGGCAAGAGCTGAGCTGAATGTGTACTCCAGCCCCAGTGCTGCCAGGAGGTTTCAGTGCTCCAGATCATTCCTGACCCAGGGCATCAGGCGTGGATTTGATGATCCTCATGGGTATTCCATGATCAGGCTGCACACAGGGGCTGCACCAGCCCAGTGTCACCAGCCCAAGGGGCTCGGGGACATCTCCACATGTACCACGGGTAGAGCTCTGGCTGGAAGCAGCGCTGGGAGCAGCCGGGCAGGCAGCTCACCTGGCAGGTTGCACCAGTCCTTGGGGCAGTTAATTAAGCACTGAAACAGCCCAGGATTCACGTCCTTAGAGCAAACCTCCTGCAGCAGAAGGGTCCTGGCCAGGGGTCCCAAACAGGTGACACCACATAGGAGACACAGAGTTCACTCCTGTGTGAATTCCAGACCTGAGCACCCACGGGTGTTTTCCTTGGCTGAGTGCCAACTTCGGTGACCTGGAGCTGGTTGTGAGCAGGGCTGTGGCTGCAGTGACCCAATATGGCAAAAGTGCCGGCACTTCCTTAGTGAGTGCAAATATCCGCTCCGGAGCGGAGCTCTGTGTGTGTACAGGTGCAGCCATGGGAAATCGTGAATCACCAGAGGCTGGAGGGACCTCAGGGATCACCTGGAGCTGATGTTTTTATCACCCATTTTTTAAAGCTTCCAAGGGCAGAGGTTGTAGGACTGAACATCCTGTTAATGCAAATCAGATTTCCTGCAAGTTCCACCTGTCCAGAAGCACAGCAGGGATAGTGCCACATGGAAATACCGTGGGGGAGCGGTGATATGAGGAGTGGTGCTGCCCTCCTTCCTTCACCCCGTGCCATTTCCACATCAACGTGAACCTCTCTCCTGCCTCCGGCACATCCCGCAGCCAGGCAGCTCCTTCCACAGCGCCAGGGGCTTCTCTGGGAATCCCCACTTTGCTGTGGTGTTTGTAGGGACCTTTCCCAGTCCCTGCACTCACGGCCCGTTTCCAGGGCACACGGAATTGCCCAGAGCCGTGCAGCAGCCGAGCCCAAACCTGCTCAGCAGCCCCAGCACCTGCTGGGGAGCCAAGGGCAGCCCCCGCCCCGGGCACTGCTCTGATGAGGTTCCCAAATCCCGGAGCAGCTCCTCCGCTGCTGCCGCCGCGGGCCAGGGCTGGGGAGGGGAGTGCCTGGGGCGGGAGAACAGGGCAGTGGGTGCCACGTCTCGTGTTCTGGGGCTGTGTCTTACCCGGGACTGGGAGGGAACAAAACCCTCCAGGCAGCCCCCCCCGCCGCCCGCTCCGGGCTCCGGCAGCGCGTTCCTGCCCCTGAGCCTCGGCGAAGCCCCTGGGACCACCCTCCCTACTCCCAGGCACGGCGGTGGGGGAGCTCTGCACGCCCCAGCACATCCTGCACGGCGCAAGAGCCGCCTCCTCTGTCTTTTGTTTTGCTGGGATTGCAGGAAAGGAGGGAATGTGAGGCTGGACTGAAGCAGGGCTCATCCCTGGGCCTCCACCCCATCCATCACCAAACCTCTGGCTCCTTCCTGGTTTCCCTGCAAGATCAGCTTATACCACGAGCAGGGAGGTGCCACAGGGAAGGCACACGGAGTCTTCCCAGCACGGGAACCCTCACTGCCCCCAGCACGGGAACCCTCGGTGTCCCTGGCATGGAAGCCCTCGCTGTTCCCAGCGTGTCTGGCCCATCGCAGTCTTGGACCCGGGAGCAAGGAGCAAAACACCAAACCAGGTCTGCATTAGGGAACTAGCAGTCCCAAAGCGCCCCAGGGAAAAGAATATTCCCTTCTCCCTTACTACAGTCCCCGAGGGAGTTGCTCATCCAGCTTTGCAGTTGGAAAGAAAAACCCTGACGCAATCCCGCCGTTGCCATGGCGAGGAGCGCGGCCGCTGCGCTTCCCTGTGACCGGGATTTACCGGGTTGTAGGATAAAGCCACAGGGAGCGGGGGGACAGGATCCGCTGGGATCAGATCCGTAGCGAGTGGGGGGAACAGATCCACAGAGAGCAGGAGGATCGGATCCACAGGGAGTGGGGGGATCGGATCCACAGGGAGCAACGGGATCGGATCCACAACAAAAAGGTGCACGAGATCAGGGCTGGCACACGTTGCCCTGAGGTGACGGGGGGGTCACAGCAGCGTCGGGATACCCAAACTGGAGTATTAGGAAATGAGCTGAGGTCAGCGGGGATTCGGGATCAGAGATACCGGTGCACCCAGCTGGAGTCAAGGGGGGGGATTCGGAGCTGGGAATGCCGGCGCACCCCCAGTTGAGGTCAGGGGGGATTCAGGGTTGGGAATGCCGGTGCACCCCGGCTGAGGTGAGGAAGATGGTGAAAATAAGCATGTGGTAACCATGGCAACCGTGTAACTGCCTTGGCACTGAGCAGCAGCTTTATCAGGGCTGGTGCTTCCCAGCCAGATTATGGGAAACCAAATCCTGTGTGTCAGGCAGTCCCTACCTGCCCAGAAACAGCTGCACCCAGTGACTCCAGCAGCGGCCTCATCACTCCTCACGGGCCACACTAAGGTGCTACTGTGGCATTTTTGCCCTTTTCCGCCAGCACTCCCAGCTCACCAGCACAACATTCCAGCCACTGTCACACATCAGTGCTTTTCTATCATAAACCCTTAACCTCCCAGCCCTGCCACACTGTACAGCCCCGCCATGCCATGGGCAACGTGGTTCAGGGCAGCAGCACTGGCCACTCGCTCCCACAGGACCCAAAACTGCCTGGAAAACACAGGTAGGGGCTGCTCCAACTACTTCCCCGTGGGTGGGCTCTCCCCCACATCTGCCAGGGTCCCCCTGCACGGAACGCAGCTGCTCCGGTGTGGGAAAAGCAGCAGCGCCAGCGACGTGCACTTTCTCGCTCCCACCTTCCCTCCTGTCACCCTCCCGGCTGCATTAAGGACTCAGCTCGGTTATATAAGTGCTCATTAATCATCATCTAAGAGTATTTGCAGCATCGAGTTCTTAAGGGCAGGAGATGCTACGCAAGGACAGGACAAACAGCCTCTGACCGCCTGACACCGGGCGACTTTGCGGGACGGAGGGCTGGGGACGAGGGAAGAGTTTATTACAGTCTGCAGGGGAAAAGCTGCCAGGAATCAGGAACATCGTATCCCTCCCCAGCAAGGGGTAAAGTACACACCGAGGGGGGCCAGCCCAGGTGTTGAGGGAAACTGGAGCTTTTCCAAACCCTTTGGGCTCCTCCACACATTCCCTCAGGCTCTGCCTACCTCACATTGGGGTTTGCTGCCACGATTTGCGGTGGGGTCGGTGGTCTCACACCCCCCATAATCCCATGCAGGGTAGCCTTTGGTCCAGCTCCTTGCACAAGGGTCCCGGGGCTCCCCAGAACGCTGGTGTCCCCCCCTCGCTCCCTCTGCTCCTCAGCAATTCACTGTGTGCTGCTGTTTCCCTGCAAGGACACGTGAATCACCTTGAGCCCACAGCCCTCCCCGAGTGATTTTATTGCCATCGGCACGAGGGGCGGCCCGGCGGAGCGAGCCGGAATCTGCGGGAACAGCCGCGATTGCAGAAATCCCTGAACTGCAGCATCAACGTTTTTTCCTGCCCAGAAGGTTCCCGCGCCCTCGCATGAGCTCATCCTGCACCGGCCCCTTTCCGCGCCTCCCGTAACCCAACCTCTCCCGGCCCCGCGCCGCAGAGCAGGAATGAGACACGACAGCGGAGCAGATTCTTGGCTCCCTGGGTCACTCTCTCCCCGCGCTGCCTCTCGGGAAGCTCCAAGTCATGCGACTCCTTCTCTTTTTTTCCCCTTAAGGTGGGGAAACGAGTCGGGAAAGTTCCCCCGCTCTCCCCCCTCGCGCTGATCCGAATGGAGGCAGGTAGAGGCAGCGTCTCTGCCTCCAGCAGCACCACACCTGCCCTGGGAGCCGGGCGTTCCACAGGGAAAGGCCGGATCCTGGCACTGCACACGCTGGTGCCACCCAGCACAGCTGCCCTGAGACAGGGGAGCAACTCCTGGAGCAATGACCTTTTTGGGGGAGCTTGGCGGTGCTCCTTCCAGAGCAGCCAAGACCCCCAGCGCCCATCGGGATGAGCTGAAGGGGAGCGGAGGCTGATCTCCCCACTGCCACCTCCCCGGGATGGCAGTGCCACGTAGCCCCGCACCGCTGGAAATCCTCCTCCCACAATCCCCAAAAGCGCTGGAAGCGGCAGCTGGCTGCTCCCAGTAGCCCGGAGCTGCCCCAGAAAGCTGAGCTCCCCCGGCATCACTGCCGTGCCGGGAGCTGGACGTGACCTGCTTCCCAACGCAGCGGGATGGAGGATGGGATGGAGCTGCAGGATTCATGCCAGCCCCACGTCCGCGAGAGCAGCGGGGGCCACCAGGAACTGACACCAGCCCCCCCGCAGGCTGAGCCCCTTCCCCATGGCTCTAAAAGCCCAGAGAAAATGTTTCATTCCCTCCCGGCTGCTGCATGACCCCATCGCAGCTGGCGGGGCACAGGGTGGAGGGGGATTTCATCTTTGACAGCATCTCAGAGCCCCCGCCCCTGCTGCCTCACGCTGGCAGTCCCTCATCCCAGCCCGGAGGGTTCTGGTGCGGGCCGGGGGCTGGCAGAGAGAGCTGCCATTGTTCGGCACCCAGGGGGTCCCTGCCGCGGTCTCCCGGCAGCGTCCCACGGGTGCCGGGGTGCTGAGCGCTGCCGTGGCCGTGGCAGCAGAGGGCAGCCACGCTACACGCTCCGATCCTGCCCACGCTGCACCGCACGCGTGTGTCCGCACAGCCCACGCGTGTGCCATGGCCGCACTGTGCTCGCCGCCAACCCCGTGTCACCCCGTGCCCTGGGGTCCTGCCCGAGTCCCCCCCAACTCCCGGCTGCAAACCGGGCTGATCCTGGTGCCCAGCACCCCCTCAGCGCCCCACGATCCCGCCATAGGGCTGTGGGCACCAGCAGCATCAGGCTCTGCCCACGTCCACAGGGTTGAACACGTGTGGCCGCGGCAGACGTGGGCTCCCCACGTGGACCCCCAAGTGCAGTGGCCGTGGGTGGCCTGGCAGAGGGTGCAGGGCACAGCAGGAGCTGCCTGGGGACAGGCACTGCCTGCCCGAGCCCCCCAGCCTCACGCAGAGCTGGTCACAGGGCTCATCCTGGGGTCTGCAGCCACCCAGCTCTCCTGGAGGCAGTGGGTGGTCCCAGGGCTTCCCTGGCACAGGGCCCAGTTCTGGCCCCCACCCCATGCTCCCCTGGTGCACCAGAGCCCCCCACACACACCAGACCTCCTGCAGCCCCCGCAGTGGGGTCCCACTGCCTGTGCGGTGCAGTCACCAAACAATGCTGGATCCCCCAGCCCCCCACGTAGGACCATGCACACACACGCAGAGAACACACGTGTGCAGGAACTCACACACCAGGTACTCGCACCCTCATCCCAGCACGGGGGCTGCTGGTGACAACAACCAGGGTGTGATGGTGCTGGCTGGACCCGGCACTACGCGGGAAGGGTCAGAGGTGGTGGCAGTGCGAGCTCCCCCCGCCCCCAAGCTGCCCCTGTCCCCAAGTGACCATCTGTGGCAGGGTGAATCCCGTGACGCCCCTGCCTCAGTTTCCCTCCCGGCACTGCTGCAGGAAGAACCAGACAGTGCCGAGGGTCCCATCTGCCAGCACTGCCCCGGGGTGGGGTCCCCGAGCCCCCACAGCCCTGCTCGTGCAGAGCACGCGTCAGTTCTTGCATGTGTACACACCCAGACACGCGTGCACACCCTGCGCCGGCACAGTGCACACACGTGTGCAACCACACACCCGGGAAATGCAGCCGCACACCTGGGAAGTCACATGTGTACCATCCCACGCGTGGATCCAGCCGGGCCCCCCCGCCCCGCCGTGGGCCTGGGCCCCTCGGCAGCCCCGCACCCGCTGCGCCCCATTGCAGTGTCGCCGTGGCAACGCTCCAGATTTATCAATGGAGACACTGCGGAAACGCTCTGGGGGAGGCGGGAGGGAGGGGTGTTCTGTGGGAGCTGGCAGGGGACAGACGGACAGACGGATGGCTGGGGGGGCTGGGGTGCAGGACAGGCTGTCGCACTTGCAGAGTGATGCACATGCGTGTGTGGGGGTGCACTGTGCCCACACACGTGTGTGAGGGGAGCTGCAAACGAGGGCGGATGAGTACTCTGGCTCTTCCCTGCACAACTTCCCCAAGGTTTTCCCAGCCCCTGGGGGCTGGCGGGGGGCTCTGTGCCCTTTGGGGGCGCAGGGAGAGGGTCCTGAGGTGAGGCAGCCATTCCCTGCCTGCATCCCTGCCTGATCTCCTGTCCTTGTGGCTGCTGAACAGCAGCAAGGGACAGAGCCAGCAGCTCCCAGCTCTGAAGGGGGCCAGGGCCGATCCGGGAGGGGGGAACCCTGATCTCAGGGAAGCGGCCAACATGTAGCAGGGGTTGTCAGGGCTGCGGGGTTCCCCCTTCCTGGGGAAGTGCTGCTGGTTTCACACGCGGGCCGTGACTCAGGCACCCGACTCTATTCCTGTCCTGTCCCTGACTCAGCGTGTGGCTCCAGGCAGGACACGCTCACGCCAGCCCCACACACCCGCCACAGAGAAGAGGAAGCAGCTCAGGGACTCCCAGAGCAGTAATGTCCCCATCCAGCGTGGGCTCCTCGCCCTGTCCCCCCACAGCGAGGCAGGAGCACCCAGGCCACCTGAGCTGACCCCCAGCCTTGCAGCCTTTGGCCTCCCAGGCTCTCCCTCCTGTATGAGGCACTCGGATGCTGTGGGGATGGGCACAGCTGCCCACACCCTGCACCCAGCAGGGACCTTCCCGGCAGCTCTTCCAGGAAGGGCTGGAGAGGAGGAGACGGGGATGGGATGGCGGGTTCACACCAGCTCAGCACTTTCACAGCTCTCGCCAGCCCTGGCACACCCGACTCATCACATGCCTGCTCACACCCACCCCCCGCGCCTGCCCCGGGCCCCCAGCCAAACCCACAGCAGAAAGGGTGGAAAAAAATCCAGTAAGCGACTGACCGTTTTCCAGCCTCACCACAAAACATTCCTGACGTTCTGGGTGCGTGTGTGCACAAGGTCCCAGGTCACACGATGCTGGTGGTGGTGGCACAGCTCCACCGGGGATCGGGGACATGATGGACCCTGTGCTGGGGCACAGCATCACTCACAGCCCCCCAACACCAGCCACACACTGGCTCTGCCCTGGCTGCAGCAGGGCTCGGGGGAAGCACTTTTGGGCTGAGAACAGACAGAACTGGCTAAGTAATGAGACCTCCAGGTCAGGGGTTGCAGGACTAGGACAAGCCAGAGCTGGGCAGTCAGCTGCCACTCCAGAGCTCGCTCCCAGCCCAGTGGGCACATAGCCGAGCCGCAGGGTGCCCGGGCAGGCCGGCCATGCCCTGAGCCGGGCAGTTGCCTACGGTTGGGTTTTACACCTGCCGGACCAGGGAGAGGCTGCACAGCCCCAGCCCAGGTGAGCCTGGACCGTGGAAATCCCCGGCTGCCAGAGCCAGGTGCCTGCCTGGCCCTGGCCACTGCAGCTCCTGCAGCAAGGGCAAAAGGCAGGTGTTTGGAGATCCCCGGAATCACCAGTGCCCATCAGGCCCTGCCCTGCATTCAGGACCCTCGAGTCTGTCCTGCTGGCTGCAGGGCAGGGGTGCCCCGTGCACCTGTGTGTGACACCGCACGTGGCAGCGGCTCCGTGACCGCTCCCGATGCCGTGATCACTGTGGGAGATCAATGACTGGGGTGCACCAGCAGCTCGCTGGTGCCGGGGCGCGGAGGAAGCTGCCAGCGCAGCTTCACAGGGACTCGCCTGTTTGTTTGTTTAATGCATGAGTCATTCCCCAATCACGGTGTCCCCATCCCCGTGGTCCCCGTCCACACCTGCCTGTGCTGACTCACCACTGGTCATGACCCCCCCACTGCCACCCACCGGCCCCCAGCCCCACCGAGGGGGCTGCAGCCCCACAGGAACACATGGGGTCCGCTCAGGAAGGCAAACGCCGCCATGCTCAGCAGCACCTGGGAGCTGGCGAGGGCCAGGGTTCAGGGGGTTTGGCTGAGGGCGCAGCAGCAGCAGCACCGTGCCGGGTCACGGGCAGTGACGTGAGGGCAGGAGGCCACAGGCAGCGTGGGCAGAGTGGGTCAGGGTGAGCTCGGCAGAGCCAGGGTGGCTGCAGCAGTCATTGCGAAAGTGAATCTGATGAGCAGGGCCTGGGAACGGGTGAGCGGGGAAGGGGGCAGCTGCTGCACCTTGCTCTGACTCACAGAGGCTGCCCGTGCCGTGGCACCACACCTTGGGCACTGCGTGGCACCACCAGCACAGACCCCTGGGCACTGCACAGTGCCACTGACCCCCAGTGCAGTGCCTGAGGCACTGCATGGCACTGCTGGCTCCTGGCACAGCACTCTGGGCATCACATGGCACCACCGATCACCTCCCTCTGCAGCCACTTGTCCCTGCCCAGGTCCACAGTGCTTCCTGCATGATACCATAGCACCCCAGACCCTTGCCCAGCACTGGGCTGACAGCCAGAGCAGCTGCGGAGCCCGGTGCCAGCGGTGGCTAAGCGCCAGGGGCAGGTGGAGCTGCAGCCACAGCCCAAATCCACGGCAAACCTAGGGCAGGTGGAGCAGCCCTGGCCTCCCACGCAGAGAGGACCCCCTCCCCCCGGGCCGGAGCTCGGGGCAGCGCCTGGCACCGCTGCCCGGGGGTGGCACAGCCGGAGCCGCCTGAGACACCCGGGAAACGTGCCCGATCCGGAACCCCACGCCCAGCTGGGGCGGGAGCTGGGGCGTGCGCGGTGCCACCCCGAGCCCGAGGCATCTTCCTCCTGCACGCCCGAAGGCACCGGTTCACAGGGACCCCGCGATCCCCACGGCCCGGGGAAAGGAGACGTGCCCCCAGCACGGCTCCGAGCAGTCCCGCGGGGACCCCCAGCACCTCCGCTCGCGTCCCGCCGGGCCGGCCGCAGGTCCCGCGGGCTCCACGTGGCCGCGATGGCCGGAGCGGCCGGGGGGTGGGGAGCGGCAGGAATCCAGGACTGAGTCACGGCTTCCTCTGCGAGCCCGTGAGTCATCCCGGCAGCGCCAGGCGCCCGGGCCCGGCGTGCGGAGCCTGCGACGCGCACACGGCTGCATGTGAGGATGTGAGGGCAACCCCCGCGTGTAAGGGGCTCTGCACACCCGCCCCGGCAGTGGCCTCGGTGCAAACACTCACACGGATGTGCCCGAGGGCACAGGCCCCAACACACGTGTGCACACGTGTGCTCTTGACTGCCCATGTGCTGCACATGCACAGATTGGGAAGAACCCGTCTGTGCAAGGCACACACGAGTGCAGCCGTGTGAGGAGCCATTCTCAGCCCCACGCTGACCTGGGGCACTGCCCTGTCACGCTTGTACATCGGCCTGCGGGCTGGAGCCCACCTGTGGGGCTGGGGCTCACCTGTGGGGCTGCAGCAGCAGCTTCTCCTGCACCTGTGGTTGTGGCTCCTCACTCCCGGTGTCCTGGAGAGGAAGAAGAGGCCGTGGGGAAGCTGTGTCCAGCTGCAGCTCCCCGCTGTGCCCCTGCTGCATGCTAGAGCTTTGTGCCACCACCCACACAGCCCCCTGTGCAATAGGTGTCCACGGCACCATGTCTGTCCTCCCCACACAGTTGGACCTGAGGTGCACAAAAGGATCGGTGCAGGGTCTGTACAACTCCCCACACATGCAGCCATGGGTGCACGCGTGTGACCTGCACACACCCTCAAATGCAGGACTGGGACAGCCCCTCTGCCACCCGGCAGTTCGCACCCACAGCTCCCCGCGGGCACTCACTGCACCCCACGGGAGGTTTCGGGGGGTCCCCACCACTCTGGGAGGGAAAAATTGCACTCTGCAGAGCCGGAGCTCAGTGCCACGACCACAGAGACGGGGGGGTGGGGTGGGAGTGGGGGGGTGGGGAGGCAAGGTCAAGGNCCGGGCGCAGCCCCCCGGGCTCTCGTCGCTAGGAACCCCCCCGCCCCACGCACACAGAGAGCGGCTCACGGACCCCGGGGCGGTCCCCGGCCCCCCCAGCGCTCCGGCTGTGCAGTGGGAGCGGGGGTTGGGGGGGGGCGGTTGCTACGGTAACGGGGCTCCCCGCGCACCGGGATGAATGGGCCGGGAGCGCGCGCGATCTATGAATGAACGAGCGGGGCCGGGAGCGCGGAAAGCCCGGAAGGGAGCACGGAGCGGAGCCTGCGGCTCAGCCCCGCCTCCCGGCCGGAACCACCGGCCCCCGGGAAGCANATGTGAGGATGTGAGGGCAACCCCCGCGTGTAAGGGGCTCTGCACACCCGCCCCGGCAGTGGCCTCGGTGCAAACACTCACACGGATGTGCCCGAGGGCACAGGCCCCAACACACGTGTGCACACGTGTGCTCTTGACTGCCCATGTGCTGCACATGCACAGATTGGGAAGAACCCGTCTGTGCAAGGCACACACGAGTGCAGCCGTATGAGGAGCCATTCTCAGCCCCACGCTGACCGGGGGCACTGCCCTGTCACGCTTGTACATCGGCCTGCGGGCTGGAGCCCACCTGTGGGGCTGGGGCTCACCTGTGGGGCTGCAGCAGCAGCTTCTCCTGCACCTGTGGTTGTGGCTCCTCACTCCCGGTGTCCTGGAGAGGAAGAAGAGGCCGTGGGGAAGCTGTGTCCAGCTGCAGCTCCCCGCTGTGCCCCTGCTGCATGCTAGAGCTTTGTGCCACCACCCACACAGCCCCCTGTGCAATAGGTGTCCACGGCACCATGTCTGTCCTCCCCACACAGTTGGACCTGAGGTGCACAAAAGGATCGGTGCAGGGTCTGTACAACTCCCCACACATGCAGCCATGGGTGCACGCGTGTGACCTGCACACACCCTCAAATGCAGGACTGGGACAGCCCCTCTGCCACCCGGCAGTTCGCACCCACAGCTCCCCGCGGGCACTCACTGCACCCCACGGGAGGTTTCGGGGGGTCCCCACCACTCTGGGAGGGAAAAATTGCACTCTGCAGAGCCGGAGCTCAGTGCCACGACCACAGAGACGGGGGGGTGGGGTGGGAGTGGGGGGGTGGGGAGGCAAGGTCAAGGTTATGCTGCGCCAAGCCCGGCCCACGATGGAAACCGCCGAGGCCGGGCTC
>VXAD01003440.1:221903-247993 GCA_013399195.1 Dicrurus megarhynchus
TTGGCGGCTCCGGCCCCAACCGGGCGTGGGGACCGCGGCCGTTCTCCGCGGGGCCGGGGGCTGTGCCCACGCGAGTCCAGGGGCTGGGCGCGGGGGGTGGCTGTGCCCGGCGGGGGTGAGGGGCTCCCTGGGGAGGGGCAGCGGTTCTGCCCACTCCTCCCCATCCCTCCATCCGTCCATCCCTGCTTCCCTCCTGACCACACCCTCCATCCCTTCATCCTTCCCCTGAGCACACCCTCCCTTCATCCCTCCATCCCGGTC
The DNA here is from genome assembly GCA_013399195.1 of Dicrurus megarhynchus. Taxonomy (NCBI): domain Eukaryota; kingdom Metazoa; phylum Chordata; class Aves; order Passeriformes; family Dicruridae; genus Dicrurus; species Dicrurus megarhynchus. Next base: position 222,165 of record VXAD01003440.1, read on the forward strand.
CCTCCCTCCATCTCTCCATCCCGGTCCCTCCCTCCCGGTCCCTCCCGGCAGCTCCGCACCGCGGTGCCGGGCAGGGGCCGGGCAGGAGCCGCCGCCACCGCCCCCGGCCCGGCCCCGCCGTCCCGGCCGGTTCCTCCCTCTGTCTCCCCCCGCCCCAGGACACGCTCGGGCCGGGACAGACCATGAGCGATGACCCAACACCCTGGGACAACGCGACCGAGAGCGCCACGGTGAGTCCTGCCTGTCCCTGCCGCGCCTCCCCGCGCCGCCAGCCTCGGGGTCCCGCGGGAGGGCGGGGATGCACGTTGGGAGCTGCTGGGTTCTCGTGGCTGCCGTGGGGCTGGCGTCTTCCCTCGGGTGGGGACGGCAGCAGCCCCGCTGTCACCCCCTGCTCTGCCAGCGCTGGGCGTGGGTGACAGCTCTCCGTGCGCCGCTGGGATGCCCTGGGTGCTGGGGGGTCCAGGGGCCTGGGGGCTGCCGCCGGATCAGCCTCTCTCCTCCGGGCAGGGGGAGCGAGCACGGACCCCCGCGGCGCGGCAGGGTTGGGGGCCCTGTCGCCATCCCCATCCCCATCCCCGTTCNCGTTCTCCGCGGGGCCGGGGGCTGTGCCCACGCGAGTCCAGGGGCTGGGCGCGGGGGGTGGCTGTGCCCGGCGGGGGTGAGGGGCTCCCTGGGGAGGGGCAGCGGTTCTGCCCACTCCTCCCCATCCCTCCATCCGTCCATCCCTGCTTCCCTCCTGACCACACCCTCCATCCCTTCATCCTTCCCCTGAGCACACCCTCCCTTCATCCCTCCATCCCGGTCCCTCCCTCCATCTCTCCATCCCGGTCCCTCCCTCCCGGTCCCTCCCGGCAGCTCCGCACCGCGGTGCCGGGCAGGGGCCGGGCAGGAGCCGCCGCCACCGCCCCCGGCCCGGCCCCGCCGTCCCGGCCGGTTCCTCCCTCTGTCTCCCCCCGCCCCAGGACACGCTCGGGCCGGGACAGACCATGAGCGATGACCCAACACCCTGGGACAACGCGACCGAGAGCGCCACGGTGAGTCCTGCCTGTCCCTGCCGCGCCTCCCCGCGCCGCCAGCCTCGGGGTCCCGCGGGAGGGCGGGGATGCACGTTGGGAGCTGCTGGGTTCTCGTGGNCTGGGGAGCAGCGCTGGCGTCAGCGCGGCGGGGGCAGGTTTGGGGTGGGCCGGGGTCCCCCAGCGCGTCCCCGCGGCTCAGCTCCTCGGGCCCGGGCAGGCGGTGCCCGGCGAGGTGTCCCCGCAGGATGGGTACGTGCTGCTCCTCGCCCTGCTCTCCATCTTCATCGGGGGCACCCTGGTCCTGCTCTCGGGCATCCTGATCATCTGCCGCCGCTGCTGCGAGGCCGACCGCCGGCACTCCAGGTGGGCTAGGGGTGACGCCACTGTCCCCGGGGTGTGTAGCACCGCGAGGAGGGTCGGGGGGGCTGGGCCGGTCACCTCTGACCCTCCTCCCCCCGCAGAGCCAGCGATGACCCCGAGAAAACCAACACCACTTACCTGGATGACTCGCAGCCAGCGCAGGGTGAGTGACCTGGGTGCCGCGCTGACTCCCCCAGCTGCATCCCAAGTTCCGGGGAGGGTGGCGAGGCAGCTCCTGGGCCCTCCCCTCCCAAGGTGCAGCCCCCGGCCCCGCGGCAGTGACCGCCACACACCCCTTGTACTTTCCATTGTCCATCCCTGGCTGTGGAGCGGGACTGGCAGCCGGGAGCAGGGAATTCCAGGCTGGCATTGAGGCCATGGGTGCAACAAGTTTGCCAAGGCTCAGCTGGGAAAGCTGGGGAGCAGCACGGTGGGGGGAGCTGCTTGCTGACCCCCTTCTCCACAGATATCAGCGGCAAAGCGGAGGACCCCGAGTGCCTGTCATCTTCCAGCTACCGGGATGCTGAGAGCGAGCGGTTCCTGTCCTCCAGCTCCTCCACTGCCCGGCGAGTCTCCTTCAACGAGGCTGCGCTCTTTGACCAGGGCAAGAAGACCCAGGAGAAGGGGAGGAGGTGAAGCTCTGGGCTGAGGCGGGGACAGGAGGGCCACGGCTGCCCCTCCTGACCCGGCTGTCCCGCAGGTACACACTGACAGAGGGGGACTTCCACCACCTGAAGAACGCCCGCCTGACCCACCTGCACCTCCCGCCGCCTGCCCTCAAGATTGTCACCATCCACGAGTGTGAGTCCAGCGAGAACAGCCTGGCCATGACCCCCCGCCTGCCCCCACCCAAGCCCGGTCTTGCCATCTTCCAGGTGAGCCCCCAGCACCCGAGGGACAGGTGGGACATGGGGCATCCTGCAGCACCCCAGGGAGGCACTGCTGGGCCCAGGGTGGGAGTCTCAGGGCATTGCTGGAAGTGGAGATGGGAGGCCCTGGGGTGCAGAGGCCCCTCCTGGTCCCCACCCTCGTGCAGACCCCCTGAGCGTGCTCTGCCTTGCAGCCCCCTGCGGGGGCCCTGCCCCGGCCAGTGCTCCCCAGCCATGCCGTGGGTCCCAGCTCTGCCCTGCCCGGGGACACCTACAACTCCACCGTGGACACCAGCTTCACGGAGGCCAGCCCGTCCGCCTCCTCCGACTCCGGGGAGGGCCCCTCGGTGAGTGCTGGGGCGGGGGGCTGGGACTGGGCAGGGGAAGGGGCTCCCAGCCTGCGCAGCCCCAAGGGTCCTGTCCCGCTCCCTCCCCGTTCCCCCAGATCGCATCCTTGCCCCCCCACTCCGTGCCAGGGAGAGACGTGGGCATCCAGCTAGAAACAGGCTCTGCCCCCCCGCCTCGTCCCTGCCCCGGGGGACATTTGTGCATCTGCTGCAGCCCAGCTCTGCAGAGCGGACAAAGGAGCCGAGTGGGATGCAGGGGGGCTGGGGGGGCATGCGTGGGCACTCACGGCCCTCCCACACCCCCAGTTCACAGCAGCACCCAGGAGCGGGAAGGCGGCTGGGGCTGGCAGTGCCAGCCCCGGGGAGACCCCCCCGACCCCCCCCCAGGGCACCGTCCTGCAGTTCTTCACTCGCCTGCGTCGCCACGCCAGCCTGGACGGGGCCAGCCCCTACTTCAGGATCAAAAAGTGGAAGCTGGAGAGCACCCAGCGGGCGTCCAGCCTGGACACCAGAGGTGGGGGGCAGTGGGGGCCCCACGGGGCTGTGCAGGGTGGGTGGACATGTGTGGGTGGGGGGCTGGCGGTGCCGGTTGGGTTTGTCCCCCCAGCCCTGCCCTGCATCCCCCAGGGTCTCCCAAGCGTCGGCAGTTCCAGAGGCAGCGGGCGGCCAGCGAGAGCATGGACCAGGAGGACCGGGACCCCCATCAGACCGACATCATCCAGTACATTGCCCACACGGACGACGTGGCCTTCCACCCCGCGGGGGGCCCCTTCCTGCCCTCCCCCGCCAGCCCCCCACCCTCTCTCGGCAGGTATTTTTCAGTAGATAAGAGGGGACGGGGATGGGTGAGCCGGGCACCGGGAAGTCACCGAGGGACCCCACGCTGCCCTGGGCATGGGGGTCTCCCACCTCTGCGGTTCTGGTGGGGCAGCCGGGTCTGGGGTGAGAGGTCTGGGGGAGGCCGGTGATGGGGAGGTTGGGTTGGGGCACGGGCACGGTGGTGGGGACAGCATGGGGGACCGGGTGGCACCACGGAACCGCTGTGGAGCCTGCAGGGCCCGGGCTGGCACATCCCTGCCCGCTGCCTGCGGGGTCTGTCAGGTCCCTGACGTGACACCGGGGTGGTGCTCACAGGCTAGAGCCGGGCGAGGGGGGCGCGGGCAGCCCCGGCGAGTCCGGCGTCCCCGAGCAGCCCAGCGCCTACCACGACATCTGGAGCCTGCGTGCCTCGCTGGAGCTGTACGTGGCCTCCGAGCGCAGCAACGACCAGGACTCGGTGCGCAGCGACGGCGGGGACAGCGTCTCCTCCGCCAGCGGCGTGCCCCCCTGCCCCTCCCCTTCCCCGGACGAGGCTGAAGGCCCCGAGGAGAAGTTCTGGGGTCGGCCCAAGGCGGAGGAGTCGGAGTCCGGCACGCGCAAGCTGCTGCAGATGGACAGTGGCTACGCCTCCATCGAGGCGCCCAGCCGGGGGGGCGAGGAGGGTCCCCCCAAGGACCAGACGGCCTCCGAGAAGCGCATTTGCTTCACCAGCGCCGGGCGGAAAGGAACCATCTTCGAGAGCTTCGAGGGCCGGGAGCCGGAGGAGGAGGAGGAAGAGGAGGAAGAAGAGGAAGAGGAGGAGGGGGGGAGCACGACCCTGGGCGCAGCGGGTGGGGGCCACCTCCGTCCCCACAGCCCCCTGGCCTGGTCCCCGTACGGGCAGATGTTCCCGGGGCGGGAGGGGCTGCCCCGGCGGGACTACAGCATCGACGAGAAGACGGACGCGCTGTTCAACGCCTTCGTGCGCCACGACCCCCAGTTCGACGAGTCGCCGCTGCGGGGGAAGCACCGCTCCCGCACCCACCTGCGCAAGCAGTGGCAGCACACGAAGCAGTTCAGCGACCCCGGCGTGCGGTACCCGGCGCTGGAGCGGCACCGGACGCCGCTGCGCCGCGGCGACAGCGCCAACTACCCCCTGGATTCCCGGTTCCACAGCCCCCTGCCCCGCATCGTCAGCGCCGGCGACGAGGAGGCGGCCGAGGCGGCCGATGGGGTCCCCCCTGCCCCGGCGCTGCCTGACCCCGAGATCCAGGTGATCGTGGAGGAGCCCGGAGAGGCAGCCCCCGAGCCCAAGGCTGGCTCCGAGCCCCCTGAGGACGATGACTGCCCCGGCCCCGGGAGGTGCTTGGGGCTGGGCTCCGGCTCGGAGCTGATGGACAAGATCGCCGGCGGCCTGGAGGAGCGGCTGTATGGGCACCTGAGGAAAGCGGCAGAGAGAGAGACCCCCGAGCGCACGGTGGCCGTGGCGGCCAGTGATGCCCCCCCCGACCACAGCCCGGTCTAGGCCCAGCGTGAGGGGGAGAGACCCCGGCACAGGGGGGTTCGGCCCCCACCAAGGGTTCGGGGCTCCATCCCCTCCTGCTGCCGGCACGGGGTGCCCGGTGCGGGAAGGATGTCCCGGCCCGGGAAGGCCAGGAGGGCACGTGGGGGCCCCTGGCTGTACCCCCACCGCGGGGGTCCGGTAGCGCGGGGTGGCCGAGCCCCCCGGCCCGGGAGCGAGGGCCCGGACTGGGGGAGCCCCGGGGGTCGGGGCGCGGAGGAGAAGCCGAGCGTTGGCCGGGGGTCAGCGCTGAGGGACTTTGCTGAACCCCCCCACCCCGCTGAGCCCCCGCGGCACCTCCGCTCTCTCCTCTCTCCGTGGTTTTACAAGCAATAAGCCTCTCGTCCGGCCGGGAATGTCCCCGCCAGGAAGGGGCCGGAGCTGGGTGTCCCCGCTCCGGGGGATGCTGCGGTGCCGCCCCGGCCAGGGGGCAGTTTGGGAAGGGGGGAGTCACCTCCTCAATCCCAAAATCCCCCTCCCCAAGATCTGCAGGGAGCCTGGGATCTAAACTGGAAGCAGGGGGCCTGGGCCAGGGGGATTCTTGAGGGGCTCAAGCACCTCCTGGGGGGCCCTACAGTGGCAGCCCAAGGGCTGGGGGGGGCAGGATCAGCCCCGGGGACCCCAAAAATACCCCCCGGAGGGGTGGGGGCTGCCCGGTGCCTGCCCCTGGTGCTGCCCCCTCAGCCTGGGGTACAAGGGGAAAGCAGAGCAGGGGGTCCCCAGCGTGTGCTGTGGGTGACCCCCAGTGCCCCCCACCACCCCAGGAGCTCAGTGGGGGCTCGAGGATATTTATTGATTTTTACAGAGGCGGTGGCTGCTCTGGGGGGGAGGTGTTTGCTTTTTATTGGGTTTTTATTTGTGTTTCAAAGGATGGGTGAAAAAGAGGGAAAAAAAAAAAGAAACTGCCCCAGCCCAGCCCCGGCTGCGGCACCTGGGACTTGGCAGCGGGGGGGGGACAGGCAGGACCCCCCCAAACCCCCATTGCATGCGAGTAGAGGCCGGGTTGCCCCTTCCCTCTGCGCAGGCTCTGCCCAAAGCCCTCCCCTCCATCATCTCCGCGTTTTTAAGTCTATAAACAAAGGAGAAAAACCAAAACCAACCAACTGTGACGTCTCTGAGCTCTTTTCTTACCTTCTGCCCCACCCCGGGATGNCCCGACCCCGCCTGCTGCAGGAGGAAGGACATGAAACCCACCTGCTGTTTTCACTTTATTTTTCTTTAAAAAAGAAAAAAAAAAAAAAAAAAAAAAAAAAAAAAAGGGGGAAAAAAAAGGAAAAAAAAGGAAAAAAAAAAAAAAAAAAAAAAAAAAAAAAAAAAAAAAAAAAAAGACAAGCCAGTTGTCAGTGCTTAATATAGGATTTTCAGATACTGCAATACATGAAAAAGAGAATGAGACTGACAGGAATTGTTCTTTGAATACTGTGACACTTTTTANAGGGGGAGGGTCCCACTCCCCCGACCCCTCATCCCACCCTTCCCATCGCAAAATTAAAACCAGAATCAGTGTCTTGATTGGCAAAGAGTGATTGGGGGGAGTGGGGGGCAGCGTCCTGGCAGCCGCAGAGTTCAACTTCCAGGTGTCCGGAGGGGAAGGTCCGGCCGCTGCAGCTTCGTGTCCTGGCGCTGGCCGGAGCGGGGGGCGCGGGGAGGGAAGGGGGGGCTCCTTAGTTGGTTTCCTCTGGTTTCCTTTTGGATTGCAAGCACAGTCCAGTCCCAGGAGAGAGGCAGAGCTGGGGCGAGGAGGGGGATGCAGGCTGGCCCGGGCCTGGGGACGCTGTGGGGAGAACAGAGAGAAGGGCATTAGGGAGGGCAGGGGGTGCCCGGTTTGGGGTGCTGGCTTTGCTCCTGCCCTGCCCCGGGGCTCCCTTTGGCACCCCGGGATGGCAGCGAGGGGCCTGGGGTCCCTGCAGAGGCAGAGGGGCCTGGGATCCCTGAGCTGCCCCTGGAAGGTTTTGGGTGCTCCCACAGCGCGTGGTCCCTCAGGCAGGTGAGCCCAGACCTGCCCAAAGCAAAACCCCAAGGAGAAAACACCGCTAAGGAATGTCATTGATGCCAAGGAGGGGAGCATTCCCTTCCTTCCAAAGGTTTCTGGGCTAAGGGGGGCAGTGACCCAGCCAGGCTCGGGCAGCCCGCACGGAGTTTCCCCTTCCAGCAGCAGTGGACCGGGAAGGGGCAGGAGGAGCAGCAGGTCCGGGGAGCCCCATCCCAAGCTCCGGCTGCACCGACTCCCCGCAGGTGACTCACTGCCCCCATGAATTAAAGATGGAGCTGCCACGGGCCTCTGACAGCTGCAGGGGGAGGATCCGGCTTTTATTTCGGGCTTTTTTCACACCACAAAGCTGGTCGTGATCCAGGAGATAACAGAGCTCAGCCCCAGCAGCGCCGTGACGAGCATGAGGCCGGGGGCGGATGAGGCTGAACATGAGTCACTGCTGGCTCCGTTATGAATGAGGGGTGGGAAGGAGGGGACAGGGCTTGGAGCTGGGGAGGAAGGAGCCGGAAGGAGGGGGGGAAGCAGGGAGTGGGCTCAGCTTCCTCTGGAAGGGGCTTGGGCACGGCAGCGGCCTGGCCATGGCTGACAGGGCCACCTCCTGGGCTGGGGGCAGGTCCCATGGGGGCCTCTCCGGGGACACCTTGGAGCTCAGCATCCCTCTGCAGCCCAGCTCCTCTGTGCTCCCCAAATCCGGGTGGGTGGTGAGGCCGGGAGCAGGGCAGGGGGGCCTGGTGCCAGGGAAAGGGGGTGTCATGATGCAGCCTGGCCACAGCCCAGGAGGGGAGAGAGATCATGACAGCACCTCTCACACCACAGGGCAGAACAGAGCAGAGCCAGGCAGGCAGAACAGGGCACGGGGGGTCCCCCCTGGGCTCTGCACCCCCCAGCACCACAGAGAGTCCAGACCTTGGGTACCAGGCACTCTGCAGAGGGATGCTCAGGACCCAGACCACAAAACACCCATCCGCTCCCTCCCGCTGCCCATGGCTGGCGCAGGCTCGGATGTCCTCCCCGTCCCTCAGGCAGACCCCCGGGGTGCCCCTGCAGTACCTGGGCAGAGCTCACTGCTGCTTGCAGGTGGAGAGCTTGCGGATCTTGCTGCTGGCGGAGCAGGCCTTGCGGGAGGGGTTGGAGGAGGCGCTGGCCCGGCGCTCGCCCTTGGCCCTGGCGCTCAGCTGCCCCGGCTCCGTCCCGTTCATGCACACGGCCTTGGGCAGCCCCTTGCCGCGGCTCTGCCCGTTCTGCCCGGCCTCCTCTTCAGGCACCTGTCCTGCAAGGGAACGGCCACAGTGAGATGTGGCAGCAGCCCCTCGAGGAGCATCCCCTTCCCAGCATCCGGGACGGATCCTGCTCCTGCGGGAAACCCGAACCTGCTCCTGCGCCTTCGAGGAGCTCAGGGGAGAGATCCTGAACCTGGGATGTGCAAGGTTGGGAGCCCGAGAGTGCACCTCCCTCCCTGCTCCCCTCGAGGACTGGTTTGACCCCTGTTCCCCTAGCACACAGACACAGTGTCCCCTCCTCCCTGGACTGTCTGTGTGCCCTGCCCCAGACCCCAGGCAGCAGCCTGGCTCCTCCGGGGAGGAGAGGGGCAGCAGTGGACGAGGTCACTTCTCTTCCTCCTGCCTTCTCTGCAGGTCCCAGCCCCAGGCACCAACTTTGGGGTACCCAGGGGCTGGGTGTGTTTGCAGAACGGGGCAGCGCAGCCCCTCCGGGCAGGGCCAGGGTTCAGGTGTGTCACTGTCCCCTGAGGGAACCCCCCGATGGGTGTCATCAGCCCCTCTNCAAATCCGGGTGGGTGGTGAGGCCGGGAGCAGGGCAGGGGGGCCTGGTGCCAGGGAAAGGGGGTGTCATGATGCAGCCTGGCCACAGCCCAGGAGGGGAGAGAGATCATGACAGCACCTCTCACACCACAGGGCAGAACAGAGCAGAGCCAGGCAGGCAGAACAGGGCACGGGGGGTCCCCCCTGGGCTCTGCACCCCCCAGCACCACAGAGAGTCCAGACCTTGGGTACCAGGCACTCTGCAGAGGGATGCTCAGGACCCAGACCACAAAACACCCATCCGCTCCCTCCCGCTGCCCATGGCTGGCGCAGGCTCGGATGTCCTCCCCGTCCCTCAGGCAGACCCCCGGGGTGCCCCTGCAGTACCTGGGCAGAGCTCACTGCTGCTTGCAGGTGGAGAGCTTGCGGATCTTGCTGCTGGCGGAGCAGGCCTTGCGGGAGGGGTTGGAGGAGGCGCTGGCCCGGCGCTCGCCCTTGGCCCTGGCGCTCAGCTGCCCCGGCTCCGTCCCGTTCATGCACACGGCCTTGGGCAGCCCCTTGCCGCGGCTCTGCCCGTTCTGCCCGGCCTCCTCTTCAGGCACCTGTCCTGCAAGGGAACGGCCACAGTGAGATGTGGCAGCAGCCCCTCGAGGAGCATCCCCTTCCCAGCATCCGGGACGGATCCTGCTCCTGCGGGAAACCCGAACCTGCTCCTGCGCCTTCGAGGAGCTCAGGGGAGAGATCCTGAACCTGGGATGTGCAAGGTTGGGAGCCCGAGAGTGCACCTCCCTCCCTGCTCCCCTCGAGGACTGGTTTGACCCCTGTTCCCCTAGCACACAGACACAGTGTCCCCTCCTCCCTGGACTGTCTGTGTGCCCTGCCCCAGACCCCAGGCAGCAGCCTGGCTCCTCCGGGGAGGAGAGGGGCAGCAGTGGACGAGGTCACTTCTCTTCCTCCTGCCTTCTCTGCAGGTCCCAGCCCCAGGCACCAACTTTGGGGTACCCAGGGGCTGGGTGTGTTTGCAGAACGGGGCAGCGCAGCCCCTCCGGGCAGGGCCAGGGTTCAGGTGTGTCACTGTCCCCTGAGGGAACCCCCCGATGGGTGTCATCAGCCCCTCTCCCTCCTTGGCTCCCTGTGACTCAGCACAGCAGGTGAAGAGCCATTTCCAGAGGCACCTCCTGCTGCCACAGCCGGGGCTTGGGTCACATCCCTTCAGCCGGGGAGTGACGGAGGGATGTGGCTGCAGAGCATCCCGGGGGGCTCCCCCCGGGCACAGCCCCCAGCCCAAGGCAGGGCTGAGGAGAGGCTTCGTCAGGCCCCTGGCTCCCCCCCCCACCGGATCCAGCCGAGGCAATTTCCTTCCAGCAGGAACGTCACGCTCCAGGGCCCTTCAGTTATGACTCAGAGGTCTGAGTGGAAGCAAAGGCTGTAAGACGATTATGTATAATTTTCTTTAAAGGATGCTCAATCCTTTCTCCGCCAAGGCCGGGCGGGACGTCAGCTCCGCTTGCGCCAACGATCACCCCACTGCTGGGAGCTGGGGGGAACACGCAGGGGTGGTGGGAGAGCTGCTTCTCCTCCGGGGGAGCACAGTAGGGGTCCCACCTCGGACCCCTGTGCCTTGCCACATCGTCCCTGGCCACTGCCAGAGATGGGAAGGGATGGGGGGATGTGTCCTGGGTTACACGTGCAATCGATTCCCTCCGGATCTCCCCCCGTATCCCTCCCACCGGCTCCCAGCGTTGCCACAGCTCCCAATCACTGCCTTGTGGCTGCTTACCTGAGCGCTCCTGCCACGAGAACAGACAGGGGCTGGCTGGCCAGGGACAGCTCCTGGCTCTGGGTGCCCAACCCTGGCACTGCCAGAGCCGGTGGCACCTGCAGTGCCCAGCCTGGCACCCCAGAGCAGCACAGTCCTGGCGCAGCTCACCACAAGGGATTGTGGTGATGGGGGTGCTCTGTCCCCCCAGGGCGCGTGCCAGTGCCTCTGGCACTCTGGCAGTGACTGGCACAGTGGGAGGCTCAGGAGCACAAAGCTCATGGACCTGCTGTCGATCCCTGACCCCTCTGGAGGGGCGGTGGCTGGAAAGGGCTCAGAGGTCCAAGTTCCAGAAGAGGGGGGACTCACCGGCCCCAGAGTCCCCAGGGATGGGGCTCCCTCGGGGGCTCTCATGGGTCAGGCTGCAGCCCCAGCCCAGCTGCAGCCCCCCAGAGCTCCAGGATTTTCCTCCCATCCCTCCATCCCACCGGCAGGACTGCAGAGCCTCAAACAACCCCATTCACAGCAAAGCTGAGCACTTCTCCTTCCCCTCCCTCAGCTGAACTCGGGCCAAGTCAATTAACATTTCTGACTGGGGAGGGAAAAAAGAATCCATCCAAACAGCTCATTTGTCTTTTGTGTGACTCTTCCCTCCTCCCCTCCCTTCCCTGCTTCAAAAGCACAGTCCCGGGAGTCTATTATGGATACCAAGGAGGGAGGTGAATCGTGAGCTAATTTTACCTCCTTCACCAATGACAGTTGCTGACGTTCAAATTAATGAAAATAAAAATTCAGCATGGGCTGAAGTCTTGGCAACTGCTGCCCCCGCGGAACCGCTGACCCAGCGCTGCGTCTGCCCGAGCAGCTCCTGCCCACCTCACCCTCACCACGAGCAGGGCTAAAAATAAAATAAATAAAGGGAGGGCTGAGAGAGGAACCAGGAACGTGGCTGCTCATCCCTGCCACCTCTCACATTCTTAATGGCTCCGCATCCAGCTCATTCAGGCACCAAAAAAGGTTTCAAAATAACACCGCAAAGAGGTTTTGAATCGCTGTTTGTCAGACTGAGCACACAGGCACCAGGAGCAGCCAGGAATGCACCTTCCCGAGCAGCTGGCTTGGCTCAGAAGCTCCAGTCCTGGCTGTATTTTCCAGCCTCAGACTGAAAAACTCAGGAGCAGGTGCTGCAGGATGGGGCTGCAGCAGAGGAGGGGTTAACGCAGGACAGGAAAGAGCAGAGCTCGGCCTCTAGACCTGAAGCAGAACAAAAGCAACGAGCAGGACGCTCACATCCCTTCACTGCAGGCAGAGTGGGCAGAGGATTCTGCCTCCAGGCCACAGCCATCCTCTCCTCCATCCTCTCCTCGGCACTTCCCTGGATGGGATGTTTAACACCGATTGAACCAGGGGCTTGGAACATTTACATCTCCCCACAGAGCTGCATAAATCTTTAAATAACCCTTTAAAAATGAAAGCACTTCCTCAAAGCCCCTTCTTCCTCTGAAGAACACAGGATTTAATGAGGTTTCCTCTTTCCCCCCACCTCTCAAAACCCAACAGCCACCCCCACCCATGAGTCACTCACACTCCTGCTCTGGCTGCCCAGCAGAGCCACAGCTGAACTGATCCCCCATGTACAAGGGGGCTTTTAATTTATATTTTAATGTGGGATCAGTTCTAGAAATGTAGCACTGAGCAGGTTCAAAGGGATGCTGCAGGAAGACTTGGATGGAAAAATTCACATTTATTCCTCTCTGCAGCTGCCCCCACCTTTGCAATGCCTCACAAACCCACCGAGGGCCTGTGCTGGGACCCTCCTCACTCTGCTCCTCCCACGAGTGTGTTCCCAGTGCTGAGGGGATTCCTGCCCACCACAAACGCTGCACATCCCACCTCAGCAGCCCCTCTCATCCTTTAGGTCTCTAATCCCTCTGAAACAGCATGAATTACACAGAGAACATGGAAGATCTTCCAGTAATCTGCCTGTCACCTGCCATGACAGCTCTGATTTCGGTTTAAACGCTGCTGTTTGCACGAGGAGGGTGAAATTCCTGGTGTCACTGCTCTGGAGGGGATCCCCAGCCTCAGATACCTGCCTGCGTGGGGCTCATCCTTCTCTGATGGGATGGACATGGAGTTGAGGAGCACTGGCATGGGCCAGGCTGGGACCAGGCTCCCAGTGTGCAGGGGATCCCCCAGGTGTGCCACGTACCCTTAAGACGGAGTCATTTCAGGGCTCTGCTCCCAAATAACTCATTCTAGCAAAGCTGGTCCAAAGAATGAACTGTGCTGAACAGCAGAGTCCAGCAGCAGCTGTTCATGGGAGAAGGGAGGAAGCTGGCACAGGGGTAACACTGGGAGGGGCATCCTGGTCAATCGAATCAAGGAATCTGGAGCATCATGGCTCACTCACACCATTCCACAACCAACAGTCTCCTCCTCTGCTGAAAGGATTATTCAGACCTCGAGGCCTTTCCTAAAAAAAGCTTTAAACACAAAAAAAAAAAAAAACAAACCCCAACTACTTCTCCCTTACCTGGTACTGTGAAGTCCTGAGTGTAGATGATATCATCTTCAATGTCATACAAGTCATCATCCTCTTCCTCATTGTAGCCATGCAGATCTTCCAGGTAAGGCACCGCCGTCATGCTCCTCCACCTGTCCTTCGTCTCGGGGCTGGGAGGGATGGGCACCAGCGCCTCTGCCTGAGCGTGTTTCTTCCTAAACCAGCTGCAGAGAGCCCAAGGGCAGAGCTGGGTCAGTGCACAAGGCATGCAGGAGTCCTCCACTGAGGACGGCCCCAGCCCACCCCAATATTCCGAGCTGGGAGCTCCACGCATGGTAGGTCAGGAGGAACCAAAAGGTCCGGCCAGGTGTCAGAGTCTGCTGCAGGACACACTGGGAACAGGACAGGAACAGAGGGACAGGCACAGAGGGCAGCTCAGGGCCTGGACATGCAGCTCAGGACCGTTCTCCCCACCACCCAAACTACCTGTAAGTCAAAACACATCAGCAGAGCTGCCAGAGCTCCTGAGTTTTATTATCCAAGCAAGCAGGACAGAAGGAACTTCTCCTATCATGAAGCTGAGGCTGATCCAGCCCAACAAACACAAGTTTGCAGGATCCCAGCCCGAGGAGAGGGGCAGTTACTGCAGCAGTTTCCTCTAAAAGCCAGTTTGCACCAAGGCCACAGCAGAAACGCTTCTACTTTATCTTTTTATCCCCCCCTCTGTCTCAAGGGACTCCTATCACCACCAAACCCCGTGCTGCCATCTGGCCAGGAAAGGATATCGGCTCCAAAAGCTGTTCTTAATCAGATCAGGAATCCAGCAGGCTGCTTCCCAGCAGCATCCCAGAGCCAGATGGGATAAACCTCTTAGGTTTTCATCGTACTCCCATAGCAGAGCTCTGACTCCAGACTGTCTGGGACATCTCCCAGGGCTGCATGTGGGCACCCAAAAGTTTCCTGGAAGTGCTGCTGCAGCCTCCACACTCTCAGTGACCCCCTAAATGTGGGTGGGAACACAAGTTCCTCCAGACCCAGGTACTTCTAACACACCTTTCCAGCCCACACAAGCCTGACGGGACACAAGTGCTTCCCACCCTGCAGTTGGCATCCAGTAACTCCTGGCCTCCAACCACGGAGGAGGGCCTGAGCCAGCCCAAGAGCTCTCACCAACCTGAGCCATCTGGTTTTTATCACCCCAGTTCCAAATTCCTTTCAGGAAGGAAGGCTGAAGGCACCTCCTGCACAGAGCTGTAATTATCATTTTGTTCTAGTCTTACACTGCTTTGACAGTCGGCCTAAAAAAAAGTGGGATTCTAACAAAACTATCAGGAAAAGCGAGGACTGAGGAGATAAACAAATGGAAATGCAGCTACTGGGACAAATCAGGCAGGATTCAAGGGAGGGGTGAACTCTCATCCAGAAACTGCTTCACCATCAGCATCTTTAAACTGTTTTCTCCGCAGCAATCGAGTTTTAGAGCCAGGCAGCCCCTTGCCTGCAGGGAGGAAGGTGATGTTTGGGGAGAGGGACGGGAACTGCTGCAGATCTCAGCTGGCAAGTGTCACCTCTGGGCCCTGAAGTGGCACTACAGGAGGAGTTAAGCAAAGCCCATCCCGGCAGGAAAGGGAGCGGGACCAGCGTAACTCGATTGTGGCCAAGGGCTCTTCACAGATCCCATGGATGGCTTCCATGGATGGCTTCCTCAGTGATGGGCACGGCACACCCCTCTCCTCATCAGATCCATCCATTTCCCTTCCTTGGAGACTGAGTTCAGCGAGGAAGCGACTGCCAAGACAGCAAATCCAGCCGGGGCTGATCTGGCCTGGCAGGATCAGCAGCACAGGGGCACAGGAGACACCAGCCAGCAGCTGGTTTTGCCAGGGGCACTGGGGCTTGAGGGATCCAAGCTCAATACCAGAGACCTCGGGAGAGGGAATATCCAGGACAAATGAGATCAGACTGCTGTTAAAAGGAATATTTTAAAGGGAAAAAGCCTGGAAGTCTACAGCAACTGGTGTTTTTATTTTGCTGTATTTCAGCTCTGCCTCACTCTTCTCTCCTGTCCTACTTACCAGGAGAGTAAAAATAGGTTTTTATTAGCAGCAGAAACCTGAATCACTGTACTCCAGTCATTATGCTTCCATCCTCCGGGAGGTGATTTCAAACACTTGCATATGCATATATGGTAATGAGGATAGAGAGTGAGAAGAGAAATCCATTGAAGTTCTAAGAAAAATCAAAGACCTCTTGGAAGGAGCCTCGAGCGATTCTGTACGGAGTAGTGGAGTATTTCCTGGCAAGGATTTTCCAGCAGGGACAGTCGTTCCGCTTTCTGTGCTGGTGCTGGAGGATGTCAGTGAAGATTTACTCTTCAGCTGAGGACCACTGGCTCCAGGAACACCCTCATCTGCCTCATCTTCCTCATCAGGAAGCCACTGCCTGAGCCAGCACCTCCTGGTCAGCAATGGCCATGAGATAAAGCCCCTCCTCACCCTGCCCTCAGCACCACCCAAAACACGGGCTGGGTGCTGAGGAGCGCCCTGCTCCACCAGTTATTCCCAGTTTCAGGAACGTTCTCTGAGCCAACTGCACTGGCACACGCACAGTTACCTGGTGCTTGTGGCAGCTGCTTTAACCCTGAGGGCGAAGAAAAGATTTTGGGTATCTCAGAAGCGCCCCTTGTGCAGAACATCCCTCTGCAAGAGGCAGATTCCTCCCTGGTCTCTGTTTCAAAGGGCTGGGAGTGGCTTAGAAACGCTTCAGAGTGAAGGCAGCAGTGGGAAGGGATTATTTCTTCCTATTCCACGAGCTCATTGAGGCGCCTGCAAAGCTCAGAACCGCAGGGCAGCAGCGGCACAAGTGTTAATTGTGATCCTGCCAGGCAGAAGTGGTGCCCAGACGGCTGCTGTCAGCCTCAGGGAGATAAGACAGCAAGGGTCAAGGACTGAAGGAAAAGGGGAATCTGGGTTGCCCAGTGCTTAATGAGCCTGTATGGTTTGCAGCTCCCAAGCTCAGATCTCCCATCACAAGTCCTCCCTCTGCTCTTTTCAAGTCCTGGTATAAGCAAGGTTAAAATAAGAATCTTGTAAGCACAGCTGCAGCTTTCCAACACTCCCAGCTATTCACTTCCCATTTGGGTCACAAACATTGCAGTTGGCTTGGTTTGCACAGGGATGGTTTTCTCTCAGAGCAGATGCCAAGCTGCAGATCCCTGCCCTGCCAGCCAGGGTCAGGACGAGCGATTCTCCACCTCCTCCTGTGATGCCATGTAAGGGCCTCGAGCTCCCTGGAAGGTCACTGTCACAACAAGCAGCAGCTAACAGGGTTCCAGTTTAGCTCAGCTCCCTCACAGGCAATCGTGGAAGGCACACAATGTCCCAGGGAAAGGCAACACACGCCAGCAGTGTGCCTGCAATCACTGCTCCAGCTCTTGTTGCATCAAGAGATGTCCAAGCTCTTCAGTCAGGTTCAGAAAAAAACAAAGGTATGAAAACAGCAGTTTCTCCCAGATGGTGGTAGGACCAAAGGTGGCAGGGATGGCTCAGACTCCTACAGGGAGTTCTGGAGATTCAGTCCTTTAACACACCACGTTACAAAACTGATTTGCAGAATGTGGGTAAAAGAAGGAAAGATCCCTTCCATGTGCTGCCAGAGGGCAGGAAGACTGAGGCAGGTGCCTCAGGAAGGAAGAGGAAATGCTTCTTCATGTCCTGCTGAGGGGAGATCACTGCCTGGCACAATGGAAAAGGGATGGGGAAAGCCCACGAGTGCACAGGCAGCAGCAGAGGCTCAGAGAAACCCCTCTCCCTCCCTCAAATGCAGCCCAGGAGCACAGCCAGTCCCTGCAAAGGAGCCCTCAGCAGCACCACGCAGATTTCCAAGGGGTTTGGTACCCAAGTTTGAACAGCACAGCATCCCAGAGCATCTTAGAGCCATGCTCCACACCCCACAGGTGCTGGGGAAGGCAGCACAGCAGCTCCAGGAGGGCAGGAGGAGACCCCAGCCCTGCAGGTTAATTTGCACCTCCACTAATAAAAGGCGGAAGTGCCTCCCCTCTTGTGCTATGAACTCCTGCAATCGGATCTGCGCCTGAACAAATTAAGTGTGACACTTGTGGAGAGGGAAGGGAAGATGGTTGCCTTGGAAACAAGGGACAGAGGTAGAATTCTGCATCCACTTCATCACTTTAAGTGCTGCAGCAGGTCAGTGAATTAGTAACAAAATGCAGTGTGTGAGCAGGAAGCCCTTCAGCAAAAGCAGAGGGCAGAGGGGAGGTGGTGGATAATCCATAGGGAGCAGGTTGGAACTCCCTGGCTCTTGGCAGCTTTTCCTCCCTGCCCTACAATCCCCATCCCAGGAGCACCAAATATTCACAGAGTTGAGCTACGAGCGCTGGTTTTCCACTGAACATCATCCCACTTCCACTGAACATCATCCCACTTCCAGGGAAAGCAGGTTTCCAGGCTCTTCCACTGCTATTCAGGGGTCGGCTTCTGGCAGTTCCTAAGCTCTGAGATGACAGGCTGGGAGAAGTTTAACTCATTTCCACTTCCAACTCCAGGTCTGCCCTGCATGGACTGGCTTGAACAGAGCAGCATTTTGCTTTGTCCCGCTCCAGGAAAAGCACAGAGACAGGAGTTTGATGCAGTTCAGCTGCAGGAGTGAGGAGGGAGGAAGGCAGCTGGCAGGGGTGAAACTCAGCAGACTCTTCCTCCAGCATTCCTCTGCTGCTGCAGGGGGAAAAGCATTTGGAATAGCTGACAGGAATAATGGGAGGAATGGCTGGATTATCATTGCTGGGCTGCCTGGATGCCTTCCCTGCCTCCTGCAGCTCTGCTCCCTATGGAGCAGCACTTGGTGCTCCCTTAGTGATTTCTCAGTGCCCCTGGGCCACTGATTTTACCCCTGATCCCACTGCAAGAGCCTTCACACTTTATGGAAGGTGAAGTGGGGAAGGATGGATCCTGAGCCCCAGCTCCTGTGACGCTTCCCTTGGGATCACCCTTCCCACAGGGCAGGGGAACACGGCCCCTTCCCACCATCCTGACACGAGCCTGCTCCAGCAGCTCCAGTGCAAAACCCCTGCCCAGGGGCTGCTCCTGCTGATTTCAGAGCACTTTGATGATCCTGACTGTCCATATGAGTGAGTCCCCGGGAGCAGCAGCTCAAAGACATAAAAGGAGACTTCCAGCAGCACGGAAAGGCACGGGGTGATTCTGGTTTGAGCCGGGATCCAGCCCAGCAGGGCAGCCCGGGGAAGTCGCTTGATGTTTCTCTGGTTTAGTTCCTGTCCTTAGCACATGCTTTTGAGGGGAGGAGTGTAGAGAAAGCCACAATCATTAATGATTTACTCCCCCCAACACATGAAATCTAAGGATTCTAGAAATCCAACCTCTTCTTACCAAAATGCTTTCCCAAACCCCTCTGCCGACACCCGAATGGCTGCCTGCTGTCCTGACTGCTGTGTTCCATTTACAAAAAAAAAAAAAAAAAACAGGGTCAGGTTAAGCATCAGGGCTAAGCTTCTATTTAAAGAAAAGGCAGGAGAACCAAGCTCTGGATTCTTTAGCACAAAAAGAAGCTGGACAGACACATCCGAGGCCCAGGCCACAAGCTCTGCTGTGCTTGATGTAATTACTAGATGCCGCAGCAGGAGGAAGGAGGCAATTACTAATAGGGGAGAAAAGCCTGTTAAGAAGCACTGGCTAAGCTCACACAAAACTAATAAGAGCCTAAGCCTTGGAAATACTCCTGGGTTTGCAGGTAGAGCCTTTTCTCAGCCCCTCTCGGTGCTGTGGGATGAAAAGCCTCGGCACAGCAGCCGAGGAGCTCCGTGGCTGCCCCGTGCCGGAGGCGTGCTCCAGTTTCTCTGGCTTTCTAACTACAGGCAGGGTCTCTGGAGACCCCTCTGTGCTTCCAGCTGGGCAATGCTGACACAAAAACTCACTGCCACGTGGGAGGAGGGCAAAATGGAGTATCTGGAGTTGGGGAACCAGCTCAATCAGCTGGCAGTGACCCACGAGAGCCCGGGGCAATGCCCGAGCTCAGGGGCAGCCACAGGAAGGGAAGTGCTTTTAGTGCTTTTCTCAACAGCTACTGATGACTCTAGAGACTTAATTCCTGCTTCTTTCCAGTGCTTCCTGACAAAGCATGGCAAGCTGATCCCCTGTGGCCATGGCCACTGGTACTGGGAGGCACCTGCAGGGAAAGGTAGCCTCAAATGGAAGATGCCTGCTCCCGGCAGAGCCCCTGAAACAACCCAGGCACAGGGCTTGGCTAATACAAAAGAGTCATCCTGACAATTAATTAATTGCCTGGGCAGCTCCAGAAACCCAGCCCCCCCCAGCCCTGCTTGCACCCTGGTCCCTCCTATCCCTGTTGGAGCTGGTCCCAGTCACTCCCTGCGGAGCCCCACTGCACCTCAGGCCTCTCAGGTTCTGGCTATGGCTCCTTGGGCACCTCCCAGGGACCATCACCTGCCAGCACATGGCTTTTCCAAAGACACAAGAGGAAAGCAGCGCTGTTTCTACAGCATGGAGTGGGCTCAGCACCACCCTGGATCACATCCTTGCTTTTACACGGCTCCCAAAAAGATCTGGGCAGGCTCACAGGCTGAGCAGCTGCAGTCCAGAGCAGCTCTGCCTGTCCTCAGAAGCACTTCCCATTCCAAGAGGAGATAAGCTAATGCAGCCTCCGCAGTGAAGCAGCCTCATGATGCTTTTTGTTCTTGTACTTTTATCCGCCCAGGAAATCTCTGCTCGGAGCCAGCATGTTCAAACAGATCCTTAAAAAAGCCCCTCAGTGATAACGGGGCATTTCCCCCCCTGACTATGGCACGGAAAATGGGGGAGGATATGGGGGAGGGAGGACTGCGATATTAAAGAGAAGGAAAAAAAAAAAAAAAATTTCCTATTGTCCTGGAATGCTTTTCCACACACTGACTCCATATGGAGCAAATACCAGGGGATATTTCTGTCCCCAGACTGGCCAGAACTAACACACGTTACTGAACAGTCCTACTTCAATAACGCAGCCTTCGGGACCTCCTGTTCTGCTCCATTAGTACTTGCTGGCCTCTGGAAAAAATTATCCAGAACCCTTAATTATCCAGAAGCAGGCACGCCACGAACAGACTTCCAACATATCCCTTGTTTACTGGTTAGCAATTCCAGTGCTTCACCGGATGCTCTAATAGGAGGAAAAAAGCCAAGAGGAGGTTGCCAGAGCCCCAGCAGAGCTGGAGGAAGGAGATCTAGTGACTTCCATGTGTCTGCTGTCAAAAGGAAACAGGAGGTGAGAGCAGGAGCACAGGTACAGGAGGAGCAGGAAGAGAAGGACTGGTAACACTCACTTGTGCTGCCTTATCTGCTGTATTGAGAACCTCTTGGCTGGGTCGTATTCAAGCATCCCTGAAAAGAAGGAAAAAACAGTCCAGGTGTGATCACAGACACTCTCAGCTGAGTCAAAGCCAGGAAGCACAAAGCTCTGCCCTTCCCTCCCTCTCCCTCCCCGACAGCCGTGCTGTGTCCAGTCCTGGCAGCTCCAGGCAAGATTTGCTCCACTGGTCAAAGGAAGCTCAGCATAAAATCCCAATCCCACTGCTGACCTGATCCAGTCTGTTCCTCAGCTTCCCACCTGCAAAGTGGGTACAGCCCTGCCCTCCCTCCCAGTGCAGGGACTGAGGCTTGTCCAGCCCTCCATCCCAGCTCCTAGAAAGTCTCCAGGCAAAGAACATCAAGACTTTGCATTTCAGAGATAATTCCATTGAACCTCCTCCATGGAAGAGCCAAAGCCTCAGGCACAGCATATGTCCAGTTGCTCAGTGTCCCAGATGCTCTGGTCTAGTGGAGTTTTATTCTGAGGTGCAGCCGGGGAGAACCAACAAAAAAATCATCCTGCTGCCCATCCTTGTGCCTTGGCCAGGACTTGGATCTCTGGGATCATCTGCTGAGGTAGCTGGAGTGGGTGGTGAGCAGAGTAGAGAGAGGAAAAGCAGCTCATCCCTATTCTCTCTGGGAGGGAGGGAGGTGGATTCCTTAAACAGCCTCCTGGGATGCCCACTCTGCTCCACTGCCTTTCAGAACCGTCACAGCTCAAGAGAAGAGAAGGAGCAAATTTTTCCATATTCTTCAAAAACGAACCCATGGAACCCTGGGAGTCTCATCCAGCAGCATCCAAGACATTCTCCAGTGAAGGTTCCAGGAATACATTCACCTAATGAACATTAACAAAGCCTCACGGCTGAACACTACAAGGAGTTTTGCTTTTACTGGATGATCCCCTGCTGCTCCTGAAGCACCTGCACTGTCAAGTCTTGCACAGATTGCATGAAGAGTGAGGGTTTGGAGATGGGTGGGAACAGGAAGAGCCCATCTCCAGCAACCAGAAAAGTCTGGGAAGCAGCACTCAGTGTCAAACAGGAATTCAGAAAGCCAGGACAGGAGCAAACGGTGCAGAGTGCTGGGGAGAGCCAGGACAAGGACACAGGGGTGGAAGATACATCTGGGTGGACACTTGGGAAGGGAGGGCTGGAAAGACACATCCTAGCTCAAGCAGGAAGCTGCAAGGGCCTTGCAGGTGAGATCCTGCAATCCAAAGGTCGAAGAAGAGATAAATCAGCACACCACATGGGATAACAAAAGCTGCTCCAGAACATCTTCCGTTAGTCCATTCATACCACATCAGATCAGGATATGTGCAAAGAGCAGGGATAGGACAACACAGTGGGGAAGGACTGAAGTTATTTTCCCCCCAGAACCCAAAATACACTTTGCCCTGGCAGTTTGGGAAGGTTTATCCATGCTGGTGACAGCATTAAGAGCTTTAAGGCAGATGGGATCACTACTGACCCACATGACATCACGTGAAGTAGGTTAAAGCAATCCAGGAGGAGCTCTCTGGGTCACAGGTCAGGTGCATCCCAGGCCCCTGGCTCAGGAACTCAGGGCACTGGAGTCCTCAGAGCCCAATTCCTCAGAGTTTTGGATTGTTTGGACTGGGTTTTGAAGGTCTCTGAGGATGGAAACTCTACAACCCTCCCCACTGCAACCTGTTCCAGAGCTCAACCCTGGCAGCAACGGAGTTTTCTCAACATTCAGATGGAATTTCTCCTTACCTTACAGAAAAAGAAATAAGTTCAGAGGAAAAAAAAAAAAANATAGGGCTGCCAAGAGCTCTCACGTGAAGTTTAGGGGACAAGAACAAGGTGGGTTCTCTTATTAATGTCGTCAGAAACAGGAAAGTCAGGACACCACCCACTCCCCCCATTGATTTATTTAAAGACCACACTTCAAGGTGTTTTTGAAATTTAAGGCATTTACCAGATGAAACCGGTGCAAGCAGGAGAGGAAGTTTAAGGTAAATGATTAAAAGAGGCCCAAGAGCAGTAGTCACAAACAGCCACGGCACAGGGAACTGTTGCTCTCAAGCCATTAAAAAGGCAGAAGGAAAATAATCGAGCGAAAGGAATTTTTAGTTCAATGAAAAATGACCGCATTTGGGGCGACGTTTGAAAGAAAACGGAAAGTGTCCTCACTGAAAATGTACATTCATACATTCAGCTCTGAGTCACTCGTGGCAGCTCCGTGGCTCAAGTCCTGCACCAAAGAGAGGCTTCAGCAAGACAAAACATCATGTTCTATTCACCAGGCAAGTCATCCCGGAGCGTCTGCCCGCAGGAGCCGCCGCTTGCGGCCATTTAGGGTAAAGACTTCCCTGGAGTTTATCTGCGAGCAGGGATGGGACAGGCTGTGCCAGGGAATGCTTTGGGAGGCCCAACTCCAACCTCTGCTCCCCGGTATTCCCGGAGGATTTGCTGTGCTCATACAGGGGTGTCACAGAATCACCGAGTCCGACCTGTGGCTGATCCCCAACTTGTCACACCCAGAGCAGAGCGCTGAGTGTCACGTCCAGCTGTTCCTTGGACACCTCCAGGGATGGGGGCTCCAAACCTCCCTGGGCAGCCCCTTCCAGTGCCTGACAACCCTTTCCACGAGGAAATTAAAATATAAATACCTCTCATCAAGAATTATCAGATATGAAACTGATAAGAACAGACACCACACAGTCGTGCCCAGACAGGGGTATCCTGTCCTCTGCAGCACATCAACAGTTTTAAAACCCTTTCAAATCACATCAAGTGACAACTCGGAAACTGGAGATCGTGGATCTGCCCTGAGCTCCTCACAGCCCCCAGCCCCCACACTCAGTGATCCTGGACAGGCACAGAGCCATGTCCCAGGACAGAACTCCTGGAGTTCAGAACACAGGACAGTGTCAGGTGTGGGACTGGAGAGGCATGAAGAAATCCAACAGCAAGGTTAATGAACTCAACCTGGATCCTACTTCACTCTCTAACTTGGATCAGCATTTAACAACCACTGTAAAAGCAGTGTGAGGCCAATCTGTAAATGAGGCAGGACCTTCTCCCTCTCCCTGCACTCAGCCGGGTGTTCCGGCCACAAACTCCCTCTGCAGGCAAATCCTGAGCCTGTGATCCAGGACAGGCCTCTGGATGGGCACAGACAGCCCTGGGGAGACCCCTGCCACAGCAGAACTAAAGCATCCCACTGTCACCAGGACACATCCTCTCACTGTCCCAAGGAAAGGTCATGGAAGTGAGAAAACAAACTGCTGAGGATCCAACCACCAAGTCCCAGGTCCCAGGGCCTGGAAATCAATTGAGATGCTGATTAATGCAGAGCTGCAGCCTCAGAGCTTCCTCTTCCAGTAAAAGTCTATTAGACCAGGAGGAGGAAAGCTGACCTTGTGCATTTTTCTGGTCCAGAAGCAAAGTGCACAGGAGTTGATAAGCCACGAGCAGATGCTGCCAGAAGAACCTTAAGGCTATTTATAAACACTTCCACTCTGACACATCTCTCCTGACTGCACACACAAAACAGCACCAGCCCTTCTTCTTTCCATCCCTGAAGAATATAAATAAAGCTTCATCCCCTGATTAGGGAGACAAAAAGAGGAGCAGCATCCCAACTAATCTGGAGGATATACTGTCATGCGAGTCTCTTTACAAGCCAAATACCACTGAAGCTTTAAGTCCTCTAAACTCTGCTCTTCTGGAAAAGAGGAACAAAGCTAAACACAAGCTCAAGGGTAAGAAAAAGTAAAGACGCACTACAAAAGTAGCCAACAGAAGAACGAAAAAACCTTACAAAGTGTGTTTGTGTTTGCTTCACAGCCCGGCTGTGGAGCCTGTGGTCAGCACAGCCCTGGCAGACAGAGGAAATGAGCACTTTGCTGCACTGTATTCTGCTTCACTCAAACCCAGACCAGGCGCTCGCAGCCCTGTGAGGGCTTTTAGAGCCTTTCAAAGCAACACAAAGATGAGACAAAACCGCCAGAGCTGAGCTGGGGGTGTCTGTGCTGCTCACACAGACACAGCCATTGACAGTATCTGATCCACAGGCGATGGATTCAGCTCCAGCCCGCTGCAGGGGGAGCGGGCACCGACCAGGAAATGCAGATGTTCTGGAGGAAAAGCAGGAACTAAATAAAGCATCCAGGTTTGTCGCCATAGCTACGTGGTGCCACCGCTGCACAGCTCAGCCCTGGGTCTCAGCAGATGCTGGGGAGCTGCTCAGGCCTCCAGAGCGGGCAGAGCCCACCCCAAAATTCATCCACCTTGGGGCCACTGGGCAGTCTGACCACTGGAAAATGTGTGTCACACCCAATAAGGGGACTATCAGAAGGTTTTGCCAGATTTTACAATGTAGCAGCTCGTACACAGCAAGATGAGGGGTGGGAGACTGTGCTCAGGTGGGAGAGAGGACAGGAAAAAGGATCCTTAGGGCTTCCCACTGCCCTGAAAGAAAAGGGTGCAGCCACCTCCTCCCAGACAAGCTCCTCTCCCCGCCAAACCCACTCGACTCCCACCTCTGTGGTGCACAAGCACAGAAGGGATGCAGACAGAACAGACAGACTGATAGCAGTGAGGATGCAAGAGGAGACTCAGGCTGCAAGAGATGGACAAAGGGCAGCAGATGCAAGGCTCATCCATGTCAAATCAGGCAGAGGGAAGAGTAGGAAATTCTGGCTCCAGATCTCACGCAGGGGTGGGAAGAGAACTAGGAGGGGAGTTATTGTGCTAATGAAGCATAAGATTTTAAGCTGTCAATATCCTCAGCACGGGAAAAGAGAAAACTGCCACGCTCCTTTTCCCTGAGGGAAGCACTAAGTGCAGCTGCGAGGCTGATCACAAACCTCCAAGTTCTGCTGGATGCTTTAGGAGAGCTGCTGCTAGACCAACAGGACTGAGGGATTTGCTCCATTTGGGCAATTCCCAGCTCATTAAAAGGCCACATTTGGAGTCAGCAGTCACAAGCCAAATGCCACACGGAGCTCAGGCCACTGTTCCCTGGGGCTGGCAGATACAATGTGAAGCACATCAGGCCACGAGCAGCCGCCGTGTCGGGGCTCGGCGGAGCAGCCGGATCCCGGCTGTGCCGAGCGCCATTGGAAGCGCTGCCTTATGTAACGCCTTCGGAAAGCTGCTAAAGCTGGCTAATGCTTTTGGAAACACATGGAAATAACTGATTTCATCATTGGCATGGGGCCAGGGAAGCTAAAATAGCCTCCGAGGGGGGCTGCGGGGGTCTGGCAGCTCCTTGATGCTGAGGGGCCGGGGGAGCCCCGGCGGCGGCAGTGGAAGAGCTCGGACTGACAGCACCACCTGCCGCCGGCACAGCCGGCACCGAGCCAGGAGCCGGGGCCCTGCACCGAGCCTGGAGCTGTGTCCCTGCACCGAGCCAGGAGCCAGGGCCCTGCACCGAGCCCGGAGCCGGGGCCCTGCACCGAGCCCGGAGCCGGGGCCCTGCACCGAGCCCATGTCCCTGCACCGAGCC